>OY982563.1:7063419-7663419 GCA_963859945.1 Euplagia quadripunctaria | reverse complement strand
ACCCGATGTTTCGAGCGAATTGCATTGGTAAACAAGTTGCGAAAATTTATGAATAATGAAGTCATTACAACCCGTTGTTTCCTTGCCTCAAACTTTTTAGATAGTAATTATAGATCATTTACCAAATTAAAAGTCAATGACAGTTTTCTATTAGAAACTTAATGGCCGTGAATAACCGCTCCAATGATTTCAAGCATTTCATACTGGCTTTTGTCGCGTGATTCTAAGGACATTAAAAAGCTATCTCTCAATAACCTTGCCTTTACGTGTAGCTTATTACTTCAGTTTATTAGGGTTATTGCAACGCTAAGTGGTAACTGCCGAAGGACAGAGACAATGTTAAACAAACTGCGTAGAATCTATTGCTGGTTTACTCATTCGACCTTACCGTGAATATACTTTGAAGCTTGTTTAACCAAGAATCATATTAATCTTAGCCCTGACATTTACAAAAGTAAGTTATTTTTATACAAAGCACGCAAATGCCAAACCCAAAACAAATATTATTATACAACTCATGCAAATGCAATTCTCGATCTTCGAAATCTCTAAGTAAATTTTCACCTAACATATCCAAGAATTCAATAAATGGGTTCATCCACTTGGGAGCTACGATTATAGAGACAGATTTAAGCAGAAAAATTTATGACAACCCCTTATTTTTAACCCCCCCTCACGAAAAAGAGGATTGCTATAAATTTGACGTGTCTGTGTGTCTGTGTATCTGTGTGTCTGTGTGGCTGTGTGTCTGTCTGTCCCAAACGAATGGACCGTTTTTTTTTGTTTGAAAGGTGACTTGATCGAGAGTGTTCTTAGAAATAATTTAAGGAAATCTGTTCAGCCGTTCGAAGATCATCAGCTCTTTTCTAATCGTTGAAGGGATATTCGAGTCAGGGGTGTTCTAAATTTATGATTATGTCAGTTCAGAAACAGAACTAAATATCCTCTACGGTATTCTGAAGTTGCTCATTAATCCTTTACATCTGCTAATTCTACTAAGACTTTTTTTTGAAAAGTATATTGTTCGGTGTATTGTTTAAGAGGAAAATTGCCAGTGAATTCAATTAGATTGCAAAATACAAAATTTAACTGTACTTTCGTGGGAGAGCCATGCTTCGGCACGTATGGGCCGGCTTAACCGGAGTGATACCACGGCCTCACAGAAAACCGGCAGTGAAGCAATGCTTGCACTGCTTTTCGCCGAGTGAGTGAGGTTACCGGAGGCCCTAACCCCTCTCTTTCTCCCCTCTCCCCCTATTCCCCCCTTCACCTAAAGGCCAGCTACGCACTTGTGACTCTTGCGTTGCAGGTGCTCATGGGCGGCGGTAGTCATTTACCATCAGGTGACCCGTCTGCTCGTTTGCCCCCTACACCATAAAAAGAAAATTGTTACTAGCAGCCTTGAGTTTTACATACAAAAAGTATTATGTTTTAAATTAACTGCTATATAGAAGGGCACAATTTTTAGCTCATGAATTTACGGCCTCTTGAAATATAAATATAGATGTTAGGTAAAAAAGGTTTGTTCTCAAACTTTCTCAATCTGCCCAAAAGTTTGGCTTTGACCAAGTATGTGGAAAATCGATAGATATAATCTGTGAAGTTAAATAGAAGTTGTAACATATTAAATCATCTGAAACTAATAATTCTAAAGTACCAACACTGAATAGATCTGTTCATATTCTAGTGGCTTGAAGTTCAACTTTATAATAATGTAATCTATTTAAATGACTATATGTACATATATTGGTGATTAAAAATTAAGGACGATCAAACACAAGTAATCTATCGAGGTTAATTAAAATGTGTAATTAATACTTATGTGTAGCTAGATTATCTATATTACGAGGTAAATAATTTTGCCAAAAACAATAATGAGCTGATTAGAAAAGATAAGATTTGATGCAGAAACTTTTAGTTTTAGGCCTACTAACTTTTAACATCATATACAGAGTTGAAAAGGAGCGATTATCTAAGATAAAAAATATAATATACTAGCTTTCACCTGTGGCTCCGCCCGCGTAAGAGTTTTTTTATCTATCCCTCAGGAACAGTATTTTTTCTGGATAATAGGTACCATATGTCCTTTCCTGTACCGTGTATGCAAATTTCGTGGTGATCGGTTGAGTAGTTAAGACGTTAAAGCGTAAACAAACAAACAAACAAACTCACTCGCGCATTTATAATACTAGCTGCACCCCGCGGTTTCACCAGTGGGAATTTCGCGATAAAAAGGAGCCTATGTGTTAATCCAAGCGTCCAGCTATCTACATACCAAGTTTCATCGCAATCGGTTCAGTAGTGTTTGTGTGAAAGAGAACAAGCATCCATGCATTCTCACACATTTTCAAATTTATAATATTCAAAGAATCAAATAACTTTGCACGTATACAGACGATATCATTTCTAAATACATATTCCCAGTTTTGTGTTCTCGAGCTTATACTCCCCAATCAAACCAAATAAGTAATAATCTTTTCCTACCATTGCCTTCCCTTCTTGCCTACTTTTCCCTTTTAATATACTCCCAATTTTACCATCTTTAATTTCCAAAGTGCCCGGTGGTCAGCAATAGGTATGGGGCAACCCTATTACGTCAGTGTGACCAAAATTATAGTTGGCAAAAATTTTGGTGTTTAATACGCCTCTGCCTACCCTTCGGGGATACAGGCGTGATACATACAGTACGTAGGTTAAAGATGTGAGTAGATACGTTACATTTTGATTGGTTCTCTAAAAGGCCAACCTATTGAGAGAGGCTTCTGTGTTTCTGGAAGGAGCTAGGCTGGCTCAACTAGCCAGCCATATCTAAACACAAAATGCACCGTCTTTGAGTCTAAATGCAGAAACAGAGCCCTTAACCAATACCAATAAGGCCAACGTATTATGTTTTATTTCAAACGACAGAATTGAAAGTTTTATATTTTTTTATATTAGTTATCAATTTAAAGTCTTAGAAAACCTTGTCGTATCTCATTGAAAAGAAAAGTTAGTGTATTGTGCCAAATTAAAACAGTAATATTTTATAAGTACAAGTTGATAAGGACGATGAAGTACAAAATTCGATAAGAATAAAGGGCTCTACAGTTAAGTAAACTCACTAATGAAGTACACAATTAAGTGTCTGCTGCGTAATTTTCGGATAATGAATTTTATGAACCTCAAGTTCAGATTTCACGAACAGCAGCCGTCTCTTGGGTAATTTAGTCTTAATTTCACTTCAACGTGGTCCTTGATTATAAATAATGTTGGTTGTACAGAAAATCTAAACGCCACCTCACACACACTGGAAATTTTTCAGTTCAAAACAACTGACAACTTTTATTTCAACAATAGTCCGTAAATCGTGGGATTTTGACAAAGTGATCCAACACAGGCGGTCGTCAAAACACGACGCTGTATTGCGATTGCATGCTGTACTCAAAAAATGCGTTATAACTCAGCTAAAATGCATTGTTCATACACACAAGTACCCATCGGTTCCCGCTATCAATGGGCAGCCTAAGAGTAATCATCAATTCAAAAAGGTACAGGTGTAAGATTTTGAGTATTTAAAGTTTGTTGGCGATGCCTATAAACACTTATAACAGCAATTGTGTCACGTGTATACAAACTCTATTCCCAGCCCCTTTCGTCTGGGTACTCCCTTGCCCGCTTTGATCTGGTTACAACAATCATAATCAGGAAAACACAGTACGTCCAGTACGTAGGTAGGTAGGAACGGTAGTAGTCCTATCAACTTTGTTATATGATTAGCCATTCATCGCAGTTTAACCTACGTTTATGGTTACTGCTTCGCTCCTACGTAGCGTGATTATACATGGTCTATAACCTTCCTCAATGAATACTCTATCCAATAAAAAAAAGAATTATTCAAATCTGACTGATAGTTTCAGAGATTAGATACTAAAAACCCTTCAGCCTTAATATATTAGTATAGGTTACTACTTTACGAAAGTTCATTGAGTAATGAACTCGCTGTCATAATTTTTTTTAGCTTTGATCATCCCTATGTAATATAGTTTATATAAATATATCAGTTGACCACTACCGCTATCATTGTTGATAGGACTTATATACAAAATGATTGCTGTCGTCATCCTATTCAATAACTGGCTAGTGTTGATATTGGTTATCAACACTAGCCAGTTATTAGGCTTAGATAAGAACGGCACTGAAACTAGATATATATTTTCACTGGTTACTGGCGTCTACGGTTGCCGGGGTATTGGGGAAAGAAATAATATCAATAAAAAAACACAAACAGTAGACTGAGAGAAGACTGGCAGTATTGGCATATTGAATAACAATGATTATTCTATAATCGGGTAAAATAAGTCACTTTATTTATAGTTCTGTAACGTTGTACTAATATTTTATAGGCAATGCAGGCATTTAGTTTCCATGGCCGCAATGTATAACCGAAATTCAACTCAGAAGTTTAGGCTTAATGAATTTATTCTCAAAAAAGACATAAAAGCTGTTTACGTGATAATATAAATTAAATAATAATATAAGTATTTGGTAATGGTCACCGAAGTTTCACAGAAGGGTATATTATTTAGCGGCGGCGCATCTTTAGTGTGAGTTTTTTTTTCTTTTAACGTGTGGAAACCCCCAAGGGTCGTCACTCCACCCGGGCTAAGCGGTAGGGTGGTATGTCGGACTCGAACCGACTAAAACCAGCTTTCCGACACAGTCCTTATTACTAGGGCCTCAGGTGTACCCTTACAAGGAAATCCCTGTGAACCCTGGCAGACTTGGCCGCCTGTTAAACAACAGGCGACCCCGCTGTGTGTTGTGGGGAATTTTATCCCCTGTCAGTAAGAGAGGCACGCGCGGAACAAGGCGCGGCGCCACCGTCTCGGGCCTGCTTCTGCTAAGGCGCCGGATAACCCTGTCCGTCGCCCCCAGGCAAGCGCTCATGGAGGCCGGAGATCGACTTGCTGTCTCCGGCGCCTGGTGCGCTTTCTGCGGGATGGGAGAGTACTAGTTCTCTCCTGTTCCCGGCTATCCGACACAGATACTTCCCAAAACAGCCATGTCCAGTAATCATCTGAGTCATCCGGTAGGAGAAGCTGCCATGCCAGCCAATCCTCCATGACGGGTCTTACCGCCACGATCGTGGCGTGCCCTATCTTTAATGTGACTGACTTTCAATGATGGATGAGCTTAAATTTTATTTCAGACTTAAGTTTTCCTTTTAGCATAATTTCTACATATTTTTGGCAAAATAAGTAAACTAGGCCTAATGTTTACTTATCTGCGATTTCTTAATAAATGGTAAATTTTTGTGGACGGTTTTATCTACAATTTTTCTAATAGTTTATTCTGTCATAATCCCATCCCCTCTCTGGTGTACTCGAAAACATTTAAAGATTCAGTGATTTTTGTCAGAGGGAGTGGTGAAATAATTTCAGCGGTGTCCTTGTTATGTGTAGTCCGTCCGTCGTCCTCGGCTCGACTTGAAACTGTGTTTAAAGACGAAAATATGAAATATTGATGAACTTGGAAATACTAATTAATATAGTTAAAGTTTGAAACAACGTTATATAAATAAAGATAAAGATAATTTTACTGCTTGGCTGTGCACAAGTTAATTTTGTATAAGTAATTGGGTAAGACTCAAACGTTACAAAACAAGCATATTAGTGCAAGTACCGTTGTACGATATTCTTTTTGGCTGAAGTAGTTTGTAGCGTCAATCATCTGTGTCTTCGGTATATTTCGACAGAAATCGTAAATGTCCAGATCCACGTAGATAAAAGATGGATTCATTTATCCTGATAAGTCAAATTATTGCGTACCAGGCCGGATGTGACGTCAAATATGGTCGTATCCTTGTCACGCAATACTCATTTGCGAGAATGACAGATATAAGGATGTGTGTCACCTAATCTCTCGAAACAACAGAAGACGTAAATTCTGTAATCCAATATTTCGCTAAGTCAAAGGGACTCAATAGTCTTAATTATATTTATATAATTTTAATAAGAATGTTTTAAAGCAGTTTGTTTAAATGCTGATTTTAAACAACGCTATTACACAATCGATCAATGATCATACCATGACACTGATTGTGACATGACCACTTTGTCAATTTACATGAAAAGATGATATAACATTCTTCCTACTCAGAATAGTAGAAATACAATAATATTTTTCTTGATAGGAAAATACTTTTGTTCTGTTCATGTCAAGTACTAATTAAGCTCCATATCAGCTCGAGGATTTAGATATTATTATCCTACTGTATCGTTAGCAAACGGCTCTTACAATCTTTAAGAATAATATTATTACCCTTTCAGTGTCTCTGTAACTTCAATGGACGTTTTCGTATATTTTAAAGCTGAATCACAGTCACAAATGTTGATTTTTTAGTTTAGAAAGTTTTTAGAATAGGCCAGTAAGAAGAGCAGCCGATGTAAAATTTATTTAAATTTCGTATTGGGAACCCTTTGGGAATCTGTAGATGCTTAATGATTTCAAATGTCATTTATTTTTACAAATTGGCGGTAATTTAAAAAGTGTCTGTCTTGCATCGAAATGGATTTGAATAGAGAAAATTTTCGCTTAATGATCTATTACGGCTTTCGTTGCGGTATTACTCAACAAGAATGTTACGATAGACTTCGATTGGCATCTCGTGCCACTGTTTACAACTGGTTTAATGAGTTTAAACGTTGTCGAAGTAAACTCACTGATGATTCTAATGTAATTTATCTATAATATGTATGTATTTAGAAATATATAAGTATGTTTATCAGCAGTTGGGTTACCATAGTAGAGGCTCTGCCTAGTTTGGGATCTAGACGGCTGTGTGTGAGAGATATATGAAGTTATTATTATTAACCTCGAGAAGGACATCCTTCTACGGCGACTACTGAAGATAACGTGAGTGCTGTGCGGCTAATAATAAAAGCTGATAGAAAGGTGACATATCAAAAGATTCGGACAGCTTTAGGCATTGGTATGAGTCAAGTACAAAAAGTCTTACATGAACATTTTGGCGTCAGAAAGCTTTGTACTAGATGGATACCTAATAATTTGACGGAAGATCAAAAACGCCGTCGTTTGGATTGGTGCCGCTCAATGCTTGAAAAGTATGACGGAGGTGACTCGAATGCTGTATATGACATCATCACAGGTGATAAAAGCTAGATATATTGTTAGGAACCCGAAACCAAAAGACTATATATGGATGTGGACTGCACAATGGATGTTTCCATTCGAAGATTTGCCGACAAATTAAAGAAGAGCAAAAGGGAAAAAGATGATTGATGATTGATCTTTGGACGGATGGGCCATTTCGCAACAATCATTCTAGAAGATAAAAGGACTGTTACTGCAGATTGGTATGTCAGTCATTGTTTACCAGTTGCCTTGGAAAATGTTAGATAGCAGCGCCCAAGAAGCAGGATCCTCCTCCTCCAGGACAACGCTCCAACTCACTCCGCCAGAAGGACTATGGAATATTTCTCTATCGAAAGTGTGGAGCTAGTGAGTCATCCTTCTTACAGGACCAACCTGGTTCCTAGTGACATTTATTTATTTGTAAAAATAAAAGATAAACTTAGAGGAATTCGTTTTATGAACCCTGAAGATGCCGTGGCTGCGTTTGAAATAGGCGTGGAACAGATTCCTTAAAAAAAGAGTGTGCTCACTGCTTCCGTCAATACTTCCATCGCATGCGACGGTATTTAGAAAGGAACGGAGACTACTTCGAAAAGCAATAAAAATATTAACAGACTTCTATATCATTCTGTTTTTATTTTCTAAAAACTATCAGTGTGAGCCTGCATCAATTCTTAATTACGTCCTGACTTGACAAGATGGGTATATCTTTATTAATTCAATTTATAAATTGTATTTCGAATTTAATTGATAGGATTCAGGCCTTAACCTAAAATGTATTAAAATGAAGGTAACTCATTGAAAGTCAGGACAAGAACGTCGGCAAATAAATATATCTATTAACTAACTGTTTGATAAACAAATGCCACACATCTAATTATCTACACAATTTGATAAGAGCAGTACACATATAAATTTACAGTAGATAGTGTTGAAGGTTGCTATATTATGTTTATTATGTTACCCTTAGGTACATTATAATACGATGAAATGATAAATTTGCATTGCGATATGATAAATACTGTTGTATACTTTTGTATATCAAATACTATTTTTGGCAATTGGATATGAATTCAAAGAGCCATACATACATATTAACTTTTATAAAATAAATATTGTTGCAGTTATCTGTTTTCCTGCTTCCTGTTAGGAACCTTCCTATCAACGGAAAAACTCCAAGACTCAATGCTATATAAAGAAGAGATGAAATATACACGTGTTTTAATAGAAAAGATAAAATGACACGTGATAATTTGGTTTGAATGTAGGTAATATAATGTAAGCTGCCTTGCTGGTATTACACGTACTGATAAGAAAACTTAGTATTAAAACGATAGTACTTTTTATGATTTTAGGCCAAGGAACGTATGATATAGTAGATACCTATATTGAATGTTGAAGACAAATAAAGCTTTAAGTTATTATTTTGCAATCAAATTATTTTACTTTAATTGTCAATGGTCGTATTTAAACTAAGCGAAATAGAAGCATACCGTAACAAAATATTCGATCTAGATAGCGCTTCTAAAAGGTAATTTGTAACTTGATAATTATCACGGATTTGTAGCAACGGTCAAGTAGTCTACAAATCCTTAATTACAATATTAATATTCAAAGGAGAAAAGTTTACTTAAAGCAGAAAACTCAAGTATTGAAATGAATAAATTTATTTAACCATTATAAGCAGACGCCCGATCGAGATAATGATATTTAACGTTCCCTTTGTGATTAGAGGACAACAATAGGAGACATTTGGAGTTAAAGAATGAGACTCGTTCGTCGCAGTTGTGTGATTCTACTTTATTGCTCGCTTTATATTAGCTTGATATGTGTCTATCTATCTATGTAATGGACTCTTTCAACATAATTTTCACCAAGCTCAAGACGTCCGATTACTTTTGAAATTTTGCACACGCATCAAGGACCGATGACAATACAAAAGTAAAAAATAAGAAAATAAATTATAATTTAAAAAACACGCGTTAATAGCAAACCGAATTAAGGAGTAGAAAATAATTGAATATGAAGTTTGTTCTAAAGAGATACAAAGTCCACTGTTCCATTATAATTAAAAACCATTGTAGTCTATCACTACATATTATAAAAAAAAGTCCCCAGCCGCGTCTCTCTGTCCGTCTGTTCGCTATAAACTGAAAAACTACTGAATGGTATTTCATGCGGTTTACACTAATAGACAGAGTGAGTCATGAGGAAGTTTTAGGTGTATAATTTGTAAAAATTTTGTGTAAATTGAATATGTTGATGATTGTTGAAGATGTCTCAGTCACCTAAGTTACTCCTTAGAACACCTTCACTGGTAGATAGCTATCTGAAAGTAAAAGTCCCGTGGAAATCGGTCCTCCCGTTCCGAATAGCCGGAACAAACTGTCAGACAGACAGATAGACAAAAATATTATATTATATTTATAAGATAATTAAAAACTGATTTTTAGGCATAGGTATCGTGCAAATAACTATTTTTTTTTTTTTTTTTTTTTTTGTTGACGAGGTGGAAGATCCTACATGGATGTCCTCCGCCTTGGGGAGGCGAAGGGGTCTGTCGGACTCTTACCGACTAAAAACCACCCCGGTGTTCCACTACTTGCCTATGATCAGGGGAGCGAGAATCGCTATTGCATTCTTCCGCAACCCCCGACAGGCATTGACCCGTCTCACCCTAGACGGGTCCCGTCACCCGGTGCGACCATCACCCGTCGGCCGCACTCCTCTGAGAGCGCACGCGGAACACTGCATGCTGCCTCTCGGGCCTGTATCTGTTCGGACGACGACTTCCCCAAAAAAGTTCACCGCCCGCAGGCCACTTCCTAAGGTGGCTGGAGGTCATTAAAAGCCCTCCGGCGCCCGGTGCGTCTGCTGCGGGTAGAGAGAGCTAGAGCTGTACTCCGCTCTCTCTCCCGTTCCGCCGCCTCCTTTGCGGACATCACCTCCTCACAGAAGGAGGCGACAGCGTTCCATGCGCTCTCGCTCCGCACCATAGCCAGAACTACGGTTGGGAGCGAGAGATTACCCGCAGCACCGACTGCCACGACGAGATCACGGCGCTGGTTAGCCCAGGCTGGGCATTCCGACAGTGTGGTGCAAATAACTATGCACTAACCTGCACTAACTATGTATGGCTTAAAAAGAACTATTATTTTGACATTACAAACACAAACAAACACTTCAGTTTTATTTATTTGTATTGATGATGATGACTAAGTTATTAACAAAATAATTAATTTGATTGTAAAAAAGCGTGGGGCAACCAACAAGTGAACAGACAACCAGCCTACATGCCATATGTCAAAGGAGTAACTGTTAGTATAGTATGTGACGGTACATGGCGAAATCAAAATATTAAAAATATCGAAAATGTGCGGGTGGATGAAGAACCTTCTACCTCACGATCTCGACGACGGAGGGCGTGCACCGCTGAGCCAGTCAGCCTGTGACCACGGCCAGTGCAACCTGGTCGAAACGTCAGGCAATTCAGAGGTATGTAATACCTTTTCGTGATCGTGTTAATTCCCGTATAAGTACATAATTATAAAATGTATCAGTTTTTTTTAAAGTTAATGTAATAGGAACGGTAGTTTTCAGCGTTTAGTGAAAACTTTTCTGTTGTTACGTAGGAGGCCTTATTTATGGGTGTGACAATTTTTAGTAAATTGGAGAGGTCACTTCCTCTAAGTTCCTAAGTAATTACAACTATGTACTACATATTATTTGCCCTAATTTGATGCTGCTCAATTTTATGTCGAGTAGTGACGGGAGTATATGACAATAATATTTTAAGATTAAATTGAAGAACATCGTATTGTAAGCGATAAACAAAAATGACTACATGGTCGTGATATTAAACTTGGCCGAGTTGGCATCGCCCCAAACTAAGACTACAAGACAAGCTGCAGTAGGCAATAATATATGACTTTTGTAGCAACAATTATTATTAGAGATCATTAAGTAAAATAAAATTTCAAAAACAACTTTCAATAAATCCTGTTAGATAAATCACCGGCCAGTGACTGTGAAAAGTTTTATAAACTCTTCATATCATTCACTGATAGTTGATTTATTTCTGGATATATATTTTAAAGGAAAAAATGGTGAGTTTATGCTCGATCTCTCATTGGTCGCTTGCCTGTTCATTTATACAAAGTTTTTCTAGTAAAACCTTTTAATCAGTTATGTCTTTAGATATGTTCTATGATAATATGTTTAGTCGTTTTGGAGTTTATCAGCCCCTTTCCTGATTGGTGTTGGGGTTCTATGTGTACGGCAGTTTTTTAATGTATACATTATATCTTATATCAGGATTAGCTTTTGCTATTAATTGGTTAATTATATCTTGAAATTGACGTAAAATGTCACGTGATAGTCCTACTAATATTATAAATGTGAAAGTTTGGATGGATGAATGAATGGATGGATGTTTGTTACTCTTTCGCGCAAAAACCACTGAACCGATTGCGATGAAAGTTGGTATGTAGATAGCTGGAGACCTGGATAACGCATAGGCTACTTTTTATCCCGGTATTCTCACGGGATCGGGACTTACGCGTGTGAAACCGCGGGGCGCTGCTAGTATACTATACTTTTAAGAGGTACAATTAGTAACTTTTTCTGAAACGCTATCATTGAATTGATTTTTCGAAAACGTTTATTACATAATGGCAAAGAAAGCTCTTTTATGAATATTAATTGTTTAACTCTTGCTAATGACTTTATGGCCGAAATGAACAAAGCCGTAACCTCGACCCAAAACTCTACCCATAATTCATTGACTTGTCGTGACTACAGTCGGAAACTAATTTGTTTTTTAATGCTAAAGGGTTTCGCTAAAAATAACTAGACATACGAGTACAAGTCAGTCTCCGTAATTGACATATGTCATCTTATGTAAACAGTTACAATTAAAAAGTGACCAAAATCCAGTTCACTTTAAATTTAAATCATCTTATTATTATAATAATAAGGGTCATGTCTGTTTCTATAGCCTGGGATTTCAGCATAATGTTGAAAGAAGTCATTTTTTTTTTTTTAATTTTAAATTTGAATTAGCATCATGCTTGAAGCTTGCATTACTTAAATAAGAAATATCTGTAGTATTATTATTTCTTATGAACTGTTATCCGAACTAACCCATCATCGTAAGAGTACAGGCAAACTGTATCTTTTGAAATATGGATTTCAAAAGCTCGTAAAACGTACATTCTGAGTTTAAATCTTAGGTAAGAGTTAATTTTTTCATATTTATTAATTTATTTTCATGATATGTTTTTTTTTAATTTATAAAAAGATTACTAGTAACGTGGGTCACACATTACTAGTAATCTCGCTAACCCCTCCAGCTAAGCTTAACGCTTGTGTTAGGAGTGGGTTCAAGACGGTAGTGCACTGGGTGGGGTTCGAACCCGCAGCCACTTGATCGCAAGTCCAACGCCTTAGCCATTACGCTACCGCCGCTTGAAATGTGGAATGTGGAACTTTGGTAGTTTTTGGCAGTCTCAAAGAACCTTAGGCACACTAAACCTGGTCTGTACTTCTATCGCAGGCCTACAAGTTACTCAAAACCACGGCTACGATAACTCAGGTAACGCAGCAAGAATATATAAAGGAAATAAGGAACCAGCTCCGACAAAAAACAGCCTACAGCTAATGAGATTGGTTCGGCACAGGCATAAGTATTTGTTTTATGATTACTCGGTTCATTGGGACGATGGTAGTAGAATTATTAATAGCTAGATAAACAGTAAATTGTTTTATATAATGGCAGATAGTAACAATCAAGTTGCAATAAATCATGACCTATCGTTTGACATGTTGAAACATAAAATACAAATCGTAGATAAAATGTTCACGCGATATCGGTACTTACTGACAATGTGGATCATAAAGGAGGCGAAGACTACCATCCATCCCCATCCTCCATCTGGCGGTGGAGGAGGGCTCTCGCAACCCTGTCGCGAGCTCTCCGACCCTTGCGCACCACTCCCATTTTTTCCGTTCTTCACCACGTCATGAGACATTCTCGATACCAAACTTAAATACCTCTCTTTGGCACGGTATTTTGGTGTCACTAAGGCAGTTTCTTTGATATGAACTCTTAGGATTTCATAAATATCATTGCATTAAAACCTCCTTTTATATTAAAAATATGTTGTACGTTATTTGTTATATATTGTCGCTAGGATATGTTAATGATTTATGTATGTTTTTTTTTAAATTTCTATACAGTTACTACAAGTATAGTATATATCTCATTATAAAATGGTTTGCATTGAAAGAGCAAGGAAGCAATTCTTGCGGAAGAAGTTAGTAGAAAATTATTTTGATGAGTTTCTATCTGTCGTCAAAAACCATTTTCAATTGTGTTTTCTGTGACGTTGAACTTGAAAAAGGCCCAATTTCTCATCTGAAACAAAAAATAAAGTGGCGTTAAACAAGAGTAATAAAACAACGGAGTTTGGGTTAATTAATTGGAAGTACTCAGGACTAAGTACAAGGCCTCTAAGTGTGCTCATAATCACTACTCTAACTGTTATCTAACATCTAACACCCACTGGTGTTGTCGTAGGACTTTAAACATTATTCTACGAAGTTCGCTTCGTCGTTAGATTATATTATCATTACGATTAACTAATAGCAAATGTGTAACAACAGTATGAGATCGACATTACATATCGATGGTTGATAGTTGCCGTAACTTGATATTTTTGTGAAGACTGAACACTGACTAAACTGAACTGAACTAAAAAAAGGACAGAGAGAACTGTTATTTTTTATACACATTTTTCATAAGTCGTGTTTAAAAAAAATCAACCGACATTTATCACATTGGTAATGCTCAGAGTAAAAGATTTTGGTTTTTTACTTGTACGAACGTGTTTGTGTGAAAAAAAAACAACTTTTGGAACAAATGTTTCGGTGTAGCTTTCCAAGTGGCTTAACGTACACTCTCGAGAATTGTTGTGGTACGATGTAACGGTTAACCGCACACTTCGATTGACCTCTCCATGCTGAGAGTAAATTCAGCTTTGATACTAAAACTAGATATTTGTTTATATACTGAGCTAAACTAGGTTACCATGAAAGATGATATGAAAGATATTTAAAATTTGTGCAGCGATTGCACTGTTAATGCCATTCAGATATGACAAGATACACTCAATTATACATGATCCATATACATATATGTATGTAGGTATGTAAGCAGAATAGTGATATAAAACTAATTACTTATAAGTTTACAAAGAGCTGCATTTCAATAGAAGCTTCAACGCAACTTTTTATGCAAAAAAAAAAAAATTAGCGTAAATTCTCTTAAACAGTAAAATCTAAAACGGTATATAATAAATTTTCAATTCCCTACTCAATAAAAGATAAAAAAAACAATTGAATTATGATTTAAAAAGATTTTGAAACAAATATGTTTTGTGGTCAGGTTTTAGTTGTTTAACTGTGTAACAGTTCGCGTGCCTGCATCAGCGGTGCGGCGAGTAGAACTGAGAGAACGTACGTTTCAGTTTCATATACAGTGACGACTTCGTCTCATCGTTCTTTCATTCATGAAATTCGATTTTTGAACTTAGAGAAGGGCATTTATAGTTGAAAGATTTAAATCGATAGATATACCCTCATAATACTTAGATCACCCGAAAAAGTGCCTTGACACTATTAGTCGCACATGAAAAAACAAGCGAATTTAATGACATTAATTTGTCATAAATAAGTTACGGGAATTACAACACAATCAGCGAAACAAGTACTAAATTTGACAATGTTTTAATTACGTAACTTGGTACGAAAATGAAGTTTTATAAGTATATGAAAGACACTCGATATTATACCTAATTTAAATTAGTTTATTGCCATATATGCTAAATGTCAAATTTTTTACTTTTAATTAATTCATGTATATACATGTATATTCAAATATATACATTTAAATTAAATTAAAATGGTTAAAGTAACCCGTCCCGCATCACTCCCGGCGCAAAAGTGCCCATTATGCTGGCAGCGTTGCCTCGCTGAATGGCAATGGATAACCTTTGCACCAGGAAAGACCCAGAACGGGAGTCACCATTCCTATCCCTAATCCGGCGGCCGATATCCGTGATGAAGCTCTTCGCCTCAGAGCCCCAACTGCCCAAAGTCTCCACTGCAATAGGCACAAAATAGTATTGCGGCTCCATTGCGGCGTACTTCACACGTTTTTTATTTGCAGCGTACTCTGCCGCCGCAGCCGGTGTGTGGACGGTTCGACCAAGGTGTGTGGCCGCGACAGTGCTGACGCATGTAGCGTCCCACACCAGGCACTTGCCGTTTTTCAACGGCACCAAAGTCAAACCATCCGGTCGCTTTCCGTCTGACCTGCTGAGACCTGGCGGCTCCAGTACGCAGGGCACATTTGCCGATATTAGGGCCCTCCGAACTATATCGTTGAGGGCATGGTGTCGCGGAAACCTCCCGGTGGACCGACGACAGCTGAGTGCGTGGTGACCATCTGCCCCAACCATGGAACTACAGGTGCACTGATGGGGTTCACACACCCTGCAGCCCAGGCGAAGAGCCACTGCCACACGCAAGGAGTCGTCATCCAGTAAGGTTCCCAGATGTGGTGAAGCAAGCGCTTGCAACCATGCCCCTGATTCTGGTTGCGATACAGCCCGGAGTCTAGCCAAATCGGCACCCGTTGCCCTGTCCATCAACAGTTGCAAGGTCCCTTTAACACCAACGTCATCCCATGACCGCTGGACATGTGGGGTCACCGGAGCCGCCATACCTGCGTTGAAAGCAGACCATGCTGACAATGCCTCAGCCATATAGGGTATGCTTGCCCTATCACCATTAGTAGAAAGGATGACAGCAACAAGGTTCGCAACCCCATGAACCGATGCCAAGAACGCCGGAAGGCCGACGTCCTGTACACGTCGCAATCCAAGCCCCCCATGTCTTATAGGCAGAGTCGCCTGTAGCCACTGCTGCTCATCAAAGGAGACGTTAAGAATTGACGCAGCTGTATCCCTTAAAGCGCCGTCAAAAGAGGAGACAGCTTCCGGGCATAGCCACGTCGGAGTAGTCCGCAACAAGTATGTTATCTTGGGAACGGCATAACCCATACGCAGCAACAATATCGCAACGTGGGCTGAAAGATTTTGCAAACGTTCCCGAGCGGCGTAACGTATACGTAACTTATTTTTTTATTTACATTGCACTTTTTATTACAGACATTGTGTAGGTATTTATGTATGGTCCCTTAAGCGGCTCAATAGAGAGATGGTCGTAGCCGCATCCCACGTCGCGGATTGGTCGGAGGAAAGGGTTTCATCCGATCCGGAGGAACTGGTGGCCTGGTTTGGGAGCATTATGGCGTCCATATGTGACGCCTCAATGCCCCGGGTCATGCCAGTCAGAAAGGGCTCGGCGTATTGGTGAAGCGCAGAGATCTCGCGGCTGAGAATGGCAGTCGCTAGATTGCGCCGCCCCTACCTTCGAGCCCGGAGAAGACGGCGAGCCAGAGTCGAGGAAATCGACGGAGCACGGCGGGAATATGGAGCTGCCGTAAAGGCTCTCAGCGATGCAATCGCCGAGGCCAAGGCTCGGTCCTGGAGAGAGCTCATCGTGAGACTGGATAGGGACCCATGGGGGCGACCATATAAAATGGTGTTGGGCAAGCTCAGACCATGGGTTCCTTCGCTGACGGAAACCCTGGACCCGGAGTTTCTAGGAAGAGTGTTAGACACGCTCTTCCCAAGGGTCCAGGATAGTCCCCCGATCGCTCCGACACAATCGGACCGGCTATCCTGGTCCGACGATTGTGAGGTGACGGAGGGAGAGCTGGATAGAGCTGTACGGCGGCTGGCCTCCCACAACACCGCACCTGGACCTGATGGTGTTCCAGGCCGGGCGCTGGTGATAGTGGCCTCTGGCCTAAGTGTCGTCTGCTATGCGGACGATACCCTAATACTGGCTAGAGGGCCACGCTTCGAGGAGGTGCTTAGGCTCGCCGAGCAAGGGGTGGCTTGTGTCGTGGAAACGATTCGTGAGCTGGGCCTGAGGGTAGCGCCTCAGAAAACTGAGGCGATATGGTTCCATGGCCTACGTAAGCGCCAGGAACCACCCAGCTCATGCCTCCGGGTGGATGACACTGAAGTCCAGGTGGGCAAGTACGTGAAGTACCTAGGCCTCATCCTGGACAGTCGGGCGACTAGTCCCTCGAGTAAGAGGGGTAGCAGGGGCGTTACATCGTCTGCTGCCCAATCTCGGGGGACCACGGGAAGAAGTTCGCTGCCTCTCCATGGGCGTCGTGCGATCCATGGTCCTCTATGGGGCGCCCGTCTGGTCAAAGGATCTGGCGGGCTCCTCCCGCTGTAAGGCTCAACTCCGGAGTCTGCAGCGGCTGATGGCCATACGGATCGCACGGGGCTACCGCACGATCTCGTACGAGGCAGCGTTGGTCCTGGCGCGGTCTCCGTCCTTCGATATTCTGGCCGACATGGACACGATGGTCTACGACCAAATTCGTTCTGTCGGTCGGAGTGACCAGGGGGTAGCGCCGGATCACGAGCCCGGAATGCTACGGCGGAACGCACACACGGAAGCCCTGCGGGCTTGGCGGGCACGGCTCGAAGTCCAGGGTTGTGCCAGCCAACGCGCTGTTGGACCCGTTCTGCCGAACTTCGAAGCTTGGATAGGGAGGACCGACTGCGTCACCTACCGATTTACTCAGGTGCTCACCGGGCACGGTTGCTTGGGTGAGTACCTGAACAGGATCGGACGTGAAGCTACGGCACAATGGAGTCCGAGCGTCGAGTCCTGGTCGGACAAATCGGACAAAACCTTTCACCGCCAGCATTGATTGCGGCAATGCTGGCGAGTAGTGAGGGTTGGGAAGTCGCGGTCTCCTTCTGTGAGGACGTTATGCTCCAGAAGGAGTCCGCAGAGCGGGATCGGGAAAGGGCGGATCCCGCTCGAAGAAGGCGACGTAGGGTCGTTTGTGGCCACATCTGGGGAAGATGTGACCGCTGTAGGCGACCCGAGACCGGTGACACCCCGGTGCGGCCGGGGGGTGTCGTCCAAGGCGGGTCGGTGTTCCGCGGCTTACTGTGTAAAGCGGTGAGGGGTGTGACATCGACCTGCCACGGGGGTGACTCTGGTCACCCCGGGATGTACCTCAGTCATGAGGTACGGCAGGGGGGACTCCAGAAGCCGCCGATGCGTTCCTGGAGCTCCTCCCGACTGCCGAGGTAGGCCGCCGCAGTGGTTTAGTGGGTAGACCGGTTCGCCGGGAGTCCCATACACGCCCTTCGTATCCCCGACGGAGGGTATGGTGCGAAAAGCATTCCCCGCGTAAAAAAAAAAAAAAAAAGAGAAGGTATTTATGTTTATCATTTTCACAAGTTTACCACTGTTTATTTATAACGAAACATATTGTTTTTTAACTTGACAGTTTTGATAACAAACAAGGTCGTTTCAGCCCAGACTTTGGTTGTAATCTCTGGAGAATTGCAAAGCAACAGCAGAGATATGTTATCAAATGCATGAAAGATTTAGATATACATTATGTGTAGTAATTCAGTGATTCGTCCTACAACCTTTTATCCCAATGAGATGAAATAGAACTGCAATATGTATATATTTTGCATTCAGTGATTCGTCCGATTGATTAGTTTTCTTGATTTTTAAACAAAAACTGCAAGAAGCAGTGTCAGCAAAAATACTTAACATATATATATATTTTTTTATTTAATTAATAAAGTTAAATTTCAATATTACAGGGTTGCACATTAGACCCCGTGAAGGACGCAAGGACTTACAATTTTAGGAAAATCTGTGTCTGTTTCTAATACACATATCTTATATTGAAACTGACAAACTAACTTAAAATTTACCCATAAAGCTAATATTTTGTAAGATAAAGGAGTGCTATGAATAAAAATATAAGTATAAAATAGAATGACCGGATTTCGTCATAAAAACAAAATCATTGTAATTGACATGAAAGTTGATAATAAATTGTCACTGATAAGATTACTTGACATTGTTTAGAAATATGCAACTATACCAGTAAAAGCATTTTCCTAACAAATAAAAATAAAACACCTATGTGTTAGCAACAGTCTCACCACCACTGGCGATAACACATATTTTCACACTAATTAAAATATATTTATATAACGCTATAACTATATAACGCTATAACTATATAACGCCCGAATATTATTTAAACCTAATTGATAAAAGCGTATAAATAAGGTTTTGTACAAAACTCAGTTTTATTTTATTAAATCTATTATTTATTACTGAAACCTTAGATTTGGTAAAAATAATATGAATGAGATTGCATGAAATTAAATTCTGTGATTCGTCCGAAACGATCACATTGGTACAAAACGAACGTGGGACGAACCGCTGAATTTATCCATTATGTACAATACACGTGTATGTACCATAGTATATATCAAAACTTCAAAATTATCAGTAGCTAGCTTAAATGAAATGTACAAATTGGATTAAAACATTAAGTGTTTAGTTATCAACCAGTATAAAATAAGTAGCTGGTTAATCCAGCTACTTATTTTACTGTATTGTATAAATCATTCTTGTAGGTCATCCGTTTATTATCTTTATCATCATCATTAATCAGCCTTTCATTGTCAACTGCTGGATATAGGCCTCTCTTAATATACGCCACTGAATTCGATCATCAGCTCTCCTCATCCAGTTTTTACCCGCCGTTTTGCGCAGATCGGCACTCCACCTGGCGCGGTTTCAACTCCAGAACTCGTCTACCCCAGCGGTTATTGGTTCTGCAATGTGGCTACCTCACTGCCACTTCAGCTTTGTAAATTCTTTGAGCTATGTTGGTTACTTTGGTTCTGTGTCAGATCACTGCGTTACGGATTTTGTCCCTCAGAGACACACCAAGCATAGGCCTCTCCATAGTTCGCTGAGTGACTTTCTGCTTGTGGACAAAGTTTATCGTGAGTGTCCACGTCTTGGCACCGTAAGTCATTACAGGTACACATTGATTAAAGACGATGCGACGTCAAGACTTACCCATCCCAGCTAAATCTTCCTATTGACTTCCTTCTCGAAGTTGTTCTTACCCAGTTCCAAGGCCACCCTGCCCAAGGTACACGTACTGTTGAAGAACTTGGAGATGGACGCCATTAGCTAGTATCGAGCCCAGGTTAATATCGTTTTTGTGAGCATAATTTTCTTATTTGTGTTTATTCCAAGACAGATGCGTTTTGGGGCGACATATTCGTCGTATTTGTTCATATTTACATAAACTTTTTTAAATTTGTAAATAAAGGAGCATAGACAAATATGTTTAAGATTGACCTTGTTACCGAAGAGTATACAAACACTACGTTATACTAGTTGCATCGAAGTTAAAATTGTTTAAGAAGTTGCGATCTCAATAATAGTATATTAAGAGGCACCGTCAAAATATATGAGCTCGCAAATTGTGGTAATGTTATGAAAAAACTTTTATAAATTGCAAATACATTTTGATCTTCTATTTCATGCTGAGAACTATTTTCTGGATACCTAGCGTCATTTGAACTAACTATAATTGTACACGAATGGTTTCTAAATACAAGTTAAATGGGCTATGTATTTTCTATATCGCTAAGTTAAATATGAAGCATACTGCGAGTCTACTGGTAAGTCACTGTAACTAATGGATGCAATACCAGGCTGTATCACTCGCCAGTTACTGACCCCGAAAGATTACCTTTAGGTCATAGCCGCTTAAAATTATTGCAAGGATGAGTCATTCCACAGTTTAACTGTCGGTGGAATACGTTCGTTTTGCTTTTTAGCTCGAAAATCGAATTTTCTATTTTCTACTGTAATCGTAATCATTTACAACAGAATATTATTTATTATGTGTTATTTCAGTTTCAGTTTTCTTAATCTGAATTCTGAATCTGAGTTTTTATAGAAAGTGTTATATAAAGTTGTGGTGATTAGGAGCGTTATGTCTAGCTCAAAAATGATGATTTAGATTGAAAAATTATTGATGTGGAAATATTCTTTTAAATTGTTATTCTTTTGAAAACTATTTTCCTGGTGTAGGTGGTAAATAACGTATTATCAATTTTCATGTCAATTTCAATGATTTTGTTTTTATGCAGACATTTTCGGATATATCCTGACATGACATTAACATCATTGGTATTAAATACCTAAATTTTCATTCATGTTAGCCCTCTTTCTTACGAAATGTTACTTTTATCGATCAAAATTCAATGTTAAATTTCTTAGTTTCAAAATAAGATTTCTGTTTAAAATCATATTTTTGTTAAAAATTTCTAGCGCTTGACGTCATTGAGACGTCACGCGGTGTACTAAATTACTATACAGCCTTTAAATATGATCATACCTAACAGTCTGTATGAAACTGTAATCATCTTTAAATAATATAATCATTCGCTTAAGTCATGGTAGTATTTTTTATAATAATAAGAATAATATAGTGGGGAAAGCACAAATGTATGGCATGTAGATATTGTAGATATTGTAGATAACCGATATTGCCTCGTCGAATTGTTGCTGGATAATATAACGATTACATGAGTAGGTAAATTGTTCGGCTGTATGTACTTAATATAGTGATATGATCGACTGTAGCAAGATATTGAATATCAAATCAATATTCCGAGATTAAAAATTGTGGCAGAGAATAATATGATTTTCATTTTATACCAAACTTTGTGCCTATTTGCATGACAAACTGTGTGCAGAATTAAGGAATTTGATTATTTGTAATTGATTCTTCGTAAATAAAAGAAAAAATAAACTTATTAGAAAAACTAAACAACTAACTAAATATATATATATATATATAAATATAAAATAAATTTCTACAAAGGCATAACATTAAAATATGGTTAATGATCTATCGATGCACTTGTCTCGCGTAAACAAATTATGAATTAAACTCATGCGAACTGATACTATAGCTAATTATTTCGATACAAATTCTGGATTAGCCGCAAACCAATTTCTGACACATTATTTTAATTTTAAACACGTGAAACGTCAAATATTTATAATAATACTTCATTAGGATATAGCCTAAAACGGGTTGGGTATAATTGCGTATCTAAATATCACGTATGAACCTACAAACCCATATTCTTATCATTCCCATGTTCATGATATCATGTGGCCCAAAAATACTAGCTCTTGCGGGGAATAACATATATTTTCATTCAACGTGCATTTACAGGTAAGTCCACACCAACCTTCTAAATGAATCTTTTTTGGACATTTTCTCCCTAAACAGAAAATGGAGATTTATGCGTAGGATGGACAATGGAAAAGCACTGGTTACTTTAGTCTACAAGTCTACCGGTCAACATTAATAATAGCTAATCAAGGGGATACTTAAAAAGTGGAGATACTTGAGTGACTGAGATATTGCTGCTTCTTTAGGTGGTTTTATTTAGAGCGTCCGTTTATTTAGCTTAAACGGCTAACAAAATTTTCTGTGCATTCGAGTTCTTCATTTTTGACACAAGTCTTTGAAAATGTTTCTTGAGTTTGTCGGTTTGTCTAATAAGTTTCTTTTTTCTTTTATTTACGAAGTAATTCTTTCTTAGCACTTTCTTTTTTGGAGTTTACTCCTTGAGAATCGGTTTTCATATAAGGCGCCCGGTAAAAGTTAGTGATCGGAGGGCAGTGTTTAACGCTTTCTTGTGCTTTTTATGCTTTATTGTTTAATCCTTATCCTCGTCTCATAAGTAGATATGTGTATGTATCTTTATGTTATATATATATATATATATATATATATATATATATATAGTCGTTTTGTGCTACTTATTTGATCATGCGAATTTTTCAGATATGTTGTTGATCCACCTTAACTATTAAATTTGCGGGCTCCTAAACTGTTTTCTCATTGAATGAAAGCACATATTTGAACAGCACAACGTGTTACTTATGCATATTCCGTCAGTTATTAGTATATTCTACCGATTTTTTTGCATATTTTTAATTATCTTGTGGTTCCAGCTAACGGTTTTCTCTCTGACACTCGTTACGCATTTCTTGGTCTTTAAACCGAATATTAATAATTACTGTAATTACTAATACTAGTAATTACCGTTGACAAAACCGCTCATATAAAATAAATACTTATACTAAAGTATAGTAAAAATAAAAACTAACTAACTTGCAAAGTAAGCGCTGTCTGCCTCGTCTGCTCTTTCTATGGTCTACACCTACACATAGTTTAGGCTCGCGAACAGTAATGTTACCTGTTTCCGTGGAAATTCCGACGACGTTGCTGTTAAAATCAACGCGAAACAGATTATTTACGTTTTCGATAGAGATAGCTGAGCACGTGAGATATGAGAACGAACAGCTTAATGTGGATACACCGTGGCTACCGTATTTGTTGTGTGTTGTAGACGAAAGTAAAGTAGAAGCTCTTTATGGATTTAATTTTTTAACTTTAATAAGAATTTCGGTGTTTTCTACGTGGAATTTATGTACATTGATACATAATATTTCTTATTAAATTTTACAATTACAACGACTTCTTTGGTAGTAGTACAAAAAACATGAAATAAGATAGATTTTAATAAACTAAAATGTATTAGATGTAGTATTGTAAAGTTTGAATGGTTTTTTTTAGAATCGAACAACTTTAACTACATCGACATTCGACATTTTAAGAAACATACGTACATATCGTACATTCCATCAACACCCTTGGCATTACATACTCATAGTTTCATTCATGCCAGTCATCTCTTTTTTGGGCTCAGTATTTTACATTTATAGGGCAAATTTGAAGTTCACTTCATCATAATTATAAATTTAAACGGGAATTAACGCGATCAGAAAAGGTTTTATATACCTTTGAATTGCCTGACGTTTCGATCAGGTTGCACTGGCCGTGGTCACAGGCTCTGGACTAGAGTCTGTGACCACGGCCAGTGCAACCTGGTCAAACCTACGGGCAATTCAGAAGTATGTAATACCTTTTCGTGATCGCGTTAATTCCCGTTTAAATACATAATTACATCATGGAACGCGAAAGTTTAAAAGTTCAATTTGTCAGTTTCAAAATATGATTACTGTATTAAAAATCACGAATTGTCCTAAGATTATTACCGCAGTACGATATTCACTACCATAAAACACCTTTCTGTCACACTCTGTAGATCACAACGGGAGAGTGACATGACTTACATTGCGAGTAGGTAATTATAGACCAATAAGTATTTGTACAAAAATAGAACCCCATTCAACTGAAATAGTAATTAAATGTATATAAGTAAAACATTTAGGTCGTCATATCCATATAATCCAACACTAGTTTCAATAAGTTACCATACTGGTCAGATATCACACCGGGCGACCTTCCTTGGCGACAGGTTCATAGGTCACTTCGTCGAACGGCTAATAGAGCGGTCACTATGCCTACTCCTCCACGAAAAACAAAACGAATTGAAGATTTTTATATTTGAAAATGGCGCCATTCCGCTGATATATTGACTTTTTCTAAAAAATTTACAGCCAGTCTCACATGGGATAATGTTAGGATTCTAACGATACCCCATTCATCGAAATCTGTTGTCAGAAATAATAATATAATATTTTGCGACATATTTAATAGTGCTATCTACATAAGACAATAAAAAGCTTTAGTAGGTACAAGATGGGACATAGCTGGGTTTATAACACGGATATAGTACGTACATACTTAGATAAGTTTTTTTGTTATTATGTACATATTTTAGAAAAAACACACAGATCAATGCAAAATACATACAACCTACAAATTTTTGCAATGATCGGAAATCGAACCTGTGACCCCCGACCGGACACTCAGCAGTACTATTACAATATAGAGATGGAAAGGACATGTATCGTTGCGGTGGCTGTTTTGCAAGGTGCGATCCATGCACCCAGGTTCGTAAAGATGTGAGACTTAAGTTTTATTGGTCGTTAATTTTCATGGATTAAAAATATTATCAATATTTTTTTTTCTGATGGTCGCTAGAGTGGATAATTGGAGACTGCGACTAACGTAGCGCAGGACGCCCTACGGCACCATGGACCGACGACTTGAAAAAGACTGGCAGCGGATAGATGCGAACTGCCTTAGACCGGGATAGGTGGCGCTCCTTGTAGGAGACCTTCGACGGCGATAGGCGATGACGATGATGAATTTTCACGTTAACACCTCGACTCACTAGTGATATATATATCATATATTTATATATATATATATATATATATATATAGAGAGGGAGAAGTGCGTCGGAGCTGACACCTTTTTTATTAGTTTTTCATAAATATTTTGTTCCATTGATTTAAAATTTCTATAATGATTTCATATTGAATGGTAACTACGACTTTAATATTAAATTGAAAACACAACATTCATAAGCGAAAATTCATTTTGAAATCACGTTTATATGTATAAATATTGTATGAGTAAGCCTTTCGTAAACAAAGAAAACACTATACCAATAACAAGTAAGTCGATTATCATAGAGAATAAGGATCGGTTAATAATGAAATTATTTATACCACGACAGAGCAGAAATAAACCTTTCCATCGTGCGTTAAGATAATTTTGCTATATGGATGATTAATAAACAAGACAATAGCTACATGAATACAATGTAATGACTAACTTCACCCGGTTAGTGAACTAGAGGGCTATCTGTAACTGGAAAAGATTCTCTACTGTCCTCCACTAATTGATGTGTGTGTCTATCCTATTCTTAACACATATATAAAAACATTTAAAGGTCTTAACAGGGTCTAGAAATGGATAAATCATATTACTGTGACATAGTATATAGTGCTAAAGTGAGCTATAGTACAAAAATATAGCTAATCATTTATCTACTTACTATTAATAGTGCAGAATTGCTTTAAAAAGTGTAACAAGACTAAACCCAAATTTTACGGCTAAACAAGGCAACTGTTATTTTTGTATTTACGGGAATTAACGCGATCACGAAAAGGTATTACATACTCTAACGTAGTGTTTGTATACTCTTTGTTACATACCTCTGAATTGCCGTAAATACGTAAATAATATTATATCATGGAACGCGAAAGTTTAAAAGTTAGTAAGGCAACTGCTTTTTATATATCGTCATCGATGACGTTGGGCGTGCACATTTACGGTGTAAGTTATACAATGATATATGTTTTTGATGATACATATATATTAAGTAAAATTCTGTTTTGCTATAATTTTCAAATCAGTTAAATATGTATTATGTTTCTAAATTTTTTTATGGAGTCTATCCTTCGTGTAGGATCAACGCATCAATTCTGCAAATGTCAAGTATTTTATATCTTCTTAGCAAATAACAAAAATGTAAAAAGGGACATCTATTAGGCCACCTTGAAAAAAAACTATAACAAGTTGGTTATAATTTTTATTATTTAACCAAACACTAAATGTCATTTGTAATGTCATAATTACGTCAAAACGGAACGGAAATTTGTTTTTAAGTTACTACAGTACGTCCCGTTTTGATAGACAATTACAGGTCCATCCTCCTCAGGTTCGAATAACGTCCAAAATTATAAAAGCGCCCATCGTCGGTTTTGTGTGAAAAACATTAACATTGCAATCAAACCGCCAGTTCTCTCAACGAGCCTCTTCCAACCTTCGATTAAATACGCTCGAAGCTTCCAACGTAAAAAAATGATATCATCTTTGTTATCGTAAGATATTTAGATAAAAATGTTACTTATCTTATAAGAAGTCATTTGTTATCATTAGCTGTCGCAATATAAAATTAGCATATTTATGGCCTCGTGATCAGAAGTCAATAATATTTTACTCAGGACCGCTGCGTTGTGATGACTATATTATCGAAACATGATAAAAGGTCATGTACGTCTACCGTTATAGCCAAGACCGTGAAGACTATTCATAACATTACATCAGTAATAGTTTTGATTACACACCACAGCAAATGTGACTTTAACTTCGATCGATAACGAAAGTCATGTTTAATAATAGTTGAGTTAGCGAACTATAAAGCTGACTTACTGTTTATTGTCGTATACGTTGAAACATGTTTTGTGAAAACTGAATAATGTATGAATTATTTGTACCAAGTATTAGGTAAGCATATGACCGGAGTAATGATAAGGAGTTACCCGAGGTCAGGGCATAAAGAGACTTTGACCTTTTTAGCAACGTTCAGGTAATGACTCATTACCATGAAAACTTGTACATCTATGAAATTGCCCACGGAGAAGGTTTTTTACACTTTACCATTTTTTTTAACTTGCAAAAAAAAGCACTTCATATACAATTGATTTCATTCGTCTTGCATATATATTAAATAGAATTTTTACTAAGTATTTGTCTTAGATAAGTAATTTTGACAGTTTATAGTTTTTTTTCTTTAAATAATGGTTCCACCATATTCATAACTGCTAATTTAAAACCTATGATGTAACCAAAGGATTTTCATAATATTTATCACACACATTAGGTATTTTTATAATGATATTAAATTTATGCAAACAGATACACTGGCGCCACACTGACACACACCACACACTATCACATGCGCACCCACATCAATTAAATTACATAAATACGTCTCATTTCATTATGTTGTCGAGTAACTTTTTGTATCACTATTGCAAAGGGTAAGTTACTTTTACACCTTACTACAGGTCACTACTTAACCTATTTAAGGTAACAAAAGTTCACTCACTACTGTACTACAATATTTTTTATAAAAAATATATAAATAGTAAAAATACATCTTTAAAGACAAGCTTTTGTAAAATGATTTTTCACAATTTTTTTTTTGTTTTATTTATTTATTTATTGTCTTCCAAACTAAACGTGTGTGCAAAATTTAGGGTTATCGATTGAGGATAACTGCTTTAAAATTCAGTTGCAAGATTTAACCCGAACAAACCGACATCCAAACATTGCAAGTTAAATAAAAGCTTGTAAAAAACATTATTGTTTAGTAGGTAAACTTCAGTTATCAGGAAGAAAAATTTAGAAAGAAAGAAATACGAAAGAGGAGAAAATAAAGAAACAAGAGAAAATGTTCTAAAAAGTCAAGGTTAAGAGTGAATATGCAGATTTAATTAGGGCAAATCAACACGTTCCCCTTTTAATGCACCACGAGTTGCATAACTGTGGGTATTTGTTCCCAGTAGTCGAATTGGTCCCAAATGGCCGACATCTAGATACTTCTCACGTTTTTATGTCAGACCATTAAGGTACGTCTTTTATTTAATTGCTTTTAAAGGATCCCCGATAATTTATATTATGGGAAATAATTAAAAGCAATTTAAACCAGACATTAAATAACATTATTTGTTGGAAAACCATTTAAAATAACGTTGATTAATGTTTAAAGTTATTAAAAAATATTGTTTTAGAATATTTAATTATTTTTTGGACAATTTGGATAATTGTTATCTCAGTAAAGTCAGTAAACACACACTCTTTTAGTGAAAACACAAAAAAATTCTGAAAGTGTCCTTAGAGTACCTCTCAGAATTGAATTTTACATGTTTATATCTCCGGCCCATTAATGTTTCAGCCTTTTTTGAGTTGAGATTCCTGTATCTTATTTTACTTCTAAGAACAACAAGTGATATTACACGAAGAGATACCAATGCCATTATCATTTCTCTTTGCCATTGCAATAACTACCTTGAAACAAAAACATATTTCAATGCGTCTAAATCATGGCACTTGAAGCTTTCATTAGGATTCTTTTAAGCATGGGGATGGATTTTTAACTTTTTAAAACATGATCTCCAACTATCCAGCCAAAAGGATCATTCAAAGTGTTCACAATTGGTGAAAATATCGTGGAACAAACACAAAAAAACATACAACAAAAATATACAACAACAGTTGAATTGAGAACCTCCTTTTTTAAATCAGAAAATAAGGGTTTTCTACACTGTATAAGATCCTTATTATTAAGAAACAATAATGCCCCAATTTGTTTTTTTTTAATGTAAAAGAGTTTTCATACTTGGAAAAATCCACAACGTTTGTATTTTGTCGTGGCTGTTAAATTATATTATTAGCAAAATCTTATTAAATAAGCATTTTTTTTTATACTAACAGTGTTTGTTTAATTTATAGCAGCTTTGTCTCTCAAGAATCGTTATTTTGTCAAGACATTTGGTTTGCTATTCAGTAGCTGAAAGGATTTGTATGAAATTAGTACAAGGCAGATTTTATTTGTAATATCTAACTGTAACTTAGGATACCAGCGTTATTTTGCTAGTAAGTAAATTTTGGTGAAAGAAAAAGAACACATGGTGTTGGATTTCTTTTAAATACTAATAAAACCAAGGAGAATCCTGTACCCTTTACGTTATAGAAAATATTAACCTCACCAGCCTACGAATGTACGTATGGCCACGTCAGTTACGATAACCGATTACGAAATGAACTAAACGTGGTAATCATCGAGTAGTCATTACGTCAGTACCTGATCAGATATCTAAAATTACGTAAGTATATATCTATTATATTTTAAGCAGTAATAGCAAAAGCATATAAATCGGAAGCATTTATTTTTACTAGCAGTTCACGCGGCTTCGCTCGCTTGACCCCTAATACTTTTTACAAAGTAAAAGTAGCCTAAGTTACTCCTTATAACACCAGTTATATACCAGTGAAAGTACCGTGGAAATCGGTTGACCCGTTCCAGAGATTAACCGGAACAAACAGACAGACAGACAAACATTTTAAAAACTGATTTTTAGACATAGGTATCGTGCAAATAACTGTATGAGCTTAAAAAACATTTTATTTTGACATTAAAAACAGGCACTTCAATTTTATTTATTTGTATTGATATCATAATATGTAGTATTATTATTAAAAAAATTGTTGGTCTATTCCAATAAATTTTAACCCTTTGAGGTTATAAGTAATATATTTCTAAACTGTACTGTAGGCTAAATAAGCTGGATTTGGACAGGACACGTGCCGGGAAGCAGTTATTGACGTTTTTAATACTAACACTGCCATGTTAAAAAAGACTTTGTGCAACAACTTCTTCATTGATATTTGATCATTAACCTGATTAGAAAATATTTATTTATGCTGTCTTCCACTTTCTTTTTATTTTAATGGCTTTATTCAAATTATTTCTAATCGTGAAATTTTCAAATGGCATTTATCATATTTTACCTTGTATTCAAGCTGTAAGTTTCCGAAAATGTAAAAAAAAATAAAAAAATTAAAAAGAGCTAAATACTTGATATTTCTACTCTAAAAACGGCACCCTACGACTAGTAAGTAAGTTAAATACTTCAGCTTAGCTCACTCGATGGCTTTTCTTTTGTTTTTTTTTTGTGTTTTTGTGACGTTTCAATGTTAAGGCGTAATACTATGAGACCAATAGTGACAGCGATGTTATAAGCTTAAAAGGTCGACTCTAACAAAACAATACTTTGTTCTAACGAAGTATCCTTAGTTTAGAGATATTAAAGATCGTGCAGCATTTAGAGATATTAAGCATCGTGCTCACACGGGAACCGCGCCCCGTCCGCTTGTAGACCGGGTGATGTTCGTAGATGGTACGGTCTTAAGCAATGTAATTTGAACAGTAAAAATGAGTCATAAGACTCAAATCATGTATAGAGCAGGTTGTTTGTAAGATAAGTATTACTTTTACCGATAAGACTGCCCGTTGGACTTTCTGCCTAATTAAGTATTTACAAATTTTAATATGACTTTACATTACACGTGTACATTATTTTAATGTTATCACCTAATTTGTAGCAAGATGCTTGGCTTATACACATTTTTTATAACATAGTCAATTCATTGGTTTCATATCACAATATATGTATATTACAATAGACATTTACATATAACACAAACAAAACCGATCTAAAGTAAAAAACAAGGTAATTAGTTTGCAGACTTGTCAGTCCGGTTGTTGTTAAATGTGTGTCACTCGATATTTTTTTCTGTTTCTGAACGAATTTAAGGCAGCTAGTATTTAATACCTTATTGTCGATCCAATTTAAAAGATTGTTAGCTATTTTTGATATCTGTCGAAGTTTTACGGGGTTTCTTTAGATAACTGAGTAAAATGAGTTGACTAGGTGGTAAGGCATGATTGTAGCGTGAAGACTCCTGTACAAGGGTACTGACGCATTGCCGACCCTAAAACGGCTAAGTACCGAATGAGGCAATCTTCAAGCTGACGATATAACGTCACCAAGTTTCGGCAGGAATATGAACATCTGTATTAGCTACATATGTGAAATAGGCACTTTGACAATATTTAGCTATAGCTCATTTATATTATCTGTAATGCCACACTAATTACTTTCATAAACGTTATTATTAATAGATTTTAAGAAAAGCCGGCAGGAATAAATGTAGATACGTCCTTGCTCTTCCGATGGCTTCATCATAAGAAACGTATGTATGCCATGTTAGCTTTGCCACGGACTTTTCGTAGTCATCACCCTTGAGTGTTTTTTTTTTATATTAAGTTTACTATTATTGCTTTACATTATGCCTTGTGCTTATGCTTAAGTGGTAAATTTACTGATGTTTGTCATGGTTTAGTGTTAATAAAAGAATTTATTATTATCATGTGATTCATTTATATAGGTTAAAACATTATGCAATATGCCTCCTATCGAATAATCGTATTATATCAAAAGTGGATCTTGATCTCAAAATATGAAGTGCCATTATGTGTTACTAAGTAGCCGAGTTTACAATATCAGATAAACGAAAATTATGCCTTATTGAAGATTAGATTGGTATTTATTTGCCTTTTGCTTATCACCAATTTATTGTACAACGGACGGACACGTGGACTAATAGATATGCTTAGCTAACAATATCACGTTTGCGATAGTCTTCGAAAAATTACTAAAGACTAGATTATACTGGCGTTACAATCGTTTTCCTGAAAAAACAATAGTAAAGATAGTATTAAAGTATATGAGTGTAGAAAGATATTCTGATATATGTTTATAATAATATGTTACAAGGCGAGAAAACTGGCATTAATTCACGAGGAATAAAGAGGAAAATGGCATTCTATTTTAAAATTAAAACTTATTGGAGGTTTGTTATGTCTGGCTGGGCCACGGGAAATTATATTTTCCCGCGGATCACCTGTGCGGACTACGGGAAGAAATAATTTCCCGTGGTCCACCCAGGTGAACTACACAGGTGGACCACGGGCAATAAACGAAACTAACGTCTAAGATATAGCTCGGCCTAGTTTAGACCTTACTGTTCATTTTGAATTGTGTTCAATTAAACAGATAACAACAAATTGTAAGTGATTTTCTGTGTCAAAAAAAATAGCATCCGAATCTGTAATTTCAAACGCCGTTTAAGTTCGGGCTTAAGCTATTTTACTTTGACACAATGAAAATTGGATAGGTTACTCAGCTTAGACCATAATTGCTTTATGACACAAAGAAAAAAACACGTGTTCAAAGATTCAGCAAAATTGAGCAAAATATCAATCACGCTATACAGTAGTGGAAAAACTTACGTAATAGCCGATGGCATAGTCAATGAAAAATACTATTATTACTTATTGTACAGTTACAAACAAAAGGTGATTATCACATCTGCTTATGTTAGTGCTATGAAACGCATCACGCTAAAATATTTAAGTACCGAACGAAATGTTGTTTCAAATGAAATATTCTTTTTTAATAACTTGCGACACCTCCCACACGGCCGTCTGATCCCAAACTAGGTAGAGCCTGTACTATGGTAACCAGACTGCTGATAAACGTACTTACACAATATAAATTATACATATATTAATAAATACATACATATCATAGAAAAATTACACCCAAACACAGAAAAAATGATCGTGCTCATACGCAATTATTTGTCCTGGGTGAGAATTGAACCCATGACTTCTGGTTCAGCAGTTAGGATCACTCATCACTAGACCAACGGGCCCGTCAAACGTTTATTTCATAGTAGTATTATGCGTCCATGAATGTAATTGAAACATTGATTTGCTAAATATACGCATATTGATCTAAAAACGCATTTGAACTCGGTTATTGCCTTGATATTGAGAACAAACTATGTTTAATGTGTTTATTTTTATAATGCTGCAGTGCCTTCATTTGGATAATGAGAATCTAAATCTAAAATAAGATAATAAATCTTTAAAAAAACTTTACCGACTTTAATGCATCTAAATCATGATAAATGAAAGAAAGAAAGAAAAAGAAAGAAAGAAAGAAAGAAATAATGCTTATTCATCGACGCTTGAGATACACTTATAGTAAATGGTAACAAGCCGTATTACTCATCCCTTTGAGTGGTCGGTGGTCGGTTCGTAACTTACAATAGCCTTTTGCAATTAAGTTAACTAATCTAATGCAAACTGCTTATCACCTTTCACATAATATTAATTTTTCCGATGCAAGGACGTTTATTCTTTAGAAGTTCTCCTGGTTCAGTAATTTTTTAACTTCAGTGCATATTAAATTAATCGAATTGCAAGCTGTGAAATATTCATTATTGAGTAGCTCCATCTGTGGTCTTCAGCATCAGTTCCACTTCACTAATTCCCAAATCGCTATAGGTGTGCCTATTATTATTTGAAGAAATTCCAAGAAACCGACAAAAAAAGAATAAGCATAATAGACACACACTGAATTTTTTTTTTACTTTGCATCTCTGCCTATTGTATTGAATCTGGTATAATATAAAACTTTCACTAATTGTACGAAAACGAAATACTATTTTCATAAAAGAAAACTACACTAAACTTTTTTCACAAAACAATATGGGTACAAGTTAGGCCATTGTGGCAAAGTATATAATGAATATTTTATATTATTACTACTATAATACTACTAAAATATAAGGTGTTTTTGGTTTAACGCGATACTGAAACGTGTCGGATTTAAAACATTGAAAATTATTGACCAACACGCGAATGAAACTACGGAGAACGGCTAGTCTGAGGTAAAGAGATGGTATTTTATCACAATATTTCAAAAATAAAACTTCATCAGCTTATCTGATATAATGCCACTCAGTCCACTATCTTGTCATACAGTTATCAAAAACGAGACTCATTTGATTAGAAAAGTAGCAGAACTCTAGAGTGGCACGGTACTTGTGTAGCTTACCCTTAATCAATTGTACTTTATTCTAAATTTTCGTGACTTGAACACATTTGTTGGCAAGATTCGATAACAAAAGTTAAATGCAAAGTACGTTTAAGTAAGGTTGTAAAGTATTTTTTTGGAACTACTGAGTTACAGTTGGTTTCTATAGATAGTTATAGGAATGACAGCATGGATAGTTGTTTTAATTTTTTATATACCTATTATGAGCAAAGCGTTCTTTAGCAATAAAATTATTAAAATGCGGGAGTCAGCCATGGTACTTACTCTGGTAAACAAAGACGTCAATCAGAAGACTTTCACAAAGAACAGTCTTACACCGCCATCACCCAACGTTGGTCCATCTAATACGTTAATTAGTAATTTTAGTCTATTATGAAAACTTTTCTTGCCCATAGGTTGTATATGAGAATTGAAATTTGCATAAGAATGTTTTACATAATAAAGTGTGCATTTTCCAAGATACCTAAAGGTTTTATACCTTAGGAGAGAAATTAAATTTCAATATTTTTACACTTTATCAGAGATTTATTGTGAGCTGCATACTGTTCTTTTAAGATGACGGGTTTAACCTATACATCATACCTTTACAGTAATATATATAGCTTGAATTGCTTTACCATTTAAGGATAAAATACTTTTTATTGAGATACTTTCTGAAGAAGGTTAAGTGTTCTCCAAATTTCGAGTCCGTCAAAGAAAAGGCTTTCGCCGAACCGATGAAATAAGAGGGTACTATAAATAAAATTAAAGTGTTTATTTTGTGGTAATTTGCAAGTAACCTAAACCAAATCCGTATCTTTTTATCTGTTTGTAAAAAAATAATATAAAAATAATTTACGGCTACTATATTACGAATCATATTACGGATAGTATAGCTCATCAACTCATCAGTTAGTAATATTCGTGGTGAAGGATAAAGCGGATTTCTTAGATTAGATTTATGAAAATCTAATTTACCTTCATAAAAATCAAGATCACTTCTGTAAAAAAAGTGATATACACTCTTTTAACACGCGTAATAAACATGAACTTGTACCTGTCTCTAGGCTCCAAAAAATAAACAAGTCGTTTCTAGGTCAATATGTGCAATATTATAATAAGATCCCAGATAATATTCAAATGTTGAGTCTAAACAAGTTTAAGTCCACAGTAAAACAACAGCTATGCCTTAAGGGCTATCACTCACAAGTGGATTATATGCAGGATAAAAACACTTGGGATGGAATTATATTGGATTTACAGGCTATTTCATGTACTTAATAGAAATGTAATATGAGCTAATATGTTTCTTATTTTTTTCCTTAATTTTCAGTTTCCATATTGTCACATTCTTTTTTTAATTTATTTACTTTTAATTTTAAAAACATAATATCCCACAACAAAATGATGTGATATTTACTGTAATATTGTTAAAACTGCCTGGTTATTTTTAAAGTGTGGTCGTGAGTTTGTTTTTCCAATTTCTTCTCACAAGGCTCAACCATTTGAAAACGGTCAGTTATAGATCGAAACAGGCAGATGTGATATTATGTTATCCATTTTTTTTTCTTAAATAATTTTACATTTGACGAAGCTTTAACGATCTATAATTTTTAATTATAATTATATATTTATTAAATCGACGATTTCGAATAATTAATGGTCAATTTTATCAAATAAAGATATAGAATTTGAATTTCTCTTCTTATATTCAGAAGTCTTACCTACAGTTTAGTATTATATTTTTTATATTCTTCTTATTCTTATATTCTTTATTGTACACAAAAATAACAATCTTATAAGTACCGAAAGGAAAATAGCATGTACAAAGTTGAGTTGAGTTTTCTTCCAGCAAACCTTGGGAGTGAAGAGAGGATAGTAAATAATAAATAGAGGCAAAGTGTGTACGTTAATGTGAATTAAATAAACATAAAATTAAAAACCATCTAAACTATAAATACATAATGTATACCTACAGAATAACAAGTACCTATTTGTTCGCAAAATTAATTTACATATATCACCACATATACACTAAATAATATGTTAAACATATACATATAAACAAATTACCAGTCAGATTATTGATGAGACAGAAAAAAGTCCTTGATTTTTTCCTAAAAACAATCAGGGAAGGGCTATCGCGAATAGAATGGGGAAAGAATACTAGTGATGTGGGTCACACATTACTAGTATTCTTATTAACCCCTCCAGCTAAGCTAAATGTTTGTCTTAGGAGTGGGTTCACGACGACTGTAGAGTACTGGGTGGGGTTCGAACCCATAACCATTTGATCGCAAGTCCGACGCCTTAGCAACGGCTAAGGCGTCGGACTTGCGATTGCTACCGCTTCTAAAGTAATACTTGCAATGCATAAATCGAGATTTCTGGATGAACAGCATTACATCTTGATTTATACCCGCCAATACCTGATATACGCAAACACGGAAATCATGGTCAATCTAGAATTTCAAAACTAATACGGCCGCAGATAAATTTTTATAACATTTATACACAGGTAGGTAAATAATATCAGGTTTTCTCATACTTTACTATGTTACTATGACGTACACTGTCACCCCATTACCTACTCTGTTATTATATAAGATGTTGTCAAGTTATTGTCTCGTTTTTATTATGCACGGAGTTCGTTTTCATTGCTATTTTATAGTTTGTGACTAAAATATGACAACATGTTTTTATACCGGGTGTTACAGAAAGGTGTGGTCAAATTTTAGAAGCGTTATGTGTAGCCGACAAATAGTTAACTTCAGTTGAAAAACAAGGCATTTTAATTTTTTTTCTTTGGAAATTGCTTTTACATATTACATACAAGCGACCCGCCTCGGCTTCCCACGGGTAGCAGAGACATCTTCAACAATCATCAACATATTTCAATCAATTTACACAAAATCTTAACAAATTATACACGTAAACCTTCCTCATGAATCACTCTGTCTATTAGTGAAAACCGCATGATAATCTGTTCAGTAGTTTTTCAGTTTATCGCGAACAGACAGACAGACAGACGTGGCGGAGGACTTTGTTTTATAATATGTAGTGATTATGAGTTCTCATGTCAATGTCAAAATCTTATTTTTTAATCTGATTTTGTTTTTTTTTATGCAGACATTGTCAGGAAAATTTTGACATTCCTTCAACATAATTGGTATTAAATACCCTTAGTCTCAATGATATCAGCGCTCTCTCTTACAAAATATTAGCTTTATCGGTCAATTTTCAAGATCAATTTTGCAGTTTTAAAATAAGATTTCTGCATTAAAAATCACGAGTTTTCTTAATATTGTAAGCGCTTAACATTATTTACAGGGTAGACCCCGTAAATATTGTAAAGCGCTTACAATTTGGGTGTAGTGTGGTATGGTCATATTTTAGGGTCGTGTAGTAGAGACTACACGACCCTAAAATATGACCACATCTTTCTGTAACACTCTGTACATAATTTAGTTAATATGGAGAACATAAGTAAGGATCTCCAGTCTTAGTTGCCTAATTCCTAGTAATAGTAGGTCTTCATAACTCTTGCAGCTGGCAAAATTCTAGTTATATTTCGAACAAGGTTATAAGATGTTAGATTTATGAATGAATTCAGTGAGTCATTATGATGCCTTAAACAATGTCAATGTACGTTCATGATATGTACGATGCGCAACAACTGTACTCACTCGACTCGAGGGTTCGAGTAAAAAAAATATTGAGTATTTATCAAACGTTTAAAGGGAAGTTTAAGTTATCCTATAGTAGTTAATACCTATATTATACATTATACTATTTATTACATTATTATCAATATCAAACTTTATTCGTTTGCAGCGAGAGTTGCTATTTATTAAAATGACTTGTTGTTAAATTAAGCCATCTGTTGTACGGATAAAAACCAAATACTTTGATAAATAAACTCTCATGTGTAAAATTAAACATTTAGAAATGATTTTTTGCTTTTAGGGTTCCGTTCCTCAAAAGGAAAAAGAAACCCTTATAGGATAGGATCACTTTGTTGTTCGTCTGTCTGTATGTCAAGACTTTTTTCTCAAGAACTCGCGAACGCATCAAGTTGAAATTAATACCAAATACATAAGTCTGCGGTCCCTTGAAGCTATAAAAAAAATCAAGTTTCTAAGTCAACGCAATCAAAAGATATGGCCATATATTTGTCCAAATTTGAACATTTCGCAGGTAAATTAAAACCTATAGGGTACTTCCCATTGACCTAAAATCATGAAATTTGGTAAGAAGCAAGGTCTCACAGCACAAGTAAAGAAAAAATCCGAAAGTTGTTACTTTGTTGTTATATTTGTCTGTCTGTGTCTCTGTCAAGATCCATTTTCTCAGGAACCCGAGACGCCATTAAGTTGAAATTAACATCAAATACTTATGTCAGCAATCCTGTAAAGCAGTAAAAAAATTAAGCATCTAACTCAACGCAATCAAGAGATACTGCCATTAAGCCTTAGATTTTAACAAATTTGAACATTTCGCAGGTAAATCAAAACCTATAGGGTACTTCTCATTGACCTAGAATCATGATATTTGGTAAGAAGCAAGGTCTGACAGCACGGGGACGCCATAATTGTGGCGATAAGACCCGTCATGGAGGATTGGCTAGAGAGGCGACATGGCAGCCTCTCCTGCCGTCTGACGCCGTTACTCACCGGACACGGCTGCTTCGGTAAGTACCTGTGTCGTATAGGACGGGAGCCAACGTCTGCGTGCCACCACTGCGGAGGCTGTCGTGAGGACACTGCACTTCACACTTTAGTAGAGTGTTCAGCGTGGGTGCAGCAGCGCCTCAACGTCGCGACGGCTATCGGTGGGGGAAGCCTTTCGCTGGAGACCATGGTTCTGTCTATGGTCCGAAGCGAGAGTGCGTGGAATTCCGCTGCCTCATTTTACGAGGAGGTGATGTTGGCTAAAGAGACGGCGGAGAGGGTACGGGAGAGGACGAGTACTCTCCCGTCCCGCAGAAGACGCACCAGGCGCCGGAGAGTGCAGAACGATCTCCGGCCTCCATGAGCGCTGTTTGGGGGTAACGGATAGGTCTGTCTGTTACCCTAGCAGAAGCAGGCCTGAGAAGGTGGCGCGACGTGTTCCGCGTGCGCCTCTCGAAACCGGACAGGGGCAAGGCCCCCGTACTCTATGGTGTGGCCGCCTACTGACCAAGAGGCAGCCAAGGTCTGCAGGTTTTCCCGGAGGCTTCCTTCTTAGGGTATTCCTGGGTTCCCTGCAATAGACCCACTTGTGACGGAACACCGTGTGGTTTTAGTCGGTTCGATTCCGACATACCACTTCACCATTAGCTCAGGCGAGGTGATGGTGATGAGGGTTTCCACACGAAAAAAAGAAAAAAAAAAGTCTGACAGCACAAGTACAGGAAAAAATCCGAAAGTCGTTAATTTATTGTTATATCACATAAAAAAATAGTTTTTGTGTTAATATTTTGCGGTTGGATTGTTGACTTTGTCGTACATCGGAATCGCAAAGTTAAGTTTGTCTTTCGAAAAAGTCTTCGAGAATCGATACCCGAGATGGATGTTTTATGTACATACAAGTTTGTTTGCTTCCGCAACCCTCGGTGCGCGAGTCAGACGCGCACTTGTCCAGTTTTTTCAAATTTACCTCCCTTTGCTTATTTACTGTTTATCTCTTATCAATAAAGCTATGTACGTAAAGTTTCTACAAAAAGGAATTGGAACCCTCGATCAAATAAAGTACTAGGCAGCGGGTCAGAGCGCTTCAGAATCTTCGATGCAAATAAGATCTCGGTGGCGGTGCCTAGCGTACAATTTCATTGAGAATCAATGCAATTGTGACAATACCGTAACCATTACTGTACCTTGTGATGTATTAAATGAAAAGGGTTGTTCTGTGGGTCTCAAATACATCACTACATATTATAAAACAAAGTCCCCCGCCGCTTCTGTTTGTCTGTCTGTTCACGATAAACTAAAAAACTATTGAACGGATTTTCATGCGGTTTTCACCAATAGATAGAGCCATTCATGAGGAAGGTTTAGGTATATAATTTGTTAAGGTTTTGTGTAAATTGGTTGAAATATGTTGTTGATTGTTGAAGATGTCTCTGCTACCCGTGCGAAGCCGGGGCGGGTTGCTAGTTTTTTTATAACTTTAAGGTTAATAGTTTTAAAGTTATTTAAAACAGATGATATTGACCATTCCATTGAAATGCTTTGGTCGAGTAAGTTACCTATATTGGTACCACAGAATTTCTAACATTTTCACTATTACAATTGTGTTATGTATCTATTTGTTCGTGTTAAATAGTTTAATGCGTACTAGTTATAAACTATTTTTGATTGATGAGAAATTAAGAATCTACTTATGTATTTTCAACCAGGTTGCACTGGCCGTGGTCAAAGGCTGGTCAGTCAACATCAGACAATTCAGAGGTATGTAATACCTTTTCGTGATCGCGTTAATTACCGTGGAAATACATAATTATATCATGGAACGCGAAAGTTAAAAAGTTAGTAAGAATCTACTATCAAATTGTTGGCACTATTTCTTACTAGAATTAGATGGAAGTAGGAAGTAGCAGATATTAAGTAGGTATTTAATATCTAACTTGGTCGCCTAGCTTCGTTGTCTACAATGATCTGGAAGGTCTGGAACAGAATCTCATAATCAGTAGAGAATAGCATGTCAGGTAGGCATTCAAGAATATATCATATATATTTCTTGAATGCCTACCTGACATGCTACCGGTTTATATGAACGTCATATAAACCGGTACTTGGAGTAATTTTAATTAGCGCTATGTTTTTACTTTAAGTACTGGTAAAAGTCGATAATTATTAATTTGAATTAGCTACTAATGCTTTTATACATTCCATTATATTGGAATCTTATCCGGGTATAAAGGCTTGGACTTAAATTAAAAACAATAAGATGCAGAAACTAAATGCAATAATTGACTTCAAATATGATTAATCTAAATATGTTCTTATCATAATGCTTTACGATTTTCCTTAATTCTTAACTCTTCCCTATTCACGGAAAAGGGGTCCTTATAATCACAATGAAATCCAAAGTTAAATATAAAGTGGTTTCTTATTTGACAGATACTTTATTGTCCCACCTTAGTCTATCACTCCTACTTAAAGAATGATGACTCCGAATAAGTGATCAGCATTCAAAACAAACAACAGTAACAATAGTGTGTAAATGTGTCAAATTACTGCCATGAACTAGAACGTTAATACTTAAATGGCCTTTGTTTTATGACGGCACAAATAAATACCTACTGCTTTATTAGGTACATAAACAAAGAATCGAATACGAGTACTAAGTGTTCCTTTACAAATGGAATATAATTACTACTGCATAATCATTTTTGTTAGTACCTACGGAACGCAGGCGTTTTTATATTCATGTTCACATCAGCAATTAATAAGTTATAACATAATGTTTCTCGTTATCTATTTTGTAAACATCACTTTTGTTAAACAAAAAATGTACTGTTACACATGTATAGACGAGACTCATATCAATTCATTCACTAGGATCACATTAACAATTGCAAACTTTATCAGTAAAATGATGGACATGGAATTCAATATTTAATAGGTATAATCGACATGAAAACACACACACACTTGTTTGTCTTCTCGCCACACGAAACAAAATGTTGAATAAAGCGGCTATATGACGGCGTGCATTGATACTTTCTAAAAAAAAAACTGCATGTCAGATTGCGCGCCAAAAATAACAGTTGGCGCACGTGCTTCCATATTTTCGTAGCCGGTGTATATAAACATAATAAATTTAAGGACAGTCTCATATTGAGACTTTTTATTTCCGAAAACTACACTTATAATTTTTTTTGTTACTAAAATACTGTAACATCCTATAAACACTAGAAAAAGAACTAGATAAAATGGGAATAAAAAAATAATGTGATGTCAGTGATGTGACACTTACCTATGTATTCACAATCAATATCTTAATTTTTATGTTTTTAAAACCAAACTGTAGTATATAAAAAATACGATTTTTAAACTTCGAAGCGAAAATAATTGATAAGGTACGCGTGTGCCAAGTGTGCGGGCGTCTAATCGCGCGCGCTCCCGCTTTGCGACTGAAAATGAGAATAGATATAATCAGAGAAACATATTATGATATTTTTTTACTTCATTATCTTATTTATGGGCTTTTGTACAGATTTCAGTTGCTTTTGTCAATAAGCATTGTATGTCTTTGCGGCAAATGTGCAAATACTGCAAGCATGTCGTTCATTCTTTGTCTCCTTTATAATGCGCAATCGGTTTTGTTATTTAGTGATACATACGTATAATAATATAATATTCATTGGGATAACCGATACTAAAGTACTTTTAATCGTAAATGCTATTCATGGAATGACATTTTGTGTTCAAACTTAATTACGACTACTGTAACCTCTTGAACTATATAATATAACTATATATAAAACTATGTAATATATTAAATGAGAGATACGGATTGTTTATCCTTTTCCCTCTTATAAAGTTTAAAGAGCATGTTCGTTTGTTTGAACGCACTAATCTTAGGACCTATTTTATTTTTAATAGATATCACATGGCAGTCGAACTTCGTCGTTTTGAAGGTCTTGTTTTATTTCATTGACCAGTAAAAGTTGAACTGTTGTTGTATAGATTTTTGTACCACGACAGGTCAAAATATATACTAGACTCCTATAGCTTTATGTAGCCGTTTTTACATATTTTTTAACTTTATAACACATTGTTTAGAAATTTTTGCTTCCTGCACTTCTACATATACCTACTTCACGTATTCCACATTTCACATTCCTGTCTGTGCGCGTTTGCTTAAAAAATGCGTACAAGGAATTCGCCTCACATGTTAATTTATAGATTTATATGTATACTAGCTGTGCCCGCGACGTCTTCCGCGTGGAATAGTGTATTTATATCGAATCAACAGCCTAAAAAATAAGTTTCAAGCTTCTAGCTTAGATACTTCCATACAACTTTTCATCCCCACCTTTCAACCCCTTACACCCCTCTTTTCGCATTAAAAAGTATTCTATGTCCTTTCTCAGGATCTAGACTATTTGTTTACCAAATTTCATTTAAATCGGTTCAGTAGTTTTGGCGTGAACGGGCGACAGACAGACAGACAGACAGAGTTACTTTCGCATTTATAATATTAGTAAGGATATGTATAGATAGATTATGTGTTTATGGTTTACTTACTGGATTAATTGCTTTTACATAAAGTTTAAAAGTGGGAGATATTTAGAAACTTTACAGCTCTTTTTATTTATAACACTAGTGTGGCGAACAAGCTTACCTGCCTGACGGTATAGGGTTCCTACTGCACGCGTTGATGACCATGTTTCGCGACATTGTAGGAATATTCTATAAAAAGTTGACTTAATGACTAAAAATGTTTCCCTGCGACATGACGGGTGTCATCCTCGGTATTTCTTGGAACACTGCTGTTGATCATGACATCCAAAAGCAAGAGCAGTAAGAGTTTTAAATTAGTTGCATTGGTAATCAATATTTTTGTAGCACATAAGGTCTGCAATATTATTTAAGTACCTATAATAAAAAGTACCTATATAACCAGGAAAAATAGGTAAAGTGTACACACGAATAGCAATAATTATTCATCTTCTTTCAGTATTTATGTGTGTTGCGAATTTGAGATAGTTTTACGTCAACAATGTTAAAATTGATTACAAAGTAATGTTAGGTCTTTACAAATGAAATTGGCCTTTTGTCAAACTGGCCACTTCTATCTCAAATTATTTAATTTGAATTTAGAATTCCTAGCCAAACGCACCTGGCGTTTGGCTAGGAATTCTAAATTCAACTTAATTTCAAATTTAGGTTTGTGTATTTATGCTTCGAATTAAGTGATTCGTTTGTTTTCGCCCCATTTGATGTTTCTTTGACATCGTTTTGTTTTCAATATCGAAAACTTAAAATTCGCGTTAGTTAGTAGCTCAAACTTTCACGCTGTTTATCTTTGTAATCACAAAAAATTACAAATTAACGACTTTCGGATGTTTTTCTTTACTTAGGTATATGCTATGAGATCTTGCTTCTTCCAAGATTTAATTTCATGATCCTAGGTCAATGGGAAGTACCCACTAGTATAGGTTTTGATTTACCTGCAAAATGTTCAAATTCGTTAAAATTTAAGACTTAAATATCTTTTGATCGCGTTGAATTAGAAGCTTCATTTTTTACAGTTTTAAGGGATCGCTGACATAAGTATTGGATGTTAATTTCAACTTGATGTCTCTAAGGGTCCATGACAGACAGATAAACAGACAACATACTGATCCAATAAGGGTTCCTTTTTCTTTTCGAGGCAAAAAGTAACGAAATTCGGTGACTAACTGAGGAGAAATCACCCGGTCTATTACTTAATATATACATACACACAAATATTCACTCACGCAACCGTAGGGGTAAAACGTCCACATGTTGTCGCCTATAATTTAGCCCCACTTACGTAATACAGGGCAAGTCTTTTGCCGTCAACCGGGCACTGATAAGAATTAAATGGGAAAATTGGGAGTACATAAAGGAAAGGTAGGTAAGACGAAGTATTGGGGAGTGGAAGTAATAGCCCGTGCCGGTCTCCGCATACCTGTCACTCGAACTGGCTGTTTCTGGAAAGTCCAAGGCCTTTAACCAACCCTCTTATTATCTAAATGTATGATTTATATGTAGAGCTTTTTCTCCGGAACTCGTGGAGGTATCAAGTTGAAATTAACATTAAAGACTTTTTTTTTTGGTTTCTTGATCTTGTAAAAAAATTAAGCTTCTAAGATAACGCAATCAAAATATTAACTCTTTAAGCATTATGTTTGAACATACCTAGAATCAAGAAATTCGGCGAGAAGGAAGATCTCACAGCACAAGTAAAGGTAAAATCTGAAAGTTGTTAATTTGCTGTTATTTGACATAAAAATATTTTTACAATTACAAACTTATATTTTGCGGTTGGAAAATTGAATGTGACGTATATGTGGGAGTAATTTTAACGGTAAAGTTAAGTTTGTCTCTTAAACATTCTCAGAAAGAAGAGGAAAAAATCTTCGAGAATCCATTCCCGAGATTGGATGAACCACGTATGTACAGAACTCGACTACTCGAGTCAGACTCGCACTTGTCTGGTTTTTTTTTAATCAGACAACATTATCCAAGTGTCAACAAATACAGTTGGATGAACAGTTTAAGAATGCGTATGTTATTAAGAGATTTTATATAGTATACTTACATATGACGTAATTTGCATTCTGCTTTAGGTACTTTAATTCCGCGGTGGATTGTATCGTGAGATTGAATTTACAATACAAACGAATCTTATTTGGTAGGTGAGGCATCCTCGCGTGGTTTGTCTGACGCGAGAGACGTTCACATTTCGTTAAAATGAAATGCTATCTCTAATCAAAACGGTGTTCAGTGAAACTCTGCAATAAAATATTAATAACATAACGGATAAAATTTTTTTTTCCTATTTTATGGCAACAGTTTGTGAATAAGTTAATGTGTAATTGGTTTAAGTACAGTATGGTAGAGGAACTGCGAATCAATATGGTCTTATTCTTAAGCAGTTTGGTAATAACGCCGGTAAATGCTGTTAAAAAAGTTGACACCTGGATATGATCTATAAGACAACAATTTTTATCGTAGGAAATGCTTTTTGTCTTATGACGCTTTGGCTCCGAGTTTTCTTTGTCATAGCATTAAAGAAAATCTCGCACCGACTATGATATGCTATTTTCTTGACCAACTTACACAAACAATCTTTTAAAGGCCAATGTCGCAAGTATTTAAATGTACACAATGTTTGTGCCATTTGTTCAGTAGGCAAACAGAAATAGATGTGAGTTTATAGCTTAAGGAATTACATATCATAAATAGAACGAGGCGTTTCTTATCACTCCGTACATGAAAGAGATGACGTGAATGTCATGACATTAATATATATATCAAGCGAAATAATGATCGTTACAAATACATAATTTTTTGCGTTACTATTCTCTATCTCTGCGGACTAATTAAAAGTAGGTGAAGAGTAATAACATTTACTGTAGGTAAGTATACTTATGCCGCGTTCCAATAAACAAAAAACGATTCGTTTTGCTTACGGACGGTAAAATTTCGTTGAATTTTCAATGAAAATTTTACCGTCCGTAAGCAAAACGAATCGTTTTTTGTTTATTGGAACGCGGCATTAGAGATACCTTACACACAGCTGTCTGATCCCAGCAGAGCTTGTACTATGGTAATCAGACTGCTGATATACATACTTTTGTACTACTACATACATTATTAGATAAATTACACCCAGACACAGAACAAATGGTCGCGCTCATCACACAATTATTAGTCCTGGGAGATTCTCGAACCCACGACCTCTGATTCAGCAGTCAGGCCAGACCAACAGGCCCGTCAATTGACAACGTAAGTCTTAAAAAACTGCTCTTCGTGGAAATACTTTACAATATATAAACGAGTAGCTGCTAAATTTATATATATATACATACACTTTGTCTATTTACAAACAATTTATGGGATATGTTTACGGTTTTGCTGACTTGCTCTGGGAGCAGGGCAAGTAAGCAAAATGCCTTAATGTTGATTTAGTAATAACATTTCAAAATAAATAGTTTAGCTTACAAACTAATATTATTTATACAAAAAATAAGTAATGTATTCACCGCTTAAAAATGTAATAGAATAAATTGGTTCAATTGCGTGTGACTAAAGTGTAGTATGCAGTGTCAACTGGTTTGATCTCAGGATTCCCAGGTCACTTCAGGCATTTCGAAGTTCACAAGCATGTTAGAATAGAATAAAATTATAGCAGTTGTTTTAAGGCTAAAGAAAACAGCAGAAAACCTGTTGGCGCACTTGTGAGTTTTCCATACGTTTTTCCGCATTTTTTGAATCTCCTTTGAAATCCATATTCTAATTCTAATCATATCTCTCCGATGTTTTATTGTTTTAGGCTTTCCAAATTCTGGTACATTTTCATTTATCCTTTATACACGGATCGTTGATAGGTACTAGAGGTCGCCTGGTGGTTATATTTCGAGCATAATCCATTTTAGGGTTAGTTCAAGGTCTAGTACAACTTGTGGACGGGACGGGTTTTCCCCTCCACCCGCTGTAGTGGCCCCCCGCGAGGAGGCGGCGTCCGCGTGTGCCTGGACGTCGCCTAATTGAGAGGATCTTACCCGAAGGTGGTGCCCGCGCTTTTGCGGGCAGGCGCTAGGAGGGTTCCGGATGTCTTAATAAAGCAGTTCCCGGATCCCTCCTACTTAAGGCGCAGTACGGCACACCGTGTGGTTTTAGTCGGTTCGATTCCGACACACCGCCCCACCGAAAACCCCGGTGTGGTGACGGCCCGAGGGGGTTTCCACACGCACAAAAAAAAAAAAGGTCTAGTACAACTTGCACTGTCTTTGTATAGACTTACATACCATGACAGATCAACCTATATACTGGACGCGTGTAGCTTGATGTAGCCATTTTCACGTAATTTTTTAATTTGTAACAAATAGTGTTGATTTTTTTTAGCTTTCTGTACTTGCATGCATAAACTACAAATATTCCAAATATCACGTTTTTCAGAATTCCCTTCACGTATATGACACTCTTAGCTCTACACCCTACCAATGAAAATGACAGACATCCAATGACATATTTTAATCATTTATATAACGTATTTTCTTATCAAATCAGCAATATAATGTGAATGCACATTTTATAATATTCTTACTAATTTGAAATGTTATTAAATATGAAAAGGAAAAGATTTCAATTGAATATTTTTTGTTAAACTTATAAACGTTATTAAAACTTAACTTTAATGTGTACACCAGTTAGAAAATCTCAAAGTGTATGTGTACAAAAGGTGGGCTTACCACTAAAAGCAATTTCTTAGATACAATCTTAGGATGGACAAAAAGACAATAAATAGAAGCAGTCATGGGTTATATTGTGGTGTAAAAAAGTAGTTGCAAAGACACTTTGTTTTCTTAAAAGGAATCATAGTGTAATTTTATTCACACATATTAAATTGTTTACGATAGAGCAAATCAAGAAAGCAGAAAATTAGTTGGTTATCTTTTCTGATTTTCATTTGTTACATTGACATTTTCTACTGAAACTGATACGCTTAGTACGCTGCTAGTAAACTAAGTACGGTTGGATGTAAATTGGTTGTCAGAGCCTATATTTTCTGGCAATAGTTTAGATGTAAATCATGTCTCTATGTAAATCCATATATAGAACACACGACTACGGTCTTGACTTGAACTTTCTTGAGCTTTCTCTCCGGCGAATGGTGTACTAGTCCTCTTTCATTCTATTAGCGTCGCCTCTCTAGAGTCTCTAGTGTGCAACTACTTCTTGCAAAACGGGATCCATGAATCCCCCGCTTTTGTAGTCCTTGCGACACAGGGTCCAGTAATTAAATAAATAGCGAATATGCTATTCTTAATGTAAATTCTTCATTCATGGCATTCCAGATTTAGATGTAGTATCTCGTAGCAAAATTATTGAAGTAGTTCCAATTTTCTTTCAGCGTCGTTTATTTTTGCAGTGCTTTGCACTCGCTTTTAAGACAACGCACTATAAGCATTTATTGCGGCCCGAGTATGTTTATCTAAAATTATTATGCGTACGTTGGCGAGAATATTATTTCTTACCGTGAAAATTAGCTAGTAACTAAAAATACTTGACTCACATCGATTTAATGTATTACTTTTCATCCAAAACGTTTTAGTGAAAGTATGTATTAGATGTTATGAATGCAATGCAGATTTAATAAAAAAGTTTAAATATTCACAAAGTCTTTGTTTTGTTATCTAATATATAAAATTCTCGTGTCGCGGTGTTTGTAGTTAAACTCCTCCGAAACGGCTTGACCGATTCTCATGAAATTTTGTGTGCATATTGGGTAGGTCTGAGAATCGGACAACATCTATTTTTCATCCCCCTAAATGTTAAGGGTAGTCCAGCCCTAATTTTTTTTTTAATTTTTAGATATTTTTTTTATTTTTTTATGATACAGCATTAGAAAATACATACAACCCTGAATTTTCAACCCTCTACAATCAACCCCAATTTTTTAATCGTGATTTTTATATTATTCTGTTTCATCCACAGATCCGCAATAGGCTTGCAAGATGGCAATCGAATACAATAATTGTAGGTACGATAAATTTTCATGTAAAATTATAAAAAAAGGAATTTCAACGCATGCCGGGTGCATCTAGTGCTAATATAAATTTGTACTTTAATTAAACGTGTTAACAAAATTTTGGTTATTATTAGGGTTTTGTGGTGGGCTTTGAAAGAAGAAAGAGGGTAAGTATATGAAATTGATTCGTGCTATGTTTGAGTCCTGCAATCATATAAGGTCGGTCGCTGGAAACACCGAACCATTCAGTATGTCTGTAGACTCTGTAGGCTAACATCAGGGATCGTCTCTAAGTCCGTACCTCTTTTTGTTGATAATGGATGCTTTGACATCCGACACACAGGTTAAGGCATGTTGGTGCTTGCTGTTTGCAGACGACATTGTGTTGATCTCTAAGGACATCACTGACGATCGATCGTCTACCAGTTTTGAACTAAGTCTGTATTTAGGTACATAAATCAGATACTGTACTTATATGTACCTACATAATCTCATTAGTTCTGTATAATGAATATTTTGTTAGGTGCAATTAACATGGACTACCTACACTGTTTGTTCTCTGCTGTCTTTTCGTCCTTAAAGTAATATCAGTACAAAACAAGCAATACAACTTCTACTCATAGTTTACAAAGTAATATTTATGAAAGTCGGAAGGTAAATTATATTTAATACAGTATTAGCAACGCAATATGTAGAACATTCAAGAAAGAGCACTCTCACGGCCACTCTTTTAATTGCCAATTTTCAACATTGTATTAACAGTGTTGTAAGAGTAGTAGTAGCCGATTTTCTGCAGACTTTGTAGTATTAAAATAGATTGCAGTATTAAAATAATAATTAAGACTTCGCCTCCTATGAGAAGGTGTTATGAGAGCGTCATAACTAATATGTGATTAATCTGAAACAACTAAAGATAATAAAGAAAAGAAACAGTCAGTCGTAGGACTGCACGTCAGAAGTGAAAACATACCTTCACAATGTATTTGCATATACATACACACACACACATCTGTATATATATAATTAGGTTAAAAATAAAAAGTAGGTAATAACATATCTAAATGTATACATAGAGGTTACACTGGAAGTTCTGCGCTCCTGGCCGCTCATAAATGTTTGAATTTCGAATGTTATATTTTTATAAATATAAGAAACTCGGCTCCGTCTTACGAATTTTCGTTCAGGTCACGTGTTCTGACGCGAGTTGTCCTGACGCGAGTTTAACATTTTTTCCCCATCCCAAAAAGCGCACAACGCCGCTAAAGAAGTTTTCACTTAAAAACTATATAACTCCAGCAAGGAGCAAGCAGCATTAGGCAAGGTCGATTTATTTATTTTTATAACCTTAGAGGTTTAATAATAGTATTATGTGACTTCCTACATTTTGACAACATTAGTTCGTCTATATTAGGTAGGTAGGTACAATAATATGTTTTCTGAACAAGATGCAATTTAACTGTTTTATTTAAATGAGGAAAATATAATATATGAACGGGTGTTTCAACACGAAAAAGAATTTTAACTTCCATTAACCAGTCATGAATCTTTTGCAAGCGCTGGTTTATTTTATTTCTGGAATTTAGCGAGTGTATGTCACTATTTTCAGGATAAAGTTTTGTCGCACGTGCATTATATTAAGACAAATGTACGAGGCGACCGTTAGTATACCAGTATCTTCAAGTCTGTCTCTTCGGGGAGGTCTTATGCGGGATGCGGGCTCTGTTTCGTGAACCTTTTGCAAGGGATACCTGCGGACTACACTATTTTTATTTGTTCATGGTATTTGGAAAATATTTGTCATTAATCTATACTAATATTATAAAGCATGAAAGTTTGTTTGTTTGTTTGGTTGAACGTACTAATCTCAGGAACTACTGTTTCGAATTGAAAAATTATTTTTGTGTTGGATAGTCCATTTATAGAGAAATATAACATCACGCTACGGCAAATAGGAGTGGAGAATCAATGAAAAATATTGTAAAAACCGGACAAATTATTCGACTTTAGAGCTTCCGCGACTGCATATTATGCTGTCGCGGAAGCTCTAAAAAATGTTATTTCCTAAGATATTCATTGAAATCAAATGATGTCAAGGGCAATTTTGTTCAAAATTCAATACTTTGGTTAATATCATGTTTATAAAAACACCTTCGCAAATAATGCATGATTTTAGAATCAATTTGATTACCATAAAAAAGATTAAGTATTGTGAGTCAACCTTAAAAGATAGACATATTAGGATTCTAAACCACGCGCGCATTTATGATATGCACGGTCATGAGGGGGGAGGGCATTGGCCAACTGGTTTTTTTAATATGTTTTTGTGATATCTCATCGTAAAAAGTATTATTACCTAAATAATACTTTTTACGGTTTTATGTAAATAAGGTAAAGTAAGTAATAAGTTTTGTTTTTGATAATTAAAATTTTTTTTTCAATTATTTCTTAACTAAGTAAGTAGGTACTTACCGTTTAACATAGGTACTTATCTAGTACATAATTGGATTTTGTAGTAATTTTCTATTGGGTATTGTTTCACTAATTCTTTTAACGTTTTTGTTTTTTTTTTCTTATTTAAGTATTTAGGTAATAAAATAAATCGGGTATTATTTTATTTAGTTTATTAATAATAATTAGGTAATAAATAAAAAAACGCTCTAAAATATCTACTACACAAATACTACTAATTATATAAATACCCACAAAATATTATTACATACCCACATTTTATGAGACCCCATTACTTTTACCCAGCGTTCCTTTATTATTCCTGTTAGCGTAACATTTTTTACTATAGTTGAATGCTTACTGGTCATAGCGTGGTATACCTAAAATAACTTTTTAAAGTAATGGAATATATTTTAGTAAGTTGTTTCCTCAAATTAACGCGGGTGAAACTTTGTCACGTGGCGCCAAATCCGGACTGTAAGGAATGTGTCCCAGCAATTTGATTCCAGATTTGACTTGTTCGACCTGAAGAAAGCTCTTGGCGTGGTGTCTAGACGTATTCTCCTAACAAAGATGTATTATCAATATAATGATAAGTTTAATTGCCACGTTGTACGTTGACGTTTTAATTTTATGCATTATTTATTAATAAGAATCATGTGGTTATCGAAGTGATAACAAATGTTGGTGTATTGGTTGTAGTGAAATAATGCAGCACTGTTCAAAATAAATTAAGTCCTACAAGTCATGTATTCACTAGGGAATATGTCGCAGAGACACAATAATCGACTTTCACGTGGTATGAATTTGTGGTACATTATTGCTCGACATTTGCCTTGTCCACACTACCCAGTTGTCATTGAGATGTCGCCCGAAGAGTTACTGTTTCGCGGAACACAAAACAGAACGCCTTCTCATCAATCAAAAGCTGTCGGGCAACTATCGGACACGAAAGTCGCGCAGCATCGACTTTTGACATGTAATGCAACCCGTAGATGTCGCAGGCGTCGACGGGCCACATCGCGTGCAACGTCGCCGGTTACGTATATTTTGTGTCGGGCGACAAGGTTGCAGGACAAATGGCCCCTAGTGAAAACGGGTGTCTATGAAGCTGGCGTAGCCAAGTCATAGGGCCGTAGTAAAACTTACACTATATTTTTTTGCTAATTATAATTAGCAAAAAAATATAGTGTAAAAATTTATTCTTTGGCAAAAAAATAGCAAATAATTATTTGCTATTTTTTTGCCAAAGAATTAATTTTTTTGCCATAGCCATTTCCGAAAAACAATGGTCCTGCTGACTTGATACTTAAGCCAGCGTAGCCAACCCTATATCTCCGGATCTGTTACACCTATCAAAACAGGTTATGTGGCATATTTTATTACTAATTATTTGCTATTTTTTGCCAAAGAATTGATTTTTTGCCATAGTCTTTTCTGAAAAACAATGATCCTGCTGACTTGATACTTAAGCCAGCGTAGCCAACCCTATATCTCCGGATCTGTTACACCTATAAAAACAGGCTTTGTGGCATATTTTATTGCTCATTATTTGCTATTTTTTTGCCAAAGAATTGATTTTTTTGCCATTGCCATTTCCGAAAAACAATGGTCAATGGCAATTTTCAACTCGACTTGAAAAAAAATAACTGAACAGGTTTCGATTAGTTAAATCATATTTTACAATGCATTATTTATTGAACAAATTGTGAATTACCATAAAAGTAGATTGAGAACAGAGTCAGAATTTTAAGTATCTTCTGGTTTTACCGGTATGAGCAAAAGAGTTCATATTTAACCTATATTTTTATCGGAAATAGGTAATTATTAAATAATTTGGGCATTACACTTAGTTAATAGCTTACAAAGGCTCTTCTGAGCAGTCTTTAACATAAATAAACTAAAAGTTATACTTACGAATCAGTTTTACGATATTTTGGTGATTGGTCGACATGTATAGTGTTAAGGTGTGCTATACCTACTTTTCCCTTAAACAAGCGTGCGTGCGTATAAAAAATAATTCTTTGACAAACAATAGCAAATAATTAGCAATAAAATATACCACAAAGCCTGTTTAGATAAGTGTGAAAGATCCGGAGATATAGAGTTGCCTACGCTGGCTTAAGTCTCAAGTCAACATGACCATTGATTTTCGGAAATGGCAAGAGCAAAAAAATCAACTCTTTGGCAAAAAAATAGCAAATAATTAGCAATAAAATATGCCACAAAGCCTGTTTTGATAGGTGTAACAGATCCGGAGATATAGGGTTGGCTACGCTGGCTTAAATATCAAGTCAGCAGGACCATTGTTTTTCGGAAATGGCTATGGCAAAAAAATCAATTCTTTGGCAAAAAAATAGCAAATAATTAGAAATAAAATATGCCACAAAGCCTGTTTTGATAGGTGTAACAGATCCGGAGATATAGGGTTGGCTACGCTGGCTTAAGTATCAAGTCAGCAGGACCATTGTTTTTCGGAAATGGCTATGGCAAAAAAATTAATTCTTTGGCAAAAAAATAGCAAATAATTATTTGCTATTTTTTTGCCAAAGAATAAATTTTTACACTATATTTTTTTTGCTAATTATAATTAGCAAAAAAATATAGTGTAAGTTTTATTACGACCCTATGACTTGGCTACGCTAGCTTCATAGACACTGAAAACGGGGCTTTACGTTACGTCTCAACTCACCGGAATAATAAGGTAGTTTATACATATATATAGTTGCAGGCCTGTCGTGTGGTCACTGTTTTGCGCGATTGTAAAATGTACAAATGAATGCTTATCGCACATAATTCACCAGATGCAGGAATTATTTTTTATTTCGTTTGTGTTTCGTTACCGCATGTAGGTAAATGTTTTGTTTTGTTATAGGAGTTAACTTTTTTAGCGTTTATGAATCGGATCGAGGCGATAGCATATCAGTTATAGGTCTACTATCGATAAATATTTAATCCGTTCAAGGTACTTGATAAGCTTGATATTTTGTTGTAAGAAAATTAGTTTTAGTACCATACTTCTTATGACGTTTGGTCCAATTGGCTTTGCTCTATAGATCATCATCTCGTACCTAAGAATGTGCGTGATTGTGTTATTTCCACAGTAAGCAATATTAGATGTCAAAAACGTTATAGATTTAGTTATGAAATTACATTAAATGAAAAAAAAAGTGTGTGCGCAATTCACACACGGCTGAAGTGAAACTTCAGAAAAGTAGCCTACGAGAGAAAAAGAAATAATAAAAAGTAAAATTAATAAATTTAATTTTAGATTATTTCTATAAAAGTTATTGGTCAAATTATTTTATTTTTATTTTATTCAATAGGCATAGATACAGACAACATATCAAGATATACAAGGAATGACCTTAACAATAAACAGTAAGCAAACCTGAAGTCCAGTTACAACGAAGTATTGTTTATTTTGAAAGTTGTGTCCAATAACTTTCAAAATAAACAATACTTCATTTTCAATATAGGCTAAGGTTGGATTTAAATATAAATTTGTTAAGAATCAATTAAGTATAAGTTGGAGAAAAACAACTAAAATAAATTTAATACGTAAATGCACAAAAATTACACCACATTGACATTGACATATATAAATGAAAACTCACCGCTTTTCTCTTTCAATTACAGCTAAAAAATGTTATTTACAATACTGTAAAAGTATAAGGGACTGCAAGATATATACACTACGGCATAATAATAATAAATAATGTTTATAAAGGTAAGATTTAGCCTCCCAAATGATGGTGTAATGAAAGCATTTACTTCAAATTATATTAAACTACAATAAAATTCGTACTTGGAATACAAATACTTAGATATTTTCTCATCACTCCACGCAGGAATGAGACAGGTAGATATTATCGAAACGCGACGTTTACGAAGGCAATCAAACCGTGATTACTCGCGTCGTTATTAATCCTAACATTTCAAGTGACATCTCTGTTAAATGGATTCCAGAAACATTAAAGGGTAGTTAAGGGAGTAGTAAAATTACAACTGAATGTAAAGATCAATTAAAATACTTATGCAGTAGAGTTTATGGTATTCTTGAAGGACTAAGGATTACTCCTAATTAATTATAATCACATTTACCAGCCTATTAATATTTTTCTTTTTAAGCGACTTCAAAAAAGGAAGATGTTCTGTGTTCCACTGTATTTTTTTTAATGTATTTTCACCGATTACTCAAAGATGCTTGGACCGATTTGGAAAATTCTTCTTTTGTTTGTAAAGGTAGTCCTTCCCAGGTAGTCCCATGGTCATCAGGTCAGGATCTGATGACGGGAACCTGGAGAAATCGAGGGATCAATTCATTATAGCAATGGCCAGTTCAAGTTACACGTTTGCGACCCTGACCTTTTCGAGCTATTGTTAACACTCCCTAATCCATCCGCATAAAGAATCCAATGTCTCACCTTCCATTGCCTTCAAGGTAAACAAGAAGGTTGTTTACTTTTCCCATTCAATACACTTCCAAATTTCCCATCTTTAATTCCCAAAGTGCCCGATTGGCGTCAGTAGGCTTGCCCCCTATTGCGTAAGTGGGGCCAAATTATAGTTAGTAACTTCTTTAGCGGCGTTGTGAACTTTTTGGGATGGGTAAAAAATGTTAAACTCGCGTCAGGACACGTGACCTGATCGAAAATTCGTAAGACAGAACCGAGTTTCTTATAAAAAATTTAACATTCGTAATTCAAACATTTATGAGCGGCCAGAAGCGTAGCACTTCCAGTGTACCCTATGTATACATTTAGATATTTTATTACCTACTTTTTATTTATAACCTAATTATATATATACAGATGTGGGTGTGTGTGTATGTATATGCAAATACATTGTGAAGTGCAGTCCTACGACTGACTGTTTTTTTATACGCCCCTTCGGGATAAAGGCACAGGCGTAAGTGTGTGTATGTATGCAAGGCAGTTACCTACAAATGCTGGCAACAGAGCACAAAGCAGAGATGTCATTTGTTTTTTGATTTATACCCGCATTCAGATCACGCAACTTTGGCCTTGACGCTCCATAGATATGAGAGGAACGGCATGCTCAGTAGATGGGTAGTATTCTTCTTTTTCATATGTTCATTGAACTCGACGTATCTGACGCAGTTGCAACAGTACAATGACAGCTGATTCACTCATTTTGACATCCACATTAGGTTTTAAACAACTGATTTATTAATGTCAAATACTATTGATTACGTTAGCTGTTTAATGTTCGTTAAATATAAAGCGTGGTTTTATTGCCTAAAAAAACTGCCAATTTTATTGGGGTTGCCAGTATATAAAAATACCATAACCATTTTATCACAATAAAAATGGTTTCGAGATTTTTCTGTCTTTAAAATTTTTCCTTATAAAGACAATATCAAGATTTCAAGACATCCGATTAACTAGAAATTGCAAACGTATCCAGGACCGATGACAAAACAAGACTAAAAGATTAAAATTAAAGTTAAAATAAAAATCTTTTTAACAAAAAATTAAACCGACGAAAAGAACTAAAAAGCAAAAAAGCAAAAAATAAATAAATATAAAATTTTTATAAACTTATTTTGAGTCGGCGCCAAATAACCAACTGTATGTAGGTATAATTAATCATTTTATGACTCTGATGACTCAAAATAAGATTATAAAAATTTTATAGTTATTTATTTTTTGCTTTTTAGTTCTATCCGTCGGTTTAATTTTTTGTTAAAAAGATTTTTATTTGATGATTTTTTTTCATCATCAGCTCAGCTACATGATGTGATGATTTCTGAACGTAAATACCTGATAAAGTAATGAAAAGTAAACAGAAACACTATTCGTTCACAATTTTCGAAGGTTTCTCTCAATTTTATCAGGATCCCATCTTCAGATCCTGACTTCCTTGACATGGGACCATCCTTGAGGTATACCCTATCTAACAAAAAAAGAATAATCAAAATCGGTTCATAAATAACGGAGAGCTGAACAAAGAAGAAAGGAGAGAGGGTCGAATTGAGAACCTCCTTTTTTTTCGTCGGTTAAAAAAATATATATACGGTCGAATTGAGAACCTCCTTTTTTTTCGTCGGTTAAAAAACACGGCATACACAACAGTTACAGTTCGAATAAAGTACTGGTTTTCCTCATCATCATACACAATCATAATTTAACCACAGAACGTTCAGTGTGAACAAAGGCATCTACTAAAGACTTACAAAGAGCGGCTGGTTTTGCATTGTCTCGAAATTCTTTATCCTCACGTAGGCACTCTTGTCAACGTATCTCTTTTACAAACGTGTGCTTTTGGTAGCATTCCAGATTTAGCTGCAATCCTCGTAGATATTTTATACATACTTACGTGGGCTGTTCCAAAAACTGTTAGTGAAATGAAAAATAGTTGGAATGTGAAAAAAGTTTATTTATAACTTTTTAAAATATTCCCCTCCAACCCCAATGCACTTATGCATTCGAGTGAACCAGCTTTCGAAACATTTAAAAATGTATCTTGCGGGAGGTTGAAAAATAACCGCTGAAATTCTTCGATGCCCTCTTCTGCAGTGTTAAATTTTTGCCCACGAAGCATTTTTTTTCCGTGGGAAATAAGAAAATCATCGTATGGAGCTAAATCTGGGCTGTACGGAGGATGGGGTAATATTTGTACCTCTGAAGTTTTCAAATAGTCCATGGTTCTAGCAGCTGTGTGAGCGGGCGCGTTATCTTATCTCCCGCAATAGCCACTCTACCCTAATGACATTTTCATAAGTTACTGCAGTTGTGGGTCGGCCGGGTTTGGGGTCATCGTTTAGATTCTCTCGACCACATTTAAATTCACGAAACCAAGAAGTAGCTGTTGCTAACGCAGGAGTAGACTTCTAAATGCAGCTTGTAAATTTTTGTGAGATTCCTTGAAGGTTAACCCTCGTTTATAATCATAAAAAGCCATAGCACGAAAAGTCTCCCGCGAGACGTCCATTGTTGCAAGCAAAAGAGTGACAGATTTACTTTTTAAAAAATATTTGAAAAAGAGAACTACACATAGGTGGCCAATGATTTTCAACTAAGAGATTCGTATTAAAATTAGCCGTCAATTCAAAATAGTTTCTATAAAAAAGAGATTGTATTTATTCTGTAGCTAACAATTTTCGGAACAACCTAGGTATACTCCTGTATTCCTACTTGTTTTTATTCAAGTTAATATGTACGTATTATTTGTCATACGTACGTTGATCAGGCAATTTATACTTAAATATAACACAGAATGATACTCGTACATATTGCTGAGATTGCGTAAGCAATAAAAACAAAAATAGTATTTGATTTATTTCTGTTTTACTAACAATTCAATACGATTTAATTAGTTTGATAGGTTAGGATTAATATAATTGGTTATTATTTTATTTTATTATTGGGTAGGCGTTTCTAATTTATGTTTTTGCTTTTATTATTGTAACACTACAGTATTATTTACAGCTTAAAACTACAAGAAGAAACTAAGCTTATTAAATATTTTACCATTATTTATTTTAGTAAAATGCTATCCACTCAATCGTTGTAGTTAAAGGGCAATCATTACCCTTTCGGATTTAACTGGAACATGGTTATTTTTATAATATAATTATGTTAACGGGAATTGACGCGATCACGTATTTAAGAGGAACCAGTTTGCATTGACCGGCTAGTGCAAACTGTGCAACGTGGCCGAAACTTCAGGCAAATCAAGGGTATGTAATTTTACCTTTTAAATAGGTACGTGATCGTGTCAATTCCGGTTAATTCCGTAATTTTGTTCCGTGATAATTACATTATCACGGAACAAAATTGCAAGGAAAACCTGAACATACTGGGGCAATCAAACGAAATTACATTAGGATGGGTACCAAGCCATTCAAGCATCGATGGCAACGAAAAAGCCGATCAACTCGCCAAAGCCGGTGAAGCCAACCGACATATAAAAAGTAGTAGTATCAGTTTTTTTTTTTCTTTTTCAAAGAGACAACTCCCGCATTAGGAATTACTCCTGTGTCGCGGAGGACTTTACAAACATAGCAACAACGGACACAAAGTAAGTAAATTATATTATTATAGTAAATTGCAGAGCTCTGGAATATGAAGAGTATAAACATTTGTTCAAATATTCAATACACATACTATACATATCAAATCTTTGTGATATGAAATTATATTTGGTATGTCATAAAGTTTCTAAAGTCGTATTGTGAATTTGAATTACATAAAATAAAATTCCGGGCCTGCAGTAGATTAGCAGTAGATAGATAGTAGATAGCAGAGGTAGATTTCGTGTTTTTTATTTTTTAGAAAATCTGCTCCCCAGTCCTCCCCTTTGGGGGAATACCTCCCACAAACGAACTTAACCTTCATGTTGCCCAGTTGATTTTTCGTCCAAGTTTGAAAGCAACCGGTGCATAATTACGACCTCTATCGTACCGGTAAAATTGAGGTACATACATATGTATGTACCTCATGTATGGACATATATATATATATATAAACTTTTTAACAGGCGGTTGTTTTGGGGTCTAGGGATCATAACAAGACCTCCTGTGAAGAAATTTTTGGAAAACTCGACAACTGGTACAAAACCAATAGGTAGACTTTATTCAAAATCAACCTAATATAGGATTTAAAAGAGAAGACAATCGGCAACTGGAGCTTCTGACATCATCTGAGCTGGTGAGTTTACAGCTCATCAGAAGTTATAATATACAATAAGCGCATGTCGTACTTTAAAATCACATAAATAATAATTATTTGCAGATAACACTGCATAATTTCTCTATTCCTGTCAAAGACACCATTTTCCTGGGGAAACCCTCTCGGCACATATCGCACGACTAGATCTAAACAGGTATAACTCAAAAAGTACTTTTTTTTTCAGAAAAGGTGAAAAACTAATTACTGTACGTGTAGATTTATGCTTTTTATATGTAGCTGGAAGAAAGATATTGCAGAAATCTTGTGTTTTAATAATGTTTTTGGGGCTTTTTAGTTATGTCCTTATTGTTTAACAATGTATGTATATTAGTTTTATATTTTTGGGTTAGCTCTCCTTAGTACTACATGTGTTTATAGAAAACTAAGATTGATATTTATGAATGATTAATATGTGTGATTGTGAAAGTGAAACCACTTTCACTTTAGCTGTATTCAGCGAGCTTTTTAATACGTTTCTGAGTTTGAAAAAGAAACAACGTGTTTTTTTACGTAATGTGAGACACGTTGCTTTTCATGAATCTAATTTTAAAGGATGGGATGTCTGTGCGGTCTAATTAGTACCCGTAATCATTAACCTGATCACCAGATCTATATCTAATTTATATAAGGCCGGCAACGCATTTGTGACTCTTGAGTCGCAGGTGTCCATGGGCGACGGTAGTCACTTACCATCAGATGACCCGTCTGCTCGTTTGCCCGCTATAATATAAAAAAAAAACTGAAAGTTTAACATTAAGTTAAATAGTGATGAATACATGTGTACATCTTCTATATATATTTATCAAACGAGCAGAACGAAGCCGATCGATTCTATTTATATCACCATTGTATGTTATCTAAAATTACTTCACTATCTTCGCTGCTAAAGTCTCTAGTGAAATCAATGCCAAGCCGTCAAAATTATTTGTCATGTTGTGTACACGTATTATGCAAATTAGTATTCCTTTGACGTCACTATAAAAATATAAAGTATTCTTGATAATAATGTCAGTAATCCTAAAATTTCTATCGCGAAATAAATATAAAGAGGTGAAAGATATCCAGTTATTTCGCTAAAAGCGTTCTTGTAGAAGGAATGAAATAGAGACGCGTAAAAATCGGAGAATAAACACATCACTCATCGCTTCAATATTCGCACAATTGACTTGCAATTGCTGAACAAAGCGTCTCTATCCTCTAGGGCTGTCCCTTTCTAAATACATAATTAACATTTCCAGAATTCGGTATGTTTAGGATTAATTTAGGACTTCAAATAAAACTTTATTAGCTATAGTCATTTATTTTCTAACTTCATTTACATGTTATATGTGTATAAAAAATTTAAAAGCCTGGCCTGTTGGTCTAGTGGTTAGTGACCCTGACCGCTATGCTTATAGGTCGTGGATTCGATTCCCACCTGAGTCTGGGTGTTCTTTGTGTCCGTTGTTTCTATGTTTGTAAAGTCCCCCGCGACACAGGAGTAATTCCTAATGCGGGAGTTGTCTTTTTAAAAAAGGAAAGGAAAGGAAAGAAAAAGACAGTAAGAGCCCCATGGCTGAGATGCATAAATGAATGAATTCTTCATATCGAAAAATCTTCGTTAAGTATACCTCCATACAACTCATGTACAGCTAGTTCAATTGGGTGTTACATAGCCGAAAATTCAATGTATACATCTTTTCTTTCTATTTCTTACTTTATTACTTTTTAAATATTTTTATGATTTACGTGAGTATTTCAACACATTGCACGTCAAAGCATGGACTCTGGGGGTGGCTCTGGTGTCATCACTGAGGCGATTACACCTATTTAAAAGAACATAACGATGCCTTAATGTATTTGAACACTTTAAGCTAAAAGTAAGAATGACTTAAAGTTTGTGTTACGAGCTAAACCGCAGCACGATACGGTACAATTTGCAAGAAACTCACGTAACATGTCAAGGCCGCTTGCCAGCATTTTTAGGCTTTATAAGTTTAACAGTTTCATTCGACTCTATAATTCTTACAAGAATAATCAATGTTTTTTTAACCAGACAACCATAAAATATCCTTTCAAAGCTTTCAACGATGAATTGATGTGTTTGTGTGATTGTGTTAATGTAAATCGTTACCAGAACAAATGAAAAGATACAGTTATTGTTAGTTACAGTTTTGGTATCCATTGTCGCTAGAATGTTTTTCAGTTATTAACTTTCCGTGACGGAAAGGAAACAATGCAAATCAATCAAAAGATTTTTTAGGTTCCTGAAAGCCATGATTAATTATACAGTCAAAATCCCTTTACGCCTTGGATTGTCGATAAACGTATCAGTCTCACCTGTCGTAAGCCCGTGAGGTGTTTTGTCATTTATTTTCGTCTCTGCATTTTATATTCATATTGTTGTTATTTTGAAAATTGTGTTAACCAATGCGTTGTATTGACATTTATAAATATCCTTTGTCTTAATTTTTTAGACATTGCATATAACCATATAATTTTTTTAATTACTGTGTGACAAGTTTAACATCACGGATTTTACAGTAAGTATCGAAGCGTCTAATATAATGTCCAGCAACGGTATGTATGTACAGTAACCGATAACCATTAGACGTACCGCATAGAGGTTTAATACAGGATATGTAAGATAGGTTGTAGCAGAAGCTCAAAACAATTTAGTAGCAGAATGCGCTACAGTCTGAATAAGTGGAGCAGAATGAGCACAAGTTAATAATGAAGCTTTTTAAATTGTAGGGACTTATTTACGTAATGACTAAATTGAATTGCGTCAATAGGCTCATTGGTACTCAATTGAAACAATAGAATACAATTTGTAATTCAAATACCATAATATGTTTACGTTGGTTTTTACCAATTAAATATAGAACGTGTCCGTTGAAATATAAGCTGTCGAAACAAGTTATTTAAAAAAAGTAACATTAAATTTTGTAAGAATAAACTAGCTTTTGCTCGTGGCTTGGGTCGCTGTAAGTTTGCTTTTTAAATAAAAGGTACTCTATATCCTTTTTGTGCCTTTGAGAATGTGTATGCAAAATTTCATGACGATCGCTTGAATAGTTAAGACGTAAAAACAATACAAACTCACTTTCGCATTTATAACATTACTTAGGAGGAACAATTGGATTCTTGTGAATTGTGTCAAAAAGTTCCATCGATGGACATTTGAGGAGGCATCGAAAACCGATCGTAATAATATGTTGAATAAAAATGTCAAAAATTTATGCAATGCTAAACTAACACTCCTCCTTATCTCCAAGAACGATTTAAATTCTTACCCAACACACATTCTAGGGTCCTTAGGTTTTCAGAGAACTTGACATTGAAAATGTCAACGCATTCTACGAATTTCATAGACAAATCTTTTTCAGTTCAGGCCATTTCCCTGTGGAATGCATTAAAACTGCCCATCAGGCTCGCAAAAACATTACCCAATTTAACAAAAAACTATTAAAGGAGCACTACCTTAGTTGTTGAGTGGTTAAGTTCATGATAACCGTGCATTCATATATTTATTTATTTGTGTATTTATGTATATTGTTATCTGTATATATGTAGATTTACATTTATGTGTGGGAAAACATATGTGTAATATATAATATGATAATTTTATTTCCAATCAATTGTACACTGCTACTCCCCTTGCCATACATAAACTCTCTTTCCATGCAATGGTTGCCGGGAAGAGATCGCAGAACGCGGTAAGGCCGCCAATTGTACAAGGTTTATAGTTTGTAAGATTATGTATATCCAGTCTTGTACAATTTCGTATATTTTGTATAATAAAGAGTTTATCTATCTATCTAACTATTTATCTAAACCCAGTCCCATGGTCAAATGAGGCGACCAAAGTCTACTCATGTTGTGTATCTTCAATTGCATCAATGACAGTAAAAATTCGGCAATCATTGTTCCCATTGTCATATCTGCTCATGGATTAATAGCCAAGCGCCTCGATCAACACTTTAAGAGGCTCGCGTTAGACGGCTGGATCAAAGGACTGATGTAGAAGTTAGTTCTCCTCGACACGGCCCGTATAGTGAGGAGGTTCCTGTCTGTCTTTGTAGCCCTAACCACTACTACCTCACCTAACTGTGAGGTGTCTTGGCCACTGTACCCGATGTCGGTGGTCTACTATTTTTTATATTTTTAAATATGTATTTTGTTTTGTACATATTTAAAAATATAATGTATAAGTATTAAGTTTAAAAAAGAGAAATAATAATAATTTGAGACACCTCACACATGGCCGCACAATCTGGCAGAGCTTTTGCTTTGAGAGTAAGCAGACTGCTGATAATATATTTATATGTTTCCATATACATACATATTATAGATAATTATTACACCCCAGACACAGAAAATTAATTGTCCAAGGTGGGAATAGAATCCACGACCTCTGACTCAGCAGTCAGGATCACTAACCACTAGATCCACAGGCCTATTAACAAGGTCTGGTTCTTTCGCGTCACGTTGAGAGTGTGGGAGTGTCAAGTCTAGTGGGCCTGAAATGCCAAAGGCACAATGACTATCGGTAACCCGCACAGAAGGTAAGTACTTGTATTAAAATTTTTATTCTCTGTGCAAATTGAAGCCAAGCCACAAGGTCACGTGCAGCGACCATTTGTTAGTTTGAAACGAAGAACGTCGTCACATGTTGTAATTTACCCCTAAAGGGTATCCACATTTTATTTCAAAATATTTAACGATGTATATTTATTTACTTTGACATTATTTATTAGGTTCAACCCTAGCACAGCAACGCAGCCTGGCAAGTAATGCGATTATAAGCGGGTGATTGGGTCTCACTCGCTACGCTACAACTGCCTGCTACAACTGTTCTTTATAGACTGGAGCGTTGATAAATACGGATTAGTTTTAAATATTTTACGTGATTAGAGAGACAACGTATTAAAAAGATCTACATTTGGATTGAGATACAAGTATAATGCATTGTCAAGCTCACTCGCAAAAATTAATTCTGTACTTGATATTTTTTATTATAATGCTAAAGTAGCAATAAAGTATGCTGATGCCTCTAAGCATTTGTAAGACCAAAAGTTGTCAGAATACCACGGAGCCATAACTGTCATAGCCACTGCTTGGTTGCGGGTTTCTGTAGAGTAAAGGTCATCACACACTATATAACGGCACTGCAACGGCACAGCTGCAGCACAGCGCCGCCTGTAATTGAGGCTACCGCTAGCTGCCAGCGTGCTTTACTACGCCTCGCCCGCGAGGTGCAATCTCGCAGTCCGCGCGCCGCCCGCGAGGTGTAAGCTAATCTCATCGTCTCCTTTTACGACGCGAAGGTTTTTCGCTGGCGGCTTGCAATCAGCGCGCTGTAAGCACGCGGACCGCGCGTTGTAAGCGAGCTGACCGCGAGCTTACAGCGCGTCGACTGGGAGTCGAGTCGTATGGTTGCATTGCACGCTTACTGCCAGCCGTTGGCTTTTCATATTGATATTATGAAATATATTATACGACCACGTTTTAATACTTCGATTTGAATGACAACTTAATTGCTAGGTTGGAGCCGTGAAGTTACCGTGACGGTATAGTGTGTGTTGACCTTAAGCCTGTAGCTGTAGTGTAAAATTAACCACTTATTACTAACTAAATATGTAAACAAAACTTAGAAGTCAATTTTAACCTTCTTCTAATTGTCGGATCCAAATGCAACTTTATGAGTTTGGATGACAAACCTGTAATTTTGAGGACAGTGGAAAACCTTTCGAGTTTGGGCTCATATGGTTGGGTTTAAGGAGTCCAACAGGTTGGACATGGTAGGGAAGGTCTGATGATGAAGTCAAGAGGTGGATAGTGGAACTCTTTTTACTTTTTTTATTCGGTTCGTCATTAAGCGTGTTTTTTTTTTTGTTTTATTAAATATAATTTTATTGAAAAAAAGCAAACAAAGATAGCCTTTTAAATATTAGATAAAACGAAAGGATGAATTGATTGGACTGAATTGACATGGAGACGAGGGTCTGTGTCATTCGTTGACATTTGGATTTCGCTGAATTTAAATTGATATTATTCCTTTAAATAATACGATGAGCAGAGGATAAGAAAGGATCAGTGTGTTTGGTTTATCTTTTACTAATATTTTGTTAATATTTTTATTTCAGTCGAAAGGGAATTAATCTGTTATATGTAACTAATATCAGTCAAGGGCCGAGGCTTGATGGAATTACAAGAACTTAATAACTAATCCACTCTGTCGAGAATTCAATCAAAAGTATTGAGTTGTAGTAGTAAATCGTAAACGTATTATTGCAAACCTTAACGACATCCGTTGATGAAGATGTATGCCACGTGCCATGGTAAAATCAACAACACGTCGCTTGACAAATTGAAGAGATAAAAATACCAGTAGTGTTTTGTGATTTTTCCTATTTTCGAAGGTCTAATGGAATGTTAACTGAATAGATTCATTAATAGTTTTACTGAATGTGTTGAGCAATTTTTGTCCTGATTGTACCTGAGAAGAGAGTGCTTTTAAGGCTTCAAATAATGTGACATATTACGTACTCGTTTTTCTCCAACATTAATTTGTATAAATTGTAGTAATAATTGAAGCACCGCACTGCTGTCCTTCGATACAGAATAAGTTTTAGTTGCCTGACTGTTAGGGTATTGGAGTTTTCAGGGTTTATATGTATGTATGGTGGAAAAGCCATGCTTCGGCACGAATGGGCCGGCTCGACCGGACTGATTTCACGGGCTCGCAGAAAACCGGCAAAGCAAAGATCGCTCGGCGAATCACGTTTCACCGAGCGGGTGAGGTTATCGGAGGCCCTAACCCTTCCCTCTCTCCCTCTTTCCCCACTTCCCCAACTCTCCCCCTCTTCCCTCCCTTCCCATACCTTAAAGGCCGGCAACGCACTTGTTACTCTCGAGTTGCAGGTTTACCTTTAGGTGACCCGTCTGTTCGTTTGCCCGTTATCGCATAAAAAATGCAATTATTTCCAGATTATGCGAATATGGTCGTCTAATACAAATGACATAAGCTGGAGAAACGTTTATTTTCATAACCAAACACTTTATTTTTTACTTTATTCTTTGTCAAAGCATTTAATCATCTATTAATAATAGTAATACTTTATAACCACATCACACTAACCATTGTAAAAAGAGGTTCTTTATTAAATTGTTTTAAGTTTGTCTGTCTCGAATATTCTTTTATACTGTTTCAATCCTCAATTATATTTCGGAAAGCTCGACTATTTAGTTTCCAATAGTGCAACGTTTCACACGGAAACGCTCTTATGGCTTGAATCAATCAAGGCGTAGGAGCGTGTAGTTACGAAGTATATAATTAACGAATAGATGAACATCTACTCGGTAGTAGTTCATTATATATTGATTAGAATGTTTCCGAATGATTTGGATTATTCGGTTCGTAGGGGTTAATGAATATACCAAAATTGAATTTTACTAAATGCATGTTATGAGGTGATCGCTTGGCTCTTTGACGATATAGGGTGAAGTATAAATCGTGTAAATAATTCAAACCATGTGATTTACTGTTAATGGAAGGGCTCTGTTCAACATCTATTTTCCCTGTTTCTTGTTTGGCTCAATATTTATTGAGATTTGTTACCCTTTTCCAAAGCAATGTAGTCTTACTAAGTTGTAACATTTAACATTAACCTCTTATATTAATTGGGCTTAATTGGGCTCGTAGCCTAAAACCTAAAATTCTATTTCTTCTACGACTGATAGAATAAGTTCAGTAGACACGGCTGGCTATAAATTCTTAATTGCCATTATTAATCATAAAATAATGTTTACAACGTGTTAAAACATGGTCAACCTACATTGTCCACCTCGAATCGATTAAACATTACTTTTCACGATAAAAGAGGGTTCAAAGGAATAATGTATTTAGTTATTAATAGCTTAGTGGTAGGTGTACAACTGACCACTATACAGAAAAAATAGATTATCTTTACAAACATTTTGATATACTCTACGACAAAACGGGCACTATCATTGTGCTACCCTTCATTGTATACCATCTATACATATACCATTAAAGAAAGCAATAGAACATAATGTATTATAAATGGTTAGATATGGACGAAACTAGGTCATATAATATTGGCACGCACGTGCTTACTCTGACCATGGAGGCACGTGCTGCTCACGTTTGAATTATTCAAAGGCTTCACATTACAACGGAGTTTCATACTTCAACCTACAGAGCTGTTTTCAATTATTTCAAAGTACAAGCCTTAAGTTTCAAGGATTACATTTCCTATAAACCTCTGTAAAGATCTTTTTTAGGGTTCAGTTCCTCAAAAGGAAAAAAAGAACCTTTTGGGATCACTTTGTTTTCCATCTGTCTGTCTATCAAAAACCTTTTTCTCAGGAACGCTTGGAGATATAAGTTAAAAATCAAATATTATGTGTCCAGTCCCTTGAAGCAGTAAAAAAATCAAGCTTCTAAGTCAACGCAATCAAACTATACGGCCACTACCATTTAAGCCTAAAATTTCAATCAATTTGAACATTTTGCAGGTAAATCGTAAATATATAGGGTACTTCCTATGAACTTAGAATCATGAAATTTGGTAATAAGTAAGGTCTCACAGCACAAGGAAAGGAAAAATCTGTAAGTCGTTAATTAATTGTTATATCACATAATTTGTTTTTTTTTTAAACTGAAACTTGAAAATTAAAAATCACCAGTTCTCGGTGGCTCTAAAGGTAACAACGCCCTTAATTAATAATTATCACCATCTTTCTTAATAATTATCTACATTTAAGACGTATTTTTCAATATGTACAATTATGTGTTTTTATTTCTGAGCTTACATTGAACTTGTCTTGTTTCCACCTCAGTTTGTGAAAAAAAAAGTTATTCCGATATAAGTGCAACAAGTTGAACAATATCATTAGTGTCAGCAATATTACAAGCTGAGTTATGGTTATTAGTGCGTATTATATAGTATTATGAACCATCCCTAAGTTCATACAAAATTATATCACGTACCTATAACGAATTCACGTTTCAGGCCCCGGCCCTGTGTTTTGATTCTTTGATATTATCTTGAGTTATATTTCGAATGCCACCAGAACATTTGAAAACAAAAAAGGTATTACGTCATAACGGATCAACCAATGTCATTATTAATTTTGTTAATTTTTTTCTGATCGATGTCCATTGCGTTGATATGATATGTTGTCTTATCGAATACCTAAGTATTAGGCAATGGAGTTCTTACCAGTCATGCTTATCGCGATGCGTCCCTTTTTGGTTGTTACTGTTACATGATTCAATGATTTTATAAGTAAGAAGTAGAATATATGTGCTTTAAACTGGGTCAAGTAGCCTAGTTCAGATAAGGCTTTTAGAATTTTTAACGTTATCTTGTATGTCTTTCAACGTATGTTTCGGGTAATTTGTCTTCCCTGAATGTTATTGAACGACAACGAGTATTCCTTACACCTCCACAATAAATACTTTGTAAACGAGTGTTATTAACTATTTAATAATGCACTGAGTGGCTGTTATAAGACTTAGGTATATTTATTGTACGACTGCAATAAGTGATTTAGACCAGGCCGTACTCTTACCAGGTCGTTGGCGACCACCTCCTGAAGAAAATCAGCACTACGTAGTAATTGGGGAACCGTTTTCGATGATTTAAAACTTCTAATTAAAGTAAGTAATATATTATTTGTTGTACGTTAAGAATACAATGTGTATTTTATATAAATACAGTGTATATTTGTATTTACTAACGTGTTGTGCAAGTTGTTTAGCGACAACTTTGTATAAAGAAAACATAATCTTATAAAAAAAAGACTAACAAGTGTTTAATTTTATGACTTAATAATCACAGCTTATTATCATTTACATACTTTAAACGTAAATGACAATACAATTAATACTTTCATATACATACCTAATCATTTTTAAACATCCGCATTCACACAATCGATATACACCTTTGTTTTGAATTGGTCACCCTGTTTTATTTACAATTTTCAATAGTTAAACGTCACATCACATTGCTTCAGTTTGGTGTGGTTGTTAAAAATTAACATATTTTATTGAGCGACTTAAATTAATAATGTTTGTGTCAGTAGGCCGTGTTTAGGTTATGTTTAGTGCGTGGAGAGGCCGCGCGCGGCGCTTTCGGCGGCCGGCGATGGGCGACTGAGTGCGCGAAGGCGGGCGGCACATGATATTATTCCACACCGTTCAACTACCTCGCTGAAATAAAACTTTCTGTCTCATTCCCAAATTATTCCACCCCTGAGTGTAGTTGAGATGGCGATAACATTGAGAAATAATATATGCTTTCTTATGATTTTCCAGAAAAGCTTACATAAACAGTTTAGTGAAATATTAATTAATTTCGACACAACGTTAATTAAGAGAGAATATTAGTTACACTTATATCGAACTAGATGCAACGTGGTTAATTAGTTTCAGCGTAATTAATCCTACATAGAGAAGATGTTTTGGGTTATGAAAATTTTAATAAACATGCAAATGCATAAATATACACATTTCCTAAAAAGTAACTCACAATAATGATTCGTTGATCCTCTATTCGATGGGTCAATTTAAAAAACAAATAAAGATAAACATAACATTTTTGACAATTTTTTTTTTAAATTCCAAACTTTAACACCTGTACCTTTAAATTAGTAGGTACTAGTCGTAAGTATGACTGATGGAAAATTTTATTAAACGTGCTTATGCACAAATATAGATGTTTCCCAAAAAGTAACTCACAATAATAATTCGTCGATCCTCGATTTGATGGGTAAATTTGAAAAAAAACATATTAATATAACATTTTGGCTAAGATTTTTTTTAAACTTCAAACTCTAACTCTCCTGTAGGTACCTTAAAATTAATAGGTACTAGTTGTAAGTATGACTGATGGGAAATTTAGACCATTTTAGGACGAAAATTGTACTATATTTATGTAGTTTTCTTTATGACCATGTAACATCAAAACTACGGACACTTGTTGAGTTTCGTTGTGGCATCGTCGCCATACCGCCGGTAATTTACATCAAAACGTGTAAAGACCGCAATTGTTGCTTCCGTTCAAGAAATTTGAACTCAAGTAGTTCTGTGGCCCACCGGAGATGTTACAATATTCGATAACGTGAAAATCATAGTCGCAGAGAATTCATCTCAAACCACCACGGTTTTGGTAGTCTTTTCAACGTAACTCATAAAACGACACTGATTCACTTACATTAAATTGGAAAGATAACGGAGATCGTAAAATAAGTACGTATGAACTCACTGTATAGCTTGTAAATAACGTGAGGCTTAACTTGTTAAATAGGAATGCAAGTCATTCGATTCTCAATTGCATTGTTACTTGTGATGAAAAGTAGAAATGAAAATCGAAACCTTCAGTCACACTGGTGGGTCAGGAAGAAGGCACCCAAATCATGTCTCAAACGAAAATTGAGTTAAAATAAACTGTTTTTAAATGTATGGGGGCCTGTACCGGTATTGTACATTACAGTGACTCGCATAGTAATTACTACAATATACAACAACCGAGGTTTGTCAATATATCTAGTCTACTAAAAACACCGTCATCAAGTCATTGGCCCGTTTCCAAAATTCACGAGTTACAATGAAAACTCCGAATTCACCATACTTACCTTGCTCTAACTGATTTCCTTTTGAAAATTCAAAAATTGAAAATCTTGTAAGTTATTAAAAAAAAACCAACTAAATGGGGCAGTCTGCTATAAAAGAGGCTAGCAATGTCTGTCTGGGTTCTCTTGGATTTTTTTCTTTGGGTCTACCCGAGTCCATTGCAAAAGGATCAAATTATTTTATTATATTTAAACTTAAAACAAACTCATGTAAACCTATTTTAGTGTTAATAATAATTTAATGGATATACTTGTTTGAACCTCACCGGACACTGCAAACTGAAGAAACACATGTTTAACCTAAAGTTGGGCAAGAAGACAATATGCAGATTCTGTCAAGAGGCAGAAGAAACTGCAATGCATATTCTATGCTCTTGTGGCCCACTAATGCGGCACCGAAATAATATAATATAGGGTTACACATCATGCAACCGCAGGAAATACAAACAATCACTACTGATAGGATCTGGAGGTTTCTCGAAGCCATAAGTCTGAGCAGTTAACTGTAAAGCAAAAGTGCATTACAAAAGACCGGAAATGGTCGAGGTAGCATTAGGCACTTAAAAAATACTTGTTTGAAACATAAATAAATGTTTTTTTAAATAAATATTACTAGCAACGAGGGTTACACATTAATAGCGCTCTTGTTAATCCCTCCAGCTAAGCTAACGCTTGTATTAGGAGTTGGTTCACGTTGGTAGTGTACTGGGTGGGGTTCGAACCCGCAACCACTTGATCGCAAGTCCGGCCTTAGCCTTTACTCTGCCACCGAAATTCATGCAGCGATATTAAAAGACATTAACAAAAAATTGCTACCAATATTACCTATCCTTTTCTTTTCACTAGAATCTTTAAGGAGTCATCATTACCATCACCAAGGCGAGAAGAACCTGGGATATAATTGGGATAAATGACATTTATCAATCTTTTGTACATAACTTTAACCATCAAGTTGGTTAAACGACAAACTTGTATGACATCATAATCGTTCACTTTCAACAAAATTAAACAGTTTTACAATGCCATGCCTTATTAATTTTTAATTACTTAATTAAGTACTTTAAGGCCAAGCGATAAAAAAGCAGTTATACGGGTCAAGACATACACACGTATGCATCGAGATATTATGTAAAAATAACTCAGTGTAGTCATGTAGCAATGAAATTTTGTTTCATACCAACCGTCGCTCGCCACTTTTCATTACTTGGTTTTACCAGCTTTTACTGGATGTCGATTTTTGTACACTTACAAGTTAATTAAAGGTTTAACCTGCTTGACCTGATGAACCTGATGAGCCAAATTTTGCCCTTTGAGTTTGAGCATATTTTACTCACAAACTTAAATAAATAATATTTATTATATAACAAGTAGTGGGCTGCGGTGCCAGCACTCGTGTTCATCTTGGTACCTTATCAATCCAGGATACCAATTTACGTTAGTAGGATCTGTCATCATCATCTTGGCGTTGAATCCCGGTTATAACCAAAACTTCCGCTTCGGTGCCCGGGGTCCCCTTTTCGACTTTTATAGTGAGGCACGCATGTTACCCCTTACGACGTCAAGCCAGCACTTTTTTGGCCTACCCCTCCTGCCGGGGTCCATCGGAGGCGGCATGGACAGACATTTGTTCCCCACGTAAGTAGGCGGTTGCCGTAAAACGTGGTCATACCAGAAGTACAAACGACAGGTCTACTGATGGTTTTATAGGCCTGTCCCTTCAACTTAACCGGTATCCTAGGGACACTAGTCACCTCACACTATTAGGCCCACGCGGCAGCAATGCTTGCGATGACGTCGCAATCGATGTGACCAGACGCGTGAAATATAGATTCCAGGTATTTCACCGTCTATGCACACGGGTGTGGGATTTGTTGAGTTGAAGGCCAAGTACTCGGTCTTTACCACGTTGAGCTTCAGACAGCCGTTCTCAAGCGGCTCTTTCCACGCCTTCACGCGTCGCACCGACCTACCCTTGTCTGCATCCGGCAGCGCGATATCGTCAGCATACATGAGCAGCCATGGAGGCCGCTCATGTGCATCTCTACTACTATTTGACTGGACATCTGATATCACGCTGAACAGAAACGGACTGAGGATGGACCCCTGGTGAACCCCAACGGTGATGGGGAAGAGTTTAGTGTCACCAACAGCAGTCCGAACTACGGAATCAGAATCGCGGTACATGTCTCGAATGTTAGTAGGGTCTGTACACATTTTACCTTACCTTTATTAGACCTTTATACTATAATCCTTAATACCTAATTAACCTACAATGAATACAGAGGTATTACAAGCATCCATAGACTAACATAATAGCTTATCAACAGACAGGTCGTTTACATAATGTATTACACCATCTTATTGGTAAGAATTCGAGTCTTTTTTGAAGTCAAAGTCAGTCTGATTCTTTTACGCGCTATGTTAATTTAGAGGGACTATCCTAAAATCGATTAATGGAAAATCGATCGGTTGGTCATAAAAAATATTTTCTTTTAATTGATTTGGAACAACACATCAATACTTATTGATGGGTTGTCATTTTAGCGGAATGTCTTTTGCCATTTGCATAAGTTAAAGTTATCTTTCTATAAACCAGCTTGCGGTGATCAAAGATACCTGAATTACGTTTCTTGCAAACTGCCCTCTGTTGTTCGCGTCTATGTGTAACATTTTTAGCACTGCTTTACAAGTGCTCAAAACTTTAAATTAATTAACAATCAGTCGCATTCTTTTAATTTCATGATATCATCAATATAACAGAACAAATATTAATATGTCTTTGCAAGCCCGTTTCCCCTTTCGTACCTGTCAGACCGTAATGGCCAAGCGCCAGCATGCATGAGTTGACCAGTTGTTCTAATACAATAAAAAATGGACTGAGAAGGATGCTTGGTATATAGTTGATATTTTATTATCTGAGTATTTGCAGTGCTTTATACCTTGGAAAATCGTAAAGAATTCATCATTCATCGTATGCTGCGTACCGTTGCGTTGAAAGTTTGTATTTGCGCTCTGAATTTATTTCCTGTGATTTCGCTGATCTGAAATCACTTACCATGTGTTTTTATGTTTTCCATCAGCGTAGCCATATTTTAATCATCATTGCATTTAATTTTTGGATAATCTGGTTTTAGTTTATACATTTATTTTTACTGGGTTTAGTTAAATACATTTCTTTTTACTCTATGAAGTTTCTTTACTTAGTATATATATTTTCACTTTAATGTGCTATCATATAAAATCCTAACTAATATTAAAAATGCGAGAACGAGTTTCACGCCTTAACCACACAACTGATCGTCATGAAATTTTGCATCCTCGTTGCTAGGAACAAGAAACGACAAAAAATACCTTTCCAAAAACAAGTACTGTTATTGTACGGTTTACTTAGGAATAGAAAAATAACTTTTACGCTAGCGAAGGCGCTAAAAGCTAGTTGTTTATAATCTCACTTTCAATTATCATTTTCGGTCAAATTAAGAATTGTGCAAACCACATAATAAATCGATTAAAAAAATCTGATAGTTTCCATGATGAATCTTTTACGCGCTTTGACGTCGTCGTATTAATTGATATATTAGTCGCTACTTTCGTACTGTTGGACTCATTTTACTAAAGTCTGTTTGCTGTATTTTCATGTTAAGTTTTTAGACCCAATGCGTATTCGCTGCTAGATTGTACAAATACGATTTATTGCATAGTACATTATTATACAACTACGTGTTATCGTGGAATAGGAGAAGGCCCACACTGAGCCTTGTTATAAAGTACTGTGTAATAATTCAATGCTCCTACACTTACGTATGCACTCGTGCACAACGCACAATAAAATTTCAATCATTGCCGAAGATTGATTCTGAGATATGTAACACCCAACAGTAATTTTAAGATATTATTCCACTATTTCATTCACATTGATGTTGTTTGGAAACGGTAAAATATTATTTATAATGTTAATGTGCTTAAACTGTTTAATTTGTGATTCAACCCCTAACATGAAAATACATGAAAAGCGGGGTAAAAAAAATAAAATTCAAGGGAAAATTGTTAATGGGAAAAGTGTTCCGATTGAGGAATATCCTTTTGCTGTACAGTTTCTGAACCTAGGGCGACTCTGTGGTGGAGTAATAATTCACAGTTGGGCTATTACCACATCTGCTCATTGTCTAGAAGTTAATACAAATACTGAAGAAATGGTAATTTACACAGGTAAGGATTTTTGACACTTTTTTACAAAACTATTCTAACAAACAAAAATATGTGTGCTCTCTATAGAAATAATGAGACTGTCATTCACGTGTAGAAGATCTCCTGAAGCGTTTTGAAATTTTTTTCATTAACACTAAATTCATCCGCGTTTGTAAATTTTCCCAGTTTTTGCGACATTTTTCATTATGTTCCGCTCCTATTGGTTGTAGCATGATATTTTATAGCCTTATAGCCTTCCTCGATAAATGGGCTATCCAACACTAAAATATTTTTTTGAATATTTTTTTTTTTGGTTCCTGAGATTAGCGCGTTCAACCAAACCAAAAACAAACTCTTCAGCTTTACAATATTAGTATAGATAATAGTATAGATTAGAAACCATAAAGTTGGTATTAGATATGCAATTTTACGAAAATTATTATATCACGCAATTTGTTTTGTAACTTATTAACTACGGAGATAGTTTATTGTGGCATATGTTGACAACTTAAGTAAGTGTATATTAATGTTCAAAAGAACTACCTAGATTCGCTAGAAAACACAAATACCGTTACCTCTCACCACAAAGCCCTGGCAACTCAACTCAAGAGCTTGCTACAAGCTTAGTGCTGCTTAGATGCAGTATTCTATACTTTTATAGTACTTCTCAAATTTTTATGCCCAATCTATTCTGTGCTACATTAGTAGATATCTCGTGTTTTAACTAAAAATAGTTTAGAATAACCGAATATTCATGTTGACAGGTGCTAAATACGCTTACGATTTCCACGCAGATAGATACAATGTATTGGCATTTGTGATGCACGAAGATTATAACAAGGAGCAGTCGTTTTCATGTGATATTGCGTTGGTATTTCCTGAGAAACCTATACAGTTTGGTGCACGAGCTCAGAGGGCCATTCTTGTGAACCACGATAAATGGATGGACGAAAGGGAGAATAATTTTACTGTCACCGGATGGGGTTACACCCAGGTAATGTTTCGACCGCTTGTACAGTTAGATGATACTTAGTAAAACATTTATATTTACAAGACATTCTTACTTTGACGTCAATTGTAAATTTATTTAAGACGAAGAAGTCACTAACTATTTTCCAAAAACTCATCGAGGATCACTAGATACATATTTGCAATTACCTATATCTGCCTATGTATATATTTCTCTGTATTTATGTGTTTATATAAATATGTAATTGTATATGTATGTATATGTGTATGCATATATGTTATTGTTTTAGTAAGTAAGACTAATGTGTACCACAAGTTACCTGTTACTATACAGTATAGTCACGGTACAGTTATCTATACTGTACAGTGGTATAGTCCATCAAAAGTTGTCTGTAAGAGATCGCACACTGCGACAAGACCGCCCATTGTCTTGCTACTTAATATTGTATGTTTCGTATGTATCCTATTTTTTGGTGTACAATAAAGTATACTCTGTCTACTTAAGATTTTTCTAACTCTTAAATGTTAAGATAATTTATGCATACTTTTAGTATTTTGCCCTCAGTGCCATTTTGTTGTCTAGGCATGTCCATCTGTCTGTGTCTGGTGTGATATTGTAGATTGCAAACGATTAAACCGCTTTGAGTACGTTTACTTTTGCCTTAACTAGTTGCCGTAATTTAACTTGCATACGACTGTTGATCAGTTTTTCAGTTATTTGTTTTTCTATGAATTATTATTATTGTTTTAAGTGCCTAGTGCCACCTCGATATGCCCATGATGCCCATTTCGGGTCTTTTGTAGCGCACTTTTGCTTTACAGTTCACTGCTCAGACTTATAGCTTCCAGAAACCTCCAGATCCTATCAGCAGTGATTGTTTGTATTTCCTGCGGTTGTATGATGTGTAACCCTAAGTTAATACTTCGGTGCCGCATTAGTGGGCTACAAGAGCATAGAATATGCATTGCAGTTTCTTCTGCCTCTTGACAGAATCTGCATATTGTGTTCTCGCCCAACTTTAGGTTGAACATATGTTTGTTCAGTTTGCAGTGTTCGATGAGGACTCTTGTTACTGCACAGGTTTTGTATCTTATGAGCTCTAAAAGTTCTTTGAATACTCTATTATCATAGCCCTTTATTAAGGCTTTCGAGTGTCTTAGATCGATGTCTTCTATGAAAACCCAATATATTTAATCGGTATGTGTGTAGAAGAAATATTAATACAGCTCAGGGTTCACTTTGGTAGGTAGTGCACTGGATGGGTTTTCTAAACCGCTTATCTCATTATGTGGAATAATTTTAGGAGGATGGTGAAGTCTCAAAAGTTGGTCTTCAGATGGCGCGTTTAAAGTATGTGACGCCAAAAGAATGTTCCAAGTTACATCATGATTACAAGCTTACGTCAGACATGTTCTGTTTGTATGGAGACGGAAAACGTGACGTTTGTCAAGGAGATTCTGGTGGTGCCGTTCTTTGGAATGAGTAAGTAGTACTCCAAAAATAACTATATATATATATACATACAGACGATACAAATTTTAAATTTTCAGGCGAGAGGCTTCTTACCAGGGTTGCATACCTTAGAACTTTTTTTTTTCATACATAAACATCTAAAAATCTTGTACTCTGGCTTTCAAAAATAAGACATATTAAATGTGTAAATTTAGCAGATATTTGTTAACTTAAACATTTTTGAATTAAACAAATGAAATGTTGGTATTTTTAAAACAAAAAATGCTGATTTTGAAATAAAAAATAAACTGTTAAGGAACAAACAGTTTATTTTTGTTTTTCCATTAATGAATTCTTAACTTTTTAATTTTAACATGTCTGCTAAAGTCACGCTCATCATATATACATATATATCCGACTGGCCTGTTGGTCTAGTGCTTAGTGACCCCGACTGCTAAGCCAGAGGTCGTGGGTTCGATTCCCACCCAGGACAAATAATTGTGTGATGAGCACGATAATTTGTTCTGTGTCTGGGTGTAATTTATCTATAATATGTATGTATTTAGAAATATATAAGTATGTTTATCAGCAGTCTGGTTACCATAGTACAGGCTCTGCCTAGTTTGGGATCAGACGGCCGTGTGTGCGATGTGTGGAGTTATTATTATTATTCTCTTTATTCATCTCCTACCATATAAATTAAATTTTTAAATATGTACATAAAAATATATATTTAAAAATATAAAAAATAGTACACCACCGACATCGGGTACAGGGACCAAGATACCGGTGGTTAGGGCTGCAAAGACAGGAATCTCCTCACTATACGGGCCGTGTCGAGAAGAACTACCTTCTGCATCAGTCCCTTGATCCAACCGTCTAACGCGAGCCTCTTAAGGTGTTGATCGAGGCTCTTGGCTATTAATCCATGAGCCGATATGACAATCGGAACAATGATCGCCGATTCGACATTCCACATATCGACAATCTCGTGAGACAAATCCAAATATTTGATTTGTTTATCTGTTTCGACTTTCACGAGATTCTCGTCATGAGGAACAGCGATATCGATGATCATTGCACGGCGCTCTTATCGGTCTATCACCACTATATCAGGTTTATTTGCAACAATAGTTCTGTCAGTGATGATAGATCGATCCCAATACAATGTGGCTCGACCATTTTCGAGAACTGGGTCGGGCACATACCTGTAATATGGCACCTCTGAATTCACAAGGTTGTATTTAAGGGCTAGATGTTGATGTACAATCCTGGCCACTAGGTTGTGTCTGTGCAAATATTCACCATTGGCAAGACAAGAACAACCAGAAATAATATGCCTGATAGATTCACCGGGACGGTGGCATGCCCGACATGTCAACCGTACCATCTTTCAGGATATATTTCCGATAGTTATTTGTCATAACAACTTCGTCCATAATTGCAAAGACAAAACCTTCGGTTTCTCCGAAGAGATCACCGAACCGTAGCCAAGATGTGGACGCTTTTAAGTCTATATCAGGCCCATTTAGGGCCCGATAAAAACGACCATGAAGTGCCTTGCCCTTCCATACCTCCCTGCGCTCATTAGTACTAAGAACTACAGGTTTGCGCCAGTTCTCTTTAGCCAGAGCGAGCGGAGTGAGTCCGTTGTCCACTGCAACCACATTACAATGCACTCCCACATCAGTATGAAGAAAATATTCTCTAAGGTTGTATATCTCACGATTGTGTAAGGTCTTAATGTTTAAAAGTCCACGACCTCCAAACTTTCGTGGGATATACAACCTCATTACCGATGAACGTGGGTGGTGCATTCGAAATGCAGTAAGCAGTGTACGGACTCTCCTGTCAAGGGCATCTAGTTCCGTCTGAGTCCATCTAAGTATACCAAAGGAATACATCAGAACCGGCATGACCTAACCGTTGCAGGCACGCATTTTGTTACCCCCTGATAAAAGACTTTTATTATTATTATTATATATAACTATTGATTGAGGTTAAATGAGAATGTACGGTGGCACATCAGACTACTACAATCTGTCAAATTTCCTCATTACATTTAAGTTTTTGAATTGCTCAATAATAATATTAAGTATATAATACACCTGCGCTAATATTAAAATGAAAAAAAATCAAGAAAATACTCCATATGTCTACTTTTATTTACTTTTCATTTAGCAGACCCAATGTAGCCAAAGTGTAAAAACCCATTGTAGGGTTGGCAATCCTGCTTCTCACCGACAGTAAACTTGTCTACCCCCTTAACCTTTATCTGCTGTGCCCATTGCTAATCAGAGTGACAAGTGCAAAAATAAAGCGTCCCAAATTGTAGGCCGCTTCTGTCTGTCCGAACGGTAGCCGGTAACAGTACCGTCCCAGCAAAAGAATAGAGATGCGGTTGGCAGATAAGAAAAGGTATTCTAGCAAAGTATCTCACACTTTATACCGACCTGTAGATAGATTCGATTTTTATTCGCTTAGCGATATTGTTTTTTTTTCATCTCCAGTTTTTGTCAATCGTTGTACAAGTCCGTTGGAGTGCAGTATCATCCAATTTAAATATATACAACAAGTTCTAAAAACGCTCAACCTAAACTTAGTACTTTACATTCAATTACGCGAAATTTTTGTGCAATGTTTTTTAGTCATTTCGACGATTTTCATTATTCGAAGAATTTTTCGCTTTCATAAATTGTGACACTAAATTTATTATTAGTAAATTTTTCTGAGGCCAGTAATTAATTAAATTAAGATATTAGAGAAGTTTTGATTTAAGATGCAAGCGAATTGAGAAATGCTGGAAGAAATATAATCTATATCAGAATGCGGGCCTTTTTCTTGCACAGAGTGGCCATACAACGTGGCAATGCTGCCAGCCTTCTGGGAACACTGCCAGAGGCGACAATGCGGAGGAATTTTATGACTCATGAATGTTAATAATCCGTACATATATCTATATTAAGTGGTAAGTTCACAAACTATCACACCAATTAAAAAGCAATAAAGAACCAACTTCCTAAGAAAACCCGTTTCTTAATATTTCATGCATGGAATAAAAATAATTATAAAAAGATTGATAACGATAATTATGAGAACGATATCAGATTGGCTATGATGTCAATTAATTTCAAATAAATCCTGTAAACTTCCGCAGAAGTTAGCGCCAACATACATTATCATTATTACTATATTGAAAGAACTGAAAATCCAAACATATTCAAAGAAGATATTTTAAATTGCTTAAGCAGACACAAAATGGCAGTGGATCAATAATGTACCAAGTCACAGATTTAGCTACTTAATTAAATGTCAGCAAGAGGAGAGGTTTACAAAGTTCTCCGAATACAAAATATTTCCTGAACTTAGCCTAGCCATACTACTTTGTGATTGTCACCATATCCTATGTATTTTAATCCAATTAAAAATATTTTTTTTACTGAAAGATTAGATAGTCACTAAAAATATGGATATATGAGTAAAATAAAAAAAAAAAAACTAAAAACTAAACATGATTGCAGCTGAAAAGCTTTTTAAAGAAATCGGATGTGAGAATGAAAGTCAAGGAATGGAAAATGAATTCAACAATTAAATTCATAGACTAGTGTTAAATATAAGTCATAGTGAAAGCGATGTTAACCTTATTTAGACTACAGATTGGGAGGTATTTAGAAATAAGGAAGTTACAATATAACTTTTTTAGTGCGGTTTTGATTGAAAATTATAAATTTTAACAATTTAAGTTTATGTTATTTATGTAATTAGGTTTCTTTTTAATTTAATTTGCTTCAGAAACAATAAAAATGCTTTATCAGTTTTTAGTTCATTCTACAAAATAAAATTATATCAATGTTTTAACAGCTTTTAATATGTAATTGACTGTTACGACTACTGACACGACCGCTGCTCGTAGATCAATAATTTATTCGAAAATCTTTCAAAATAAATAAAATGAATAATCTTTACTTTTGGTACAGTACTGTATCTACCTGTGACGATGCCGTAGGCAAAAGATATAAAAATACAGCTTAAATACCACGACTCAGTGTAAAAAGTACAATCACTGTTTTTTATTTATCACGCGCACGCATATCAGAAGTCATGAGTGAATAAATATCTTTAGCAAATATAATTATCTAATCTTATTTATAGAGTATGTATGTAATTGTTTTTCAAGATAAAGCTGACCAACCTGCGTTATGTTGACAATACCACGCTCTTTGTAGCTAATGAAGGCGAAATGTCTGGACTGTTGTAAAGATTTGCGCAAGTCAGCTAAGGCTTCATCTAAACAGGATTAAAACTAAAGTAATGGTAATCGACCGCAGCACTTCTCTCATCAGGATCTACGTGTTGAGCCTGGAAACTGTAAACGACTTCATTAACTTAGATTCTGTTATAACCAATACTGGTTCATGCAAACATCAGGAGAAGAATCAAAATAGCGAAAATCGCCCCACCATATGCCTTTTGCAAGAAAGGGAGGTGCTAACATGGAAAAACTACTCATAAAAGGCAAAGTAGACGGCATAAGACCCATGGCAGAAGCCCTATACGTTGATTACAGCAGATTAGTTCCACCCTGGGTACCACAGTCCAGGATGCCATTTACTTCATTTTAGACCTGACTCCAGCAAATGCTCCACGATCGCTGACTTATTTATTTAATAACGTGATGTGTTCTTTGACCCGTTCTGCAATTGTACTGTTTGGTCTGTCCGATGTATGAACTACCACAACTGCATATATATATATATATATATATATATATATATATATATATATATATATATATATATATATATATATATATATATATATATCGGATTGCCAAACGGAATACTATAATCATTCGCTATTTTACTTCGTTTTGTGTGTATGTAATTTCCACCAAAATAAATATGAAGTATAACGTTGTTCAATAATACGAATGTTTCACTATTACATGATTACAAATAAATAAAATGGAGCCGATGAGTTTTCGATGTCTCTATCAGTTTTGCAATACCAAAACTGACCTTTTTGTCAGATGACATCTTTGCAACTTCATCCGGCATAGAGCCGCTCCAAAGATAAAAAAACAATCATAATATAAAAAGTTTGCAATGCTAATTCAACCATAAACAAAACATTAAACACGATATCTAGACTTAACCAGCCCGAACAGCAGGCGCCGTCATATATATATATGTATGTATAAAATATTCTCTACTTTTAGGTTAGGTTTGCATTAAAACGTGTTTTTTAAACTGTAATTTATTTTTTAGTCTTGTATTGACATGGGTTCTTGATACCATTGTTAAAATTACTGGACAGTTTTACGACTAGTTCTACGTGGTCTATCTTAGATTTCAAACTTTTGTTTTGTTTTTGATTTTAGTATTTTTTTAAAATTTATTATAATAGTCATAGTTATTTGTAAAACTAATAAAAAAAAAGAAAATCAAAAATCTAAGAATGTATAATTAGTATACACGTATTTCTAAACAGAAGTATGTTTTCTACTCATTATACATGTAAAACTGTATACTCTAAATATATGACTGCACGTATTAATAAATTGTTATTTATTACAGTATGTTGGTTGGTCTAACATCGCACGGCAATGGATGCGGACGTGTAGGCAAACCAAGCATTTACACAAATCTGTGGTTGTTAAGAAACTGGATCCAGAAACATATCATGAAATTTTATGATGACTATTGCCAACACAAATTGAAAACCAAGGGAAATTTTTTATACAAGACTAGTTTAGATAGCTTAATTATATTTAAATGATGTATATTGGTATACTGTAAGTAATTAATTTTTTTAATAATAATGATGTTATTTATAATATACTTAGTCATTATTAAGTAATTTTTGCGTGCAACTTATATGACACCGTTATGTTGGCACCTATTTCAAGAGTAAATTCAAATTCAAAATCATTTATTCAATTAAGACACTAAGTGACATTTATGAACGTTAAATTGAAGCTACTGTTAAAAAATCATAGATCGACGCAAATAGACGCCACAGCATGTACTGGATTGTCGAGGTAAATTAGGTGAAAACACCAAAATCTACTGCCTGCTTGTGTCGATCTATAACTTCCAGTTTCCAAAATGCGTAGAGCCTTATCAGAAGAATACTGGCAAAGAAACTCATGGCCACATAATCAGTCATCAGTAATAAAGTCATCAGTAATAAAGACAGTACACCATGTGCTTTGAAAAACAAAATTTTCATTTTTATATTTCCTGTAGTAAGTAGTTACAAACCCATGGTTTCAAATGGCTACAACTTCCGATAATACAGTACCTACATGGACTAAGGAATAAGACTTTTTTCAATTTTGAAATATTGCGAATTTACTGTTTGTATTATATAAATTAATTCACGAGTTAGAACGGGAAAAATAGTAAATTCATTGAAACATTTTTTAACTTTACAAAAAAAATCACGGTTGGATTTTATTCATCGCCAGATTTATCGAATCTTCGGTTGTTTACTTCATCCTATTGAAAATATCTCAACAGAAAAAACCATATAGCAATGGGGCCAACCCGGAGGACAAATCTAGGATCTCATGATCATACAAATATCTAAGGGCAAATGTATAAGCATGAGACAACAATATCACAAATATTAATACACATAAATATTTATAGTAAAAAGCATCGTACCCTGTGCAGCATGACGGTTCATAAATAATATATACAATCTAAGCATAATAAATATGATTATTTTAAATTAGTTTATTATTTACCTGGATGAAGTGGAATAGACATTAGAGAATAAGAAAGAAAAGAAGAGAGATAAGAAATCTTTTAATTGTGAATAATACAGGTGTCAGATATCCAATTTATGACTTCAAACAAACAAGTCTGCTCAGACATCAACATATCTTACTTTTCTAAAAGTTTGGTTTGCTGGTAAAAACGAAGTAATTTGATTTGTGCAAAAAAATTCGACTGTTCAAATTTAAGAAGTTATATTTTTAAGTAGCAAACATTATTGTAGCAGAAAAAAACAAGAATTGGGCTTTTAAATTTTTTTGCAATGTTGTATATTCCTATAAATAAATTGTAGGATTATCTACAGAACATGACACCCATTTAGATCTCAATTCTTTTGTCGGCGAAGTCGACTGCCATGCATATTATTAATACTGAATTTGGCTCCCATTTTCACATTTATGTTTTGATATACATTCTTTTTTTATGCTTAAAGTCGCGGATGTCAATAAAAGACTAAAACATCTTCTACTGTTATAGTTTGGATGGATGGATATTAGTTACACGCCAGAACGGCTGAACGAATCCGTATGAAATTTACATAGATTATAGTCTAGAATAGCACATAGGCTATACCTGTATGGTTCCCGTGGAAAATTTTCAAAAGCGAACAAAGTCACGGGCAACAGCTAGTAAATTAATTACGGGTTATAAAATCGGATAAGTGCGAAAAAACGGGCAAAAATCTTCAAGGATAGATGCAACAGATGGACATTTGTTCATATGTACATACAAGTTTGTTTACTTACGAAACCCTCGGCACGAGCACGAGTCAGACTTTTTGTTTTTTTTTTAACTGTAAATTGTTATTTAGAAATGTTCTTCAAAACTGAATTATTTATTTTTGTAGAACCTCGTCGTTTTTATTTCTTAAGTCAGACAACTCCGAAACGTTGTCACCAAGCACCGTTGTTCCAGAACGGTATTCAGAACTCTTGAGAAGTCTAGCTTTTCTCGGAGACGACGGATTGGGGAAATACTGTTGAATACTTAACAGGGTGAAAGGAGGTTTATAAATAAATAGTGCAGGGCATTTTTAGTGGACTAGTGAAACAACTGGTGTGTGTGTGTTAAATATCACCGGCGTTCAGTTATCATTAGACATGATGTGGCGTTGTATATAAATTCACAAAAATAAGCAACTTTACGTTTATTGTACTTTAATCTTGGGTATAAACCTCTGAAAACAACAAGCTGTAATTGTAGAATAACTTTGCTGGTACAATGTTATGTAGTAAAATCGTATTGAGCAATTAAACTCTAATTATTGCCAATTTTGAATCGTAACGTAACAGTAATTATGCAAAAATGGATTTACCCACCCTGTATTATTGAATACAATGCAATGTTAACGTTCTGTAGAATGTTTAGTGCCTTATGTATTATATTTTTCTGGTTTGATTTTGTTATATGTGGACTGTTTTTACATGGACATTTAAATATCGCTCGTAATATGAATGCTACTGTCAGCAAATTTCAGAGTAAAATAGTTGGCGGTAAAGTGGCTAATATTGAGACTTACCCATTTGCGGTGCAGTTTCTGAATATGGGTAGACTCTGCGGCGGAGTGATAATCAACAGTTGGTCTGTTCTGACGGCGGCACATTGTTTAGCATTCAGCACTGATATTAAACATATGATAATACAAGCAGGTAAATATTTTTATTACAGAACTCTGTTTCAACGTTGAATCTCGACAATATGGAAGTCAATTATTTATTGCATTTTTAAGCAAGAAATATACCTATGTTATAAATGAAAAAGTCAATTACTACTAGTACTAACTAACAATGTAAACAATTCTTGGACATTAATTTTAACCTACTTGTAATTGTCGTATCGAAATGAAGTTTTGTATTTATATGTGGTTCAGATGACGAAATGACAATACTATAATTTGGCAATTTGCTACAATTTGGAACTCTTCAGTGGCGACTAGTAAACCCTTCGAGTTTTTTTATAGTATAGGACTATAGGTGGCAAATTAGCAGACGGATCACCTGATGGTAAATGACAACCGCTGCCCATGGGCACCTGCAACTCAAGATTCATAAGTGTGTTGCCGGCCTTTAAGGTAGGAGTAGGGGAATAGGGGGAGAGGAGTGGTGAGGGGGAGAGGGGAAGAGGGAGAGAGGGAAGGGTTAGGGCCTCCAGTAACCTCACTTTCTCAGCAAAAATAATGCAAACATTGCTTTACTGCCGGTTTTCTGTAAAGCCGTGGTATCACTCCGGTCGAGCGAGCCCATACGTGCTGAAGCATGCCTTTCCCACGCACATATATCATATGTATGAATATATATGAATGGAAATACTTATTCTATTAGCCAGGAAGAAAACAAGTAGCTAATTAGTAATCTTAATAAGACATACCAACACAAAAACCTGTTCCAGAGTGTTTAAGCCTTGTAGACTAGTTATTATTAGAAACAGAATTAAAAACTGCATCGTTCGGTATAATATCATGAGGTTTTAACCCCATGTTATCAAGTGAAAATTACATTAACCTTTTACAGCTAACTCTAAAATTGGGAGACCTTCGGACAGAAATGGTCATAGAACTACAAACGAGATTCCGAATCACAGTTTAATCGCACCTCGTCGCCTCTAGTGATAGGAGTGCGATTTATGTTAAGGAGCAGAGTAGCAAGTTTAAGAAGCAGGCTAGTTTGAGATTTGATGATCACCGTTATTACAGCCTCGTAACATAGGGTGTCCAATGCAGAAGACAAGCTTAACTACACTTTTATAAGGTGGCATTTAGTACCGAAATTCTTTTTTATTTAAATTGACATAATAACATATACTGAAACACGCATCGTACATAAATAGTATATGTATATGTAAATATCTTCAGTGCTTATTACCTGTCTATGTGAATAACTTCAAATTGGTTTTTTGCCACTTAAATCAATAAAGCTCATGTAATACATAAGATAAGTATGTTATTTCAAGAAGAGCTCATAATATAAATATTTATTTCCTCAGGTGCGAAATACACGTATGACTTTAACGCAGATCGGTATAAGGTGTTATCATTTGTCATACATGAAGACTACAATAAAGAACAGGTATTCTCATGTGATATATCGTTGGTTTTCGTGGAAAAACCGATCAATCTTGGCGCGAAAGCAAAGAAAGGCATATTGGTGAACCACGACAAATGGATGAATGAGCAGGAGAAGAATTTTATTGTCACTGGGTGGGGTTTTACAAAGGTAATGGGATATTTTGCTTCTGTATGTAATGTGTTTTCTGTATGTGTCTTCTAATGTATGCTGTCAGATTCTAAAGAATTGTATAGATATTCGAAAAAAAAACTACGTTTAAAAAAACCGACTTCAAAAACTAAAAAGTATAAAATAACTTAATAAAGATTTAATTTAATACGCCTCTTATGCAAACCTAATACCTTTAATATTAATAAAACATTATTATTTGTATGTGCTACCTATTGGTAGGTTTGAAGTCGGTGCCAAGCCAAATGTAATAATAATATAATAATAAGGTATTAGCTAAATCTTTATTAAGTTATTTTATACTTTTTAGTTTTTGAAGTCGGTTTTTTGAAACGTAGTTTTTTTTAATTTTTTACTTTTTATTGTCTGTAATAGGTTGTTCTGTAAACTACAGTAGAATTTTTCTAGATTACATCAAGTAGACTATAACATTTCGTTGCTTTTTATTGTCATGTATTAAATAGTATTTTTTTTTAAGTAGCTGTGGGTAGGCCTATTCCGCACGCTCGCTCCGCTTCAATGACAGGTAGTCTAAGACCTACTTAGGACACGGGTTAATAACACATATATAATATAACTTAAGGGTGGACTACCCATGTCAAGGAAATTCGGATCTGATGATGGAATCCTGATAAAACTGAGAGAAACCTTCGAAAATTGTAGGAACGAATAGTGCTTCTGTTTACTTTTCAAATTTAATGAGGTATTTGCGTCTAGGAATCATCACATTATGAAGCTGAGCTGATGATGGAAAAACATTCCTTTCCTAAACAATACGAAGTTAGATGAAAAAAACTTTAGTTTTAGTGACCGAATCCCCTTAGTATGCTTTGAAGAAAAGACATTTGATAGCGTTTTAAAGTATTTATTTTTAAATATATTAAAAGATAGCAGTTGTTAGAGTAATAAAAGATGAGGCAAGCCACAAAAATCATAAAAGAAAAAACTTTTTAACAAAAAATTAAACCAACGAAAGAACTAAAAAGAAAAAAATTAAGAAACTTTTTAAATATCGAGTATTGAAGTTATTTACATAAACTATCAAATTTCATAGAAACTAATTCCGAGTCGGCGTTAAATAATAAAATGATTAATTACCTACGTAGAGCCTTCTCTATTTCTACGTATATATAAAATTTAGACAATTAATCAGTTTGTTGTTTGTATATAAAATTGTTTATATGAACAAGCTCAATACTCAAGACTTAAAAGGTTTATTTATTTTTTCTCTTTAGTTTCTTTCGCCGGTTTAATTTTTTTTTTAAAAGTTTTTTAATGTTTTTTAGTCAACAAAAAGATTTTATTGAATTGGTACTTTTCATAAGCATAAATTCGATACAATTATAAAGGCATCATTGTAGATATCTGTGGCAACACTTTAAATTATGTTATTCTTAAACTTCTGTGTTTGAATTTCGCAAAACATTGAATTATCTAACCTCTGCGTTCTATTATATAATAATGTATTATATACGGGAATTAATATACATATACATAATTATACAATGGATTTTCCTTATAATAGAATAAGAAAAGATTTATATAAACACTTTCATTGAGATTACATCTCAGACAAAACACCCCTTAAAGTTAGAGACTCTCTCTATTTTTCTTTTTGTCCCTGTCACTCGCTTCCTCACAAACCTCCTCATCCTTGCTCAGCAACAGCAGCAGAGCAACAACAATGGGTGACTGTTAGTATGATAGCGTTTATTAGAGTTTAATGTCCTAACACACTTATTTATTGCCGTCAGTATGATGGTGAGGTATCAAGGGTGGGTCTTCAGGAGGCGCGTCTGCGTTATGTCAATCCAGAAGAATGTTCCAGATTACTCGAAGGTCACAAACTCACTGCAGACATGTTTTGTTTATATGGAGGGGGGAAACGTGACACTTGCCAAGGAGATTCGGGTGGTGGTGTTCTTTGGAATAGGTACGAATATCTAGGTAATATCGGAAATGTGTTTTCTTCACATTTTCAAGAGAGTGAGAGTAATGTTTCTTTGATTGATTTTAATTTTCGTTATGCATTCGTTTTACTCCTCAAAGTTCTTGTAAGACAAACTTAGTTAAATTATAAAATACTTGCATTTGCAGTATGTTGGTTGGCCTGACATCACATGGTGACGGCTGCGCCGCTGAAGGCAAACCAAGTGTTTACGCAAACCTATGGGTTTTGAGGAGCTGGATAATAAAGCATGTTGATGATTTCGCTGAACAGTACTGCAATGATAGATTCCGATTTAATGAAAAAATTTGGTAACGAAGAATAAACAAATACATTGAAAAAAAATAAGTTGGTTTTATTTGTATGAATTATGTGATAATATTTGAATATTGTTTCCTTAGATTATATATAGGTCCAGATACCGTGACTAGTACAAAAGTCACCGTTTACTTTGAAGCCACTTTTTGGTGCTGTGTGAGTGAACCCCGCCCAACGCGAGTGTCTACGTACAATGTTTATGTTTGTGTGCATTGACGGTTTTACTACCAGTGCATAGAGGTTACCCCAAAATTCAGGGACTTTTTTATTAAACATATCTTTTTTTTTATGTAAGTAATATTAAATAAATACATTTTGAATGTATTTAAATCAGTTACAAATATTCGTTTATTTCATTTTTTAGTTTTTTTTCATTTAATTCGTTTAGTTAAAAAGACAAATGTAAAATAAAACTACTTAGTAGGAAATATTTATTTATAACAATATTTTTTGGTTTGTTTTCAAGACATTTTTTTTTAGAGTTTCCTCCTTAAAAATCGATTTTCATATAAGGCTGTATGAAAAAAATATGAGAATAAGAGTAATTTTTTTTATGGTAAATGTAACATAAAAGCTCTTTTGAGTAATAAAATTAAATGCAACTTAATTCACAGGAACAGAGTAACAAAAGGTATTTTGATAAAATAAAGTAAATGTTTTGCCTTGTTTTGTAGGACTTGGATATATATATATATATATATATATATATATATATATATATATATATATATATATATATATATATTTATAAAGTACCAAGAAACTAGCAAAATTTTACAAGTCCTAAGTGCTCTATAGCTGTGTTCGTTAGGAGTAGTAATAATAAGTTATAATACGAGTAGGTACAATCCCACAGCTAAAGTATCGTTTGACGGACACATTGAACTCCGGGTGCTAGAGTTTAGAAATTAAGAATATTTGAAGGATTCCAGTTTCGCGAACATTAACGTTAAGCATATTTATCGTCTTTCTATAAATAACAAGTTTGGCAAAGAAAAATATATATACTGCTAGAATGCGTTATGGGTAAATGCAATTCACGTCTTGGCAACATCTCTAGTAATGGCGTCGTAATTTTATTAATTTGAAATTTTGTTCTATTGTTTATAAATACATTAGGAAATAGAATACTTACATATGAAATGTGATGTTCGGACACTTAAGATTTTTTTTTTGTACAATTTTTACAGAATGTGACAGCACAAGCAGGCATTTTTAAATATTATAAGTAGCGACTCGAGACGTACTTCAGCGGCGAACGTTCGCTCGCGTGTGACGAGTGAGACGCTTATATTTATATTAGACGCTTGTATTTTTTGGCTTCAGTTTTGAGGCACGGATTAGGCATCTGGACCTATATATAATCTAAGATTGTTTCTATATTTCAGCCAAATTCGATATGGAATGTTTACTAACCAAGCGTTGCTTAGCAACCACTGAAGAACATATTATGTTAATAACTTAAATGCAAATTATATACTTACCTTTAAAAATATTGTTGCTGTCATGTTGCGGAAAAAAATTAGAACTAATTTCTTTTATGGGAAGAGTAACATTTTATAAGGCCTTAACGCAATTAACGATAAACGATGTCATCATTGTTAATTGTTGATTGCTGTCAAAGTGTTAGCGTCCATTTTAAGATTGCAAGATTTTTTTCTTAAGAAAACTACATAGACGTGAGAGAAAAGTGGTTATCAATGTATTTCAGTATTTGTTGGAAAGAATGACAGTATTAATGAATCTGATGTCTTTGGAATCCAACCATTGGTGCTTTGTAAAATGAAGAAGATCAAAATGTGAAATGAGGTTGAAAATTTAGAAGCTGATTATGATGATTCATAATGAAACATAATAATATTATTAGCTTTGACAATGTTATTTGACCTGTAATGATAGGTGTATGTGGTAAATAAATAAATAAATAAAAAAAATAAAAAACAATTCGTGATTTGATTGCATCCTTACGTGGGTAAAATGCCATTTATGATTCTGACACATTATATTCTTGTACATATGAAATTTTATAAAAAGAAGTCCAAAATCAAAAATATTTTTGTTTGAATTTCCAATGATTCACCATAGTATTAATTCATAAGTTTGTCTCATCATCCCTGCAATTTTGAACTCCTGACGCAAAAAACAGGGATATTATAAGTTTATCGTGTATTTCTATGTATGTGAGAGTCTGCCTGTGGCATCATAGCTCCTAAACTTATGCCGATTCACATGGATATGATCATATGACTCTACTCAGTGTGGCAATAAAAAATGCAATAGAGGCGTCTCTAGACCAGGTTTTTTATTTTTCTGGTCTCGTGGCTTTTTTAACAGACGAAAATGCGGAGGAGGTTCTCATTTCAACCAGTAGTTTTTTTTGTTTTTATATTTCTTATGTATAACCGCGCATACTTTTTTACATAGTACTCCGATTTCGATCATTCTTTTTTTATTAGATCTGGTATTCTTTGAACTTTGAATTTATTAAAATTTGAAAAAAAAAAATGAAATAAAACTTTAAAAAAAATTTTGCATTGCAGTTTCTTCTGCCACTCGACAGCATCTACATATTGTGTTCTCGCCCAACTTTAGGTTGAACATATGTTTGTTCAGTTTGCAGTGTCCGGTGAAGATTATTGTTACTGCACAGATTTTGTTTTTTTTTGAGCTCCAGAAGTTCTTTTGATACTTTGTTATCATATGCCATTATTAAAGCTTTCGAGTGTCTTAGACCAGTCGTAGTCTTCAATCTCTTAATTGCCATTGATGTATTTTGCGCGTTTATGATTGAATAAGCTCGATGTTGGGTGATGCCGCAGAATTATATCGCTTAGAACAAACTCTTTTTTATTTATTTGACGGAGGGGTATGATCATCATCCTCAATAGGGCCCATAATTCCTCACTTTCTAACTGCGGGTTGATGGGTAATGTTGGAGCAACGAAACAATATAGTTCACTCGATTAAATTATAATGTCCAATAAATATACAATGTAGATTATTACAAATAGACACACGACTATAGCTAGGTACGTATATCGCTAGGAACGCGTGGCGGTTTCATTATTCGACCGCTCTGTCCGACTGCCGCACAAAAAGTGGCGGGCGCACCGCTCGGCCTTAAAACATTGACTCCGTCAAGCACCGACAGGTGGCGTTGGCGTTGCGGATATGACGTAATTGCGACATTAAATATGTCAAAAAGATATTTTCTACTTTTTAGTTAGGTTGGCTATTAAAACGCATTTTTCATTTTTTTTATTATAATTCATATTCTTATATTTTAATCTTGTATTGTCATCGGTCCTTGATACGTGCGCATATTAATCTGACTTCTTAAAGGTGGTGAAAACGACGTTGAAAGATTTATTTACGTAGATAGACGCAGGTCAAGCTAAGCGCGCCGTCGAATAGTTTTACGCCTAGTTCTACAATTATGTGTGAGTTACAAGATTGGTTTAGAAAGCTTAATGATATTTAAAGGACGTATATTGGTACGCTGTAAGTAATTAATATAATAATTAATATAGTAATTAAGTAGTAATTCTAGCGTGTAACTTATATGACACCGTTATGTTGGCACCGATTGGGTGATGAAGACAGTGCACAGTGTGATCTGTAAAACGTATCTCTCTTCATTTTTATATTCGAGCTAGTAGTAGTAGGTAGTAATAGTAATAGTTACAAACGCATGGTTTCAAATGGATTTTTTTTCCTAGATGGATGTCCTCCGCCCTTGGGGAGGCGAAGGGGTCTTTCGAACTCTTAGCGACTTAAAACCACCCTGGTGTTCCGCTACTTGCCTATGATCGGGGGAGCGAGAATCGCTATTGCATTCTTCCTCAGCCACAGCCAGGCATTGATCCGTCTCACCCTAGGCGGGTCCCGTCACCCGGTGCGATAATCACCCGTCAGCCGCACTCCTAAATTCATTGAAATATTTTTAATTGTACAAAAAAAAAAAAACTAAATTCTGGATTTTTTTTTCATCCCCGGATTTATAGAATTTTAGGTGGCAAATTTCGTGCTCCTATTGAAAATTTATCAATAGAAAAAAGTCATATAGCAATGGTGGTAACCCATAACAAAATAATAATAACCAAACCTCATGATTATACAAATATCTAAGCGCAAATGTATAACCACGAGACCAAAGAAGCAGCAAAATATTAGAAATATACACATAAAATTAAATCTTGAGCACATCGTACTGTGTGCAACATGACGGACATATTGAGAAGTTGTTTTATGTAATATTTTTTTAAATAAACATGTACGAGTACTGATTGATAAGTTTCCAAAACGACAAAGAAAAACTTTAATAATATATTTAAAATAAATTTATTTCTCAACGTAGTTTTCTTCTACCTCAATGCATTTAGTCCAGCGTTTCTCCAATGCCGTTACACCAGTTTGATGAAATGTTTTCTCCAGACCCTCAAAATACTCGTCTGCGGCAACAATGACTGCATCGTGTGATGAAAATCTTTGGCCACCCAACCATTTCTTCAGGTTTGGGAATAAGTGGAAGTCACCACATCTGAGAAAGAGGGTGGACGCGGTAGCAATTCGACCCCCAATTCATGCAGTTTGGCAACTGCAACCATTTACGTGTGTACAGGTGTGTTGTCCTGGTGGAACAAAACGTTTTTCTTGGCCAAATGAAGTCGTTTCTGTCGGGTTTCTTCCCTTTCTTCAAAGTCTTCAAGGATAGATGCCCGAGATGGACGAACTATCTACCTACAAGTTTGTTTGCTTACTGAAACCTCGTAGCGCAATGTTCTTCAAAACTGATTTTTTTTTTATGGTTTAGGGAGCAAACGACCAGACGGGTCATGATGGTAAGTGACTACCGCAGCTCATGGGCACTTGTAACTAAAACTAAAAGAATTACAAGTCCGTTGCCGCCCTTTAAGGTGGGAGTAGGATAAGGGGGGGAGAGGGGAGAAGGGCGGGAATAGAGGAGAGGGGAGAGAGAAGAGTTAGGGTCTCCCGTAACATCACTCACGCGGTGGAAAGCAATGCAATCATTGCTTCACTGCCGGTTTTCTGTGAGGCTGTGGTATCACTCCGGTCGAGCCGGCCCATACGTGTCGAAGCATAGCTCTCCCATGAAAAAATTATTTATTTTTGTAGAATCCCCTTCGTTTTTATTTATTAAGTCAGAGATCTCTGGAACGTTGTTCCAAAATGGTACGCAGTAGGTACTCTTGAGAAAGTCTAGCTTCTCTTGGAGACGACGGATTGGGAAAATACTATTCAACACTTAACAGGGTGAAAGGAGGTTTATAAATAGTGCAGAGGATCTTTAGTGGACTAGTAAAACAACTGGCGTGTGTGTGTTAAATGTCACCGGCATACAGTTATCATTAGACATGACGCAACGTTGTATTTCATAAAATTAAGCAATTTTACCTTTAATCTTACGTGGGAGAGCCATGCTTCGGCACGTATGGGCCGGCTCGACTCTGCTCGTTACCACGGCCTCACAGAAATGCGGCAGTGAAGCAATGATTACATTGCATTTCGCAGCGTGAGTGAGGTTACCGGAGGCCCTAACCCTTCCCTCTCCCCTATTCCCGTCCTTCCCCTCTTCCCACTCTTCCCCCACTTCTCCTACTCTCACCTTAAAGGGCGGCAACGCACTTGTGACTCTCGAGTTATAGGTGCCCATGGGCGGCGGTAGTCATTTACCATCAGGTGATCCGTCTGCTCTTTTGCCACCTATACCATAAAAAAAAAGAAACTTGAGCCACTAACAACGACGAGTTGTAATTGTAGAATAACTTTTCTTTTACAATGTTGCATAGTAAAATCGCTTTGAGCAATTAAACTCTAATGATTGCCGATTTTGAATCCTAACGTAACAGTAATTATGCCAAAAATTAATTTACCTACCCTGTATTACATACCATAAATACAATGCAATGTTAACGTTCTATAGAATGTTTAGTGCCTTTTTTATTAAATTTTCCTGGCTTGATTCTGTCATGTGTGGACTCTTATTACATGAACATTTAAATATTGCTCGTAATATGGACGCTACTGTTAGCAAAGTTCAGGGTATAATAGTTAGCGGTGAAGTGGTTAATATTGAGACTTACCCATTTGCGGTGCAGTTTCTGAATATGGGTAAACTCTGCGGCGGAGTGATAATCAACAGTTGGTCTGTTGTGACGGCGGCACATTGTTTAGCATTCAGCACTGATATTAAACATATGATAATACAAGCAGGTAAATATTTTGAAGTGAAAACTTCTTTAGCGGCGTTGTCCACTTTTTGGGATTTGTAAAAATTTGTTGTAATGTTCGTAAGACGGAGTTGAGCTTATATTAAAAAAAAATATAATATTCGAAATTCAAATATTTATGAGCGGCCAGGAGCGCAGAATTTCTAGTGTACCCTATGTATACATAGAGATATGTTATTACCTACTTTTTATTTTTAACCTAATTATATATATACAGATGTTTGTGTGTGTGTATGTATATGCAGATACATTGTGAGGTTATGTTTTCACTTCTGTCGTGCAGTCCTATGACTGACTGTTTTTTTATTTTATTACAGAACTATGTTTCAACGTTGAATCTCGACAATATGGAAGTCATAAATTGCATTTTTTTACAATAACAAGAAATATATAATTAATGAAAAAAAAACAATTATTTAACAATGTAAAAAATTCTTGGACGTCAATTTTAACCTACTTGGAATAGTCGTATCGAATCAAAGTTTTGTATGTATATGTAGTTAGGCGACAAAATGCCAATGCTATATTTGGCATATTGGAGCTAATCTGATGATTGAGTTACGGGGTGGACAGTAGAACTCTTCAGTGGCTACTAGTAAACGCCTCGAGTTTAGGCTCATATGATTCGGTTTCATATGAGGTTTTTTAGTTTATTGTACTTGGGTTTAGTTTATTGGGTATTATACCCAAAAATCTGAATGGAAATACTCTTCCCCTACTCCCACCTTAAAGGCAGGCAACGCACTTGTGACTCTTGAGTTGCAGGTGCCCATGGGCGGCGGTAGTCATTTACCATCAGGTGACCCGTCTGCTCGTTAGCCCCCTATACCATAAAAAAAAATATTCTATTAGCCAGCAAGAAAGCAGGTAGCTGCACATTCATTGATAATCTGAATCAGAGATACAACCACGAAAACTGGTTCAAGAGTTTTAAAGCCTTGCAGACTAGTAAATATTAGAAATAGAATTAAGAACTGCATCCTTCGCTATAATGTCATTAGGTTTTAACCCCATGTAATCGAGTGAAAAACACATTAACCTTTTACAGCTAATTTGAATAATTTGAATTTGAATTTGATTTTGTCATAGAACTACAAACGAGATAGGAGTACGATTTATGTTATGACACGTGGCTAGTTTGAGATTCAATGATCATCGTCATTACAGCCACGTAACGTACGGCGTCCATTGCAGAACCCAAGCTTATCAGACACTTTTATTAGGCGGCATTTAGTACTGAAATTACTTTTTATGTAAATTCACAAAATGAAAAGTCTGTAAAACTTTATACTAAAACACGAGTTATATTATCTGTACATATCGAAATATTTTCAGTGTTTTTTTTGCGATGAACATAAGTTCACATTGTTAATTTGTGATACTTAAATCAATGAATGAACTTAAATGAAGGAACGAAACAATCACGTAAAACATAAGATAAGCATTATGTTTGATGTATGCTCATAATATAAATATTTATTTCCTCAGGTGCGAAATACACTTATGATTTTACCTCAAATCGGTATGATGTGTTATCTTTTGTCATACATGAAGACTACAATAAAGAACAGGTATTCTCATGTGATATATCGTTGGTTTTCGTGGAAAAACCGATCAATCTTGGCGCGAAAGCAAAGAAAGGCATATTGGTGAATCACGACAAATGGATGAATGAGCAGGAGAAGAATTTTATTGTCACTGGGTGGGGTTTTACAAAGGTAATGGGATTTTTCGCCTCCCTGTGTATGCTGTCAGATTCTAAAGAATTATATACATATACAAAAATAAATCAATGTACTAACGTTACATGAGTTAAACCCACCTTCTAATGTTAAACAGAGTATATTAAAAGTTACGGTTACAATTTTTTTGTTTTTCGAATGTAAAATAAAGTAAAGGTTTTTTTTTTAGTAGTTACCTGTTAAAGAGACCTGATCCTTTGAAGTGCATATGTATGTAATTCAAATACCGTTATTAATTTTAGCCCCAGAGCCTTAAATGTCAAACCCTTTAATCAAAATTCCTTTTTATACCTTTTAGTCAACCAAAAGATTTAATTGAATTGGTACTTTCCATCAGCATAAATTCAATAGAATTATAAATGCACCATTGATAGATGTTTGTGGCAACACTTAATATTATGTTATCCTTAAACTTATGTGATTGAATTTTGCAAAACAATTGATTATTTAACTTTTAAACCTTCGCGTTCTATTATATTATTATGTATAAATACTGGAATTAACACCTATCTATATATTAATACGTGAAGCGAAAACTTTGTATCCCTTTTTACGAAAATTGGGCGGACGGAGGAGTATGAAATTTCGCACACTTATAGTTTATACTATTATAGAAGTGACGAATGCTAAAATTTTTGAACAATATTTGCTACAAAGTTAAAAAAAAATGCAAAAACGGGTACATACAGCTATGAGTGTCCAGTATATATTTTGACCTGTCATGGTACAAAAGTCTATACAATGACGGGTCAAGTAATATTGGCCTATGAAATAAATCATGGTGGAAATTCGACCACCACGCGATCTCTAGTATATATAATTATACAATGGAATACCCTTATAATATAATAAGAAAATATTTATACAAACACTTTCACTATAAAACACCCCTTAAAAATAGAGACTCTCTGTTTTTGTTTTTGTCCCTATCACCCGCTTCTCCACAAACTTCCTCATCCTTGCTCAGCGCAACAAGAATCGGGTGACTGTTATTATGATAGCGTTTATTAGAGTTTAATGTCCTAACACACTTATTTGTTGTCTTCAGCATGATGGTGAGTTATCAAAGGTGGGTCTTCAGATGGCGCGTCTGCGTTATATCAATCCAGAAGAATGTTCCAGGTTACTCGAAGGCCATAAACTCACTGCAGAAATGTTCTGTTTATTTGGAGAGGAGAAACGTGATACTTGCCAAGGAAATTCGGGTGGTGGTGTTCTTTGGAATAGGTATGAATATATTACTTCACCTTTTTAAGAGAGTGAGAGTAATGTTTCTTTGATTGATTTTAATATTCGTTATGCATTCGTTTTACTTCTGTTTACTTTATATACTCAACTAGGACCCGCACTGCGCTCGGCTTCGCACGGGTAGCAGAGACATCTTCAACAATCATCAACATATTTCAATCAATTTACACAAAATCTTAACAAATTATACACCTAAACCTTCCTCATGAATCACTCTGCCTATTAGCGGTAACCGCATGAAAATTCGTTCAGTAGTTTTTCAGTTTATCGCGAACAGACAGACAGACATACAGACAGATGCGGCGGGGGACTTTGTTTTATAATATGTAGTGATGTAGTGATGATGATAAAGTTCCTGTTAGACAAACTTATTTAAATTATAATGTTCTTGTATTTGCAGTATGTTGGTGGGCTTAACATCACATGGCGACGTCTGCACCTCTGAAGGCAAACCAAGTGTTTACACAAACCTATGGGTTTTGAGGAACTGGATAATAAAGCGTGTTGATGGTTTCGCTGAACAGTACTGCAATGATAGTTTCCGATTTAATAAAAAATATTGGTAACGAAGAATCAACAAGTACATTGAAAAAAAAACATAACACAATATAATACTTTGGTTTTATTCGTACCAATTATATGATAATATTTGAATATTGTTTGTATATAATGTAAGTATGTGTGTAGGTGTGTGTTTGTATATGTGTATATAAATGTGCGTAGTGTGTGTGCGTGTGCGTGTGCGTGTGCGTGTATATTACTAAACATATGCTCGATATCATCATAGTAGTTTAGTTTTAATATAAATTCGGTTAATCTCTTTTTATATTTATATTTTGTGAGATTAAAGATATTTAACAATTTTTCAGTTTTATTATAAAGATAACCACGGAACCGGGAACTGAAACCGGTAACTCTAATATATTTTTCTCCGTTTAGTCCTACTAGTAGAACTGAACGGTAGCACTATACGGACAGAAGGAATTTTATTTTATTTTTGTTTGGTTGCACTTGGATTACTCTGGTGCAAGGACTACTGCCCATTATATTTCCCTGTTGCCAGTTTACTTTCTGATTATCCTCATATAAATAATCATAAATCCGACTACAAACAAAACAATTACAGTACGCCACAGGGGAGCATATTAGCACCACTCCTATTCTTAATCTACATCAACGATCTTCCCGACGCTATTGATGCAGGCTGTACATTATTAACTTTAAACAACACAGTTACGTTCCTAGAGCAAAATAATTTAAAATGAAATTCAGATCAACTCAATTCCAGATATATAATTCAAATCTGATGAAAATTAACATTGAATACAAAGAACATCACTTAACAAACACTTAATGTTGTGTATGTTAAGTAATGTGTATTTTAGCTATAACCGTAGATCAGTTTCGTAGGAAACTACACATAGAACTCATTTTGTTTTCACTCTAAAGAAAATTTTCGTAACAGTCAGTCTGGATGCAGCAAAGACGGCTTACCATGCATATGTAATGATGATGATGTAATGAGATATGGACTTGTAATTGGGGGCAATTCGGTGGACGTTGAAAGGGTTTTCAAGACATATATTTGGCGCTGATTTTCTTGACAGTTATAAATCCCTATTTAAGAGGCTTGGAATTTTGCTATTGCCCAGTATGTATATGATAGAAGTATCTCTCTTTGTAAAATAACATCTAGAATGATTGCAGAAATTTTGTGTTATAGAAGGTAGCCTACAATCATCTACCCAGTAATATTATTAATTTTCTATTGTTATTATTTAGAAAAAAACTTATACAATTACTAGCAACTCGCCCCGGCTTCGCACGGGTAGCAGAGACTCCTTCAACAATCATCATCATATTTCAACCAATTTACACAAAACCTTAACAAATGATATACCTATATACCTAAACCTTCCTCATGAATCGCTCTATTGGTGAAAACCGCATGAAAATCTGTTCCGTAGTTTTTTAGTTTATCGCGAACAGACAGACAGACAGACGCGGCGGGAGACTTTGTTTTATAATAAGCAGTGATTACAAAGCAAAAATTATTACAATGTAACTGAATACTTAAATGAAAAATTTACAAATTAATGGAATAATATTATAATAAACAAAAATGTAATACTGACTATACTATACCTAGCTAATTTCACAAAAGATATTTGCACGCCACTGCAAGGCAGAATATGTGTGAACACAAATTTATTGTAGGACCACCAGCCAATAAATGATTTGATTTGATCCTTGACAGCACCTATCTCATGTTTGTTCTTATCACATCAAAAACAAATGTGAAAATGGGAGCCAAGTTTAATATTAAGAACATACGTGGTTATCGATTACGTCGACAAAAGAATTGAGATCTAAATGAGTGCCAAGTTCTGAAAGAACTTAGCTCCCATTTTTACATTTATGTTTTTGATGGTATATCATTACTTTTTGTGAAGAAATCATTATTATTCATCATTTAAAGGTGAACCGTAAAATTAACATTTTTTCTGCGATTACGTTGTATAGTTTTCTCTTTTGTGCTATTTTGTACATTTTCCGGAACATTAAAAATATTGGAGCGCATTTGCCCATTCATTGATAAATCCTTCCTTACGTAACCTTCATTTTTGGTAGTGATTCTGTACATTTTCAAACAGTCTGTTAAAAGTTAAAATTAGTAAAAAATCAATGTTTTCTGATTTTTTCCTTTGCATACACACAGTTACGTAGCTGGATGCCAAATTTCAACTTTCTAGGTCATCGGGAAGTGGGTTAGGTTTTTGATCTATATGTCAGTCAGTCAGTAATTAAAATGCCGACTTTTAAACGATAATATCTCAATGACTGTTTAAATTTATGAAATTTGGGGTTCTTGTTCATCTAGGGGGTTTTAATAAATAAACAAAAAGGCAAGTATTTATATTTCTTTTGGGAGGGAAGCACCTCATTTGAGCACCGTAAGGAACACCTTAAAGGTAAGCAGAATTTGATCGTGGCCGTGTTTATTTCCTCGATGAAATTCGTAAAGGTCGGCCCTCAACTGCGATCACTGAGGAAAATGTGGCTACTGTCAGGCAACTAAGTGAAGAAAACCGGCGTATCATCTATGAGGAAATTGGAGGACATTTGGGGATTGGTATGAACCAAATGGACTCGTGTTGATTGGTGAAAAAAAAATTGTTAAAAACGATCACGGACGTTCAAATGACATTGACATGACATTGTGACAGGAGATGAAATATAGATCTATTGTTACATGCCGGAAAGAAAGCAACACAGAAACAGTCTTCTGTATGTGTGTTCGAAGGTGACAGCAAACCAACAAAATTGAGGCAGGCGAGAAACGTAGTCAAAAAAAAATGATTGCGTTTTTTTTCTTCCGGACGGATCCTGTCTGCATGATCCCACTTAAAAAACAAAAGACAGTTAATGCTGAGTGGTACACTACCATTTGTTTGCTCAGTGTCTTAGAAAAAGTTATGTAAAATGATCAAGAAGTCGCATTCTATTGCACCATGACAATGCTTCGGCGCACACCGCAAACAAGACAAAGTCATTTTTGGCTTCTGAAAAGGTAGAGCTAGTGACCCATCCCGCACATAGTCCAGACCTGGCACCATGCGATATCTTTATTTCGTTTAGTTACGTGAAAAACGTGCCATGGTCCTCATGTTTTCAAAAATGGTTTGACTGAATGAAAAACTGTTTGAAATGTAATGGAGAATATTTCGAAAAGCAGTAAATATATTGCTTTACATGTAAATTGTTTTATTAATGAGTTACGCAAAACTTTCAGTATACCCCACGTAGATAAAAAAGTAATCCATATTTTTTAATTTAATACATTATTTAGGGTGGTACGAATTCCTCTGTATATTAGTCCAATCTGCTCTCCGTTCAACTCTTCTTCATTTACTGTCTTTGAATTGTTCTGTTCTTTGCCTGGTATGCAGTTTTTTTCCAAAAATCGTCTGGTGTTGAGCATGATCCATCTTAAAAAATAAAAAAAAATCATAAATGCCAACACAATTTTGTGGCAAAACATTAAAATCTTTAAGAAACTTATATCTCAAAATATCCTGCATCTATCCCTCTCAAAGTTCTGTCTTGTTTTTTTGACTTGGGGTAATTTGTATTAATAGACAATATTTTTATAACTGTACAGGTGACTTTTAATTACCGAGTAACGGATAAACACTTGCTTTTAATTAAAATAACAAGAAACCTTTTCAAACAAATTCTTTTTATTTCATATCAGAGGTTGCAACCAATGCTATGTAAAAGTGTAATTGTACACACACACACACACGCAATTGATTTGCAGATTACCTATACACTTTTTTAGATCGAAAATAAATGACTTGAACTTCCTGCAATTTTAACCCAATATTTTTCCACCACTACGTACCGTAATATCAATGCAGAAGGCAGCATGGATATTTTAAGACGGTGTTTCCTTCAATTTAAAATTTATTATATTTTTATGTAACGGTCATTAACTACTAGGGATCCTATATAAGATTACACTACAAACTAGCGCTATTGACTTATATAATAAAGCGAAAAAGAAAACATATCAAGAAAGAACGACTCAGTCGCCTTTTGGTCAATTTGGGCTAGGAAATCACTGCTACTATACCATACCGCGTTTAAAAACAGCAAGACCGTAAAGTGGAAGTAGCGTGAGAAGGGTTAGCCAGAGCCGTAGTGAGATCATTCTTTTCTTTCTTTTTAAAACCATTGTTGCACTAGAAAATAGTGCCTATGTCTTGGGGTACAGAAATACTTTTGTTGCTGAGGAATTGAGGTACTAGGTAAACACGTATTAAAGATGTTAAAACTAACTTTTGTGGTGTTCAGTAATAATAGCAACGAAGATGCCGAGAGACACGTTAGCTTCATTAAAGAAATTGTAGTAATATATGACGATGAGTTATAGTTCTTTCCAACCAAAAAAAATGTAGTCAGTAACTTTTTTAACCATCAGCAATATTTTTGGTTTCGCCCCTCCCCCCCCAAGGCACGCTGCTGGATCCGCCCCTGATGAGTTATAAAGTTTCATGTTTTTGTTTCTTTGTTTTTCATGAAGTTGTTTCTTTTTGTTCTTGTTTCTGTATATGTTGTTGCAGTAGTAATACGTACTTATAAAAATAGCTTATGTTGGTGAAGATTGCTACATGTGGCCCATTCTCTTTAGAGGCGCCGTAGGACACAATACCGACCAGCTCCTGGTTGTGGGTGGCGGGACCTCCAATGTCACTCAAACGATGATCCTGAAAGTATTAATCAAAACATTTAAAAAATATTGTAAGCACATGTATCTAGTACAAGTGGTCATTTAGTAACGAACAAAAACACATACTACACAAATAGAACTAGTTTATGGTGGTCTTCTGTAAAGTGGAGGAGCGGAGAAGACGGAATTTCCTACCACAGTACTATAAGTACCTATCCCAAGAAAGTGTATCTATTTGTAGCTTAGTAGTGTTCTTATAGCTTTTATGTATGTACGTTCCGTATTTATTATGAACTGCCTGTAAACCTGAAACGGGCAGTTCGTAATAAATACATACAATACAATAGTTTTATGATGAAAAACGTAAGGTTATTGTCACTTATTGTGTTTAATACTTCTGGCACCACAAAAATTTAAAAATGTAAAAATACTTACAGTTTCGAATTTAGCACAATAATTTGAAGAAGTTATTTTTTTCTTGTAAATTTTACGACAGTCATGTTTCTCTAAGACGACCATTTCTGTTGACAATAGCAGATAAGCATATTTTTGCGGCAGGCTCTACAACAAAAACATTAAACATCACAGTACTTATCATAACGAGATTACGTGCTTTCTTATATTTTTTCCTTGTTCTGCTAATCAAACTAAATAAAGTTTGATATGTGTTTAACTTACAAAATGGAATTACAGAATTTACTGTTATAGAAAGTAAAATTAAAATTATTTTGAGTTCATTAATGGTAACTTATATGTAGCTGTCAAGATCTACTTCCCATAAAAATCTTGCGCTCCCCACAATTAGTTTAGTATTACATATATGCATTCATTTAAAAATATTGTATAGGTAAATACATAATTAATTTCTATTTTTATTAAAACAGAATTAAATGAAGCGCTATCTATTAAAACCTGTTTAATGTTAATGGCCGCCACATAAGTAAATATCGCTAGCATTGAGACAGAGATGGCGTTACTAGCGAAAATAATTCGTGCGCTGTAAAGTGTAGTTTTTAGTCATAGGTTGATAGAATTTGAAATAGATGGTGTGCCACGTTCTGTTCGACATTTTGACGATAGTATAAATATTTAAATATGGAGTGAAGTCACAGTCTTTGTAATGAATATCATTCAGTAAAATAGAATTATCTATAACTTATTTTTTACAAAACATTGATACCTTAGTACATGTACTATTATTTATTCTGTGACCTTGGTCTTTCTGAAAGTTTAAAAGCCAAAGTTTTTGAGGATGGATGGATGGATGCTTGTGACTCTTTCACGCCAGTAGGGCTAAACGGATCTAGATGAAATTTGGAACAGAGATAGATTATAGTCTGGAATATCACATAAGCTACTTTTTATCCAGAAAAATATGCGGTTCCTGTGGGATATAATTGAATTTCCACGTGAACGAAGTCGCGGGCAACAGCTAGTAATATTATAAAGACGAAAAACTATCTATTTGCACAGATAGCTATTTGTATTACTTCTGGTAGTCCGGTTTGTCAAATCGTTTATGCGTTAAGGCTGTTTAATTTTAGGAGAGTGCTAAATTAGTACCCTAGTTAGTGCGAAAGTTTATGCATGCTGAACAGAGCTCATAAAATCGCACTATATTTAAATTTTTAGCACTCTAAGTACTTCAAATTAGCACTCTAAGTAACACTCCTTAGCACTCTGAAAATTTAATAATATGGAGTGGCTTTATATAGCCTGTTTAATGTTAAAAGTTTTAACCCATAAGGCTGTGGCTTGAGGGAATGAACTAAACAGTAATGGTATAAGCGTGAGCGATTTTTTGGTAAAGTCAATTTTTCTTTTACATTGTACAAACATTATCAATGAGTAAGTAATAAATGTTTGCAAGTTTGTAAGTGTCAAGGTGCATATGAAACTTAAATTAAAATTATTATTCGTCATTAAACCGGCCAAATTTGGATGGATGGATGTTTGTTACTCTTTCACGCAAAAACCACTGAACCGATTACGATGAAACTTGCTATGTAGATAGCTGTAAATCTGGATTAATGCATATGCTACCTTTATCCCGATATTCCCACGGGATCGGGACTTACGCGGGTGAAACCGCGGGGCGCCGCTAGTTAATACATAAAGCTTTTTGTGTCGGTGGCGTTCCGTTGCTGAATCGATGATGATGATGCCTAACATCAAATTACCTGGCTTCCCCAACCAGAAACTTCGATAACGACACCTGGTTCAATTTGTGTTTCGGGGGCCACTAGAAGAACTTTTTTCACATTATCGCCAAAAACCACGTTATCCTGCAATAAGAAATATGAGTTACTTTTTTCCACCTACATATTCCGTAGGTATTACTTGAAAAGCAGCTTGGCGGTGGGCCTGATAATTTCACATCCTAATAAGTAATATACATACACACTACGGACTTAAATTTTGAGAAGAAGTTTAGCTCTGAGTGCGACAGTTAAGAAAGAAAAGAAAGAAAGAAAAGATTTATTTTGGCACACAGACACAAATTTTCACACGAAAACAATAAAAAGGAAGATGGTGAAATAAAATATACAAAATCAAACAAAAAAAAAACAAAAAAAACAAATGAAATAAAAATAAAAAAGTGGGAGTATATTACTTCTGCTCACTGGCAACACCACATCTTCCGCCTGACCGAGCAGAAACCGCCTCCATGAAGGCCAGCATTGCCAGTGAGCAGCGATACGACCTTAAAACTATTAAATATCTTTATAAATTAAATTTATAAAGTTATGTGAAAATGTGTGTCCCATCAGTGCCAAAATTTGGACATCGCTCAGCATACGTTGCGAGGGAGAGGGAAGGGCTAGGGCTCCGGTAATCTCGCTCACTCGGTGAAAACTGCTACTCCCGGTTTTCTGTGAGGCCGTGATTTGCCGAAGCATGGCTCTCCCACGAAAAAGAACTGAATTTCATAAAAAAAATAAATTCGTTTATCACCGTCTACTCATTGTTTTCAATGCATTTTGACTGCCCTACTGGTCTTCTGGTTAGTGGTCCTGACCACTGAGCCAGAGGTCGTGGGTTCGATTCCCACAAACACACACAGACAAATTATTGTATTATGAGCACGAGCATTTGTTCTGTGTCTGGGTGTAATTTATCTATTACTAGCAACCCGCCCCGGCTTCGTACGGGTACAAATTATACACCTAAACCTTCATCATGAATCACTCTGTCTATTAGTAAAAACTGCATGAAAATCCGTTCAGTAGTTTTTCAGTTTATCGCAAACAGACAGACAGACTAACGCGGCGGAGGACTTTGTTTTATATTATGTAGTGATATGTTTGTATTTAGAAATATATAAGTACTAGCTGCGCCACGCGGTTTCACCCACGCAAGTCTCGGTGCTGTGAAAATATCTTGTTAAAAAGTAGTCTATGTGTTACTCTAGGTCTCCACCTATCTACATACCAAGTTTCATCGCAATCGGTTCAGTAGTTTTTGCGTGAAAGAGTAACAAACATCCACACATCCACACATCCATACATCCTCACAAACTTTCACGTTTATACTATTAGTAGGATGTTTATCAGCAGTCTGGTTACCATAGTACAGGCTCTGCCTGGTTTGAGATAAGACGGCCTTGTGTAAGTTGTCTCAAGTTATTGGTATTACTTATGGTTTTCTTTTAATGTAAATTATGAAATATACACCATCATTTCAGGTGTTCTGTGCAGTTCTGTCTGACCTTAATTATTATGCGATAAAGACGCGTCACATACGTAATTGAAATGTGTTAACATTAAATCGATACAATATGGCTTTATGACGGAACATTTTATGATAAACAAATAATTATCTCTTCCTAAAACGCTACATTAGTACTAAAATAACCAACCCATTAAGTCTAATCTCTAACAAAGAAATTTAATTTCTTATTTCATTAATTTGAATAGACTGAGTTCATTCAATTTGGTAAAGTGAAGCCTAGTTGTGGAACTGTTAGGTTGGTACAATGCTGTAGACAGGGCAAGGACCTTTGAAAATTACCACCTCTGACATCCAGCCGTGCATACTGAAATAGTTCATTGTATATTTCAAATTTAGAAGTCATTTATTTGAAGTTGAACTGACAGATATAGTACTTAGTATGTTTATTAATCTATTTTGAATTTAGAGCAACTGTCAATTTTGAATAAATACATTTTGTTCTTTCTTGCATTTAATAGTTTGTTATTCATTATCATTTTTAAATGAAAAATTTAAAATAATAACTACATTAACTTGAGACACCTCACATGGCCGTCTGATCCCAAACTAGACAGAGCCTGTACTGTGGTAATCAGACAACTGATAAACATACTTATATATTACTAAATGCACACATATTATAGATTAATTACACCCAGATACAGAACAAATGATTGTGCTCATCATTCAATTATTTGTCCTGGATGGGAGTCGAACCCACGACCTCTGGCTTAGCAGTCAGGATCACTAACCACTAGACCAACAAGCCAGTCAGATTAACGTAAATAGATTTATTTGTAAAATATTTCGATACCTGACTATCGAGATAATTATGTACTTTATCACCAGCCTCGGTCATGCTTAATGCTAATAAAGGTTTCTAAAATCTCCAGGGTTCCATACTCAGACGTTCAGTATAGTACGATAGTTTCTCAGCATTTTACAAAAAAAATATCTCATAGGTGTTAGAAACAGTCTCACAACCACTGCTATAAACTATGAAAATCACTAACTAACAGTAACTGCTATGTTATTCGTATCTCTTTCCGCACTCAAGTGATTGTTATCAACTTATAATACATTCCTACTCTTTTATAACCCAACTATTCATCAATATTTTTCAACCGACAAATAGTATTGCTTTACCGGCTTATCCAGTCATAATAATGTATTTTAAATACTGAACTGTTTTATCATCTATTATAGTTTGCCCCTATTTTGAATAAAATAAATAAGAATTTTGGATGTGGCGACAACATAAGTATGTATCAACCCTGAACAGTATTGCATTACGGTGACCCTCTCACAGCCAGACGTCTAGTAATTAAATTTATTAGAGATGAACCGTCGTACCTTCAGGAACAGCAGGGCAATGTCGTTATCTATGTCACTGTAGTATCTGAAGTATTCGTGCACTTTTATGTCTAAAACTGGAATCACTTGGCTGAAATATTAGTTTTTAAAAATTTAGTAAACTAAGAACATATGTAATGGTAACTCTAATTGACTGTACATGTAATTGTTTTATCGGGTTCTGTTAACAGGGATGTCATGAACATGAATTTTCGAATCTGGATATAGATACGAATATTTAATCAATATTTTTCTGTTTTAGATACGATTACGGAGCTCCATAACATCCCTGCCTGATACTACTGAAGTGCTTTCAAGTTAAAAATGGCAGTAAAATCAAAGTCAAAGTCAAAGTCAACACTTAAGCAAAAACAGTATATCTACCTATGTTCAAAGTTTGTATTTACAATATATATATATTGTATGTGCTAGTATATGGGTGTTTTTGTTCTGAGAGTTTCTTCCTAGAGTATACTCTAGGAAGAAACTCTCAGAACAGAGGCTCAGGTATACCTGAGCCCCGGGCGTAAACATCTATGTCGGAACACCGTATGGCTATAATTTCCATTCCGACAACCATTTCACCGAGTGCTAGGTGTTGTGGTGCCCTAAGCGGTATCGACACGTTAAAAAAAGAGCATTTACTTTCAATGAAGTTCTCAATATACACTTTTGTACACTGATGATGCATAAAATATTTAATTCACGTACCCCAAATCAGTGATACTATTGGCACCGATTTTCACGAAGATCTTTTCCTTATGCGCCGTTAAGAGACCCCTAGCTGTTGTGATTACAACCCTGCTTCTAACTATACTCCCGGAGCAATAAAAGTTTTTATACACCACCAGAACATGATACGGTAAGTCCGCTATTGGAGTTACGTATTTATGTCCCATCGTGAGTGAATAGGAACGCTGACTGGATGGTTTTGACTCGATGATGGTATGTAGTAACAAGATGATATGAAATCTGTAAAAAAAGAAAATGATTAAATAACAGTAGCGGGCTGTACGGATGGAAAAATTAACGAGTTTATAATTTTAAACATCGTATTAAAATTTTTCTTAAAGCTAATAATGTTAAAAATCCTGTAATCTCTGTGAAGAAACCAAACACGATTTTAATACAGCATCAGTTGTAAATCCCACTAATATTATAAATGTGAAAGTTTGGATTGATGGATGTTTGTTACTCTTTCACGCAAAAACCACTCCTTGAAAATAATTTAATTATTAAACAGTTTATGTTTATATATTCCAAGACTAATTTTTAAAATGAAAGTCTAATTTTTGATTTTTGAAAATAAAGATTGTTTTTGTTTGTAAGAAGTGACCTAATACAACAGTCACCTCAATTATAAGAACACTTCAGCTGTTAGTTTTCAAGTCTCATCAGTGTCACCACAGACGGTGTTCTGTCAACTTATCATTCTACACTTACGAATTTATGATTACTTGTGACTTATAATTTATTAGTTATCTACTCTACTGAAATTTCAGTAATATTTAAAGTTTTTTAAGTCTTATGATATATTATGTTTAAATAGCACCAAGATGATTTTAGTAAAGATTTCTAGTAACGTGAGTCACACATTACTAGTATTCTTGTTAACCCCTTCAGCTAAGCTTAACGCTTGTGTTAGGAGTGGGTTCACGTCAGTAGGGCACTGGGTGGGGTTCAAACCTGCAACCACTTGATCACAAGTCCGACGCCTTAGCCATTATGCTACAGCCGCTTACTTAACGAAGCTCAATAAAAAAATATATATTTACGTGTAAATTGGTTTTATGAATAAAATATATATATTTTATTCATAAAATCAACTTACCCTTTGATTGGTTTCTCTATTACGTACCTCTGACTTTTAGAAGATACTGTGCCTGTGCGAAATTAATTATCCTTACCAAAAACGTTAAAAAAAAGCAAAAGGGAGTAACTCTGTATACCTGAGATTTATCTGTACAATCAGTCTGTATGTTTTCAAAGGATAATGAAGTCTTTCAATCCGCACTATACCCATCTGGTGGATTATTTATTTATTAAAACTTTTTGCACATTAGTACATAGGCGGACTTAATGCCTGAGGCAATCTCTACAAGTCAACCTTTGGGTGATGCAGAGAAAATAAGAAGTAGGTGAAATTAATAGACTTGTAAAATAATTACAAAAACAAGGAATGGGATACATACAAAATTTGATACGAATATATACACACATTATACACAAATACTTGTTACTTAATGTAACAGATATTTACATATATACATATGCACAGATACATATACAAACACATACATAGTTATATAATACACATACTATTATAAATACATATTACGACATTAATGATTCGAACTATTGACGAGTTGATTCTGCCAATTCTTTGAATAAGAGCTCTTTAACTTTTGCCTTAAAAGTGTAACGATTTGAGGTCGTCCTAACTTCGAGAGGAAGCGCATTGGAATCGAATCGATTCTTCTGTGGACAGAAGAATCGATTGAACCGGGAAAGAAGATGATTATGGCTTAACCCATTCCATATAGAGAGGATTCACACACACACGGCTAAATGAAAACAAATAATTAAGAGAATTTCATCTCACTCTCTCACTCTCTCTCTCAGAAGTAAGAGTTTTTTAGCCTGTTAGACATAAACCACAGGTACATTGTACTTTTGAGTGACGTATCTATTGCGCAGTACCTATTATCTTGTCTTTGCCCGGGGGCTGGATATCAGAGCCATTTGTATCCCAAGATCTTAATCACGCAAATGCCGGTAACTTAGTGACTAGGGTTCTAAGTATTCCTAAAGAGAAACAAAGGCATGTTTTATTTTTATTTCAAGCAATAAAGTTAGCCAGTGAAACAGATAAAAATACTTAGGTTGTTGGTTCTTTTTAAACGAGATCAAAAAGGAGGAGGTTCTCAATACGAATGTATGTTTTTTTTGTATGTTTGTTACGCGATTATTCCTACAATTATGAATCGATTTTGATCATTCTTATTTGTTTGGTAGCCAATTCCGTAGGTTTACTTCAGAGGTGGCCCTATATAAATTTAATCGAAATTGATTAAGCGCTTTTTGAAAAAATCAACAAAAACAAAAAAAAATACAGGCGTTTTGTTTCTTTAGTAAGATAGTTGAATTTGTACATGTACATTGTTTTTTCAACAAAATTATTTATAAATTCTTGATTTGAAATTTTATTATTATTAATACTTTTCATAATAAAATGTGTGTTTAAACTGCAGCATAATTATTGCTACTAGTGCTCGCCCAGAGATGGAAATTCAACGGTAGTTTAATAATACGATTCACTTTAAACGCTTTTCAGAGTAAATTTTTACCGAATAGTTAAAAATAAAACTATATGTAATTTTTTGACAACTAACTATTTCAGTTTGATAATGGCTTGTGTATCATACACAAATCTATAATCTTATCATCGTCAATTAAATAGGTAATTATAATCAATATATATTTTACTACAAATCCTAAACTAGTTAAAATGATATTAAATGTATAACAGCTTATGGCAAACAATAAATTCAAGCGTCCCAAAACACTATTTTCACCAATGTTTTAATGATAATAATAATAAATAATCTTCATTTAAGTAACCATGACTTACATGTGTTAGTGTAACTTAAAACCTATTTTAGTAAAAATACTTAATTTAGAATAATAGCTAATAAAATGTATAAATAATACACTAGAGAAACAAACTTTTTGGATTGCATGTAGGGCATGCTACAGCCACACTCCGTGCGAGATGGCACTGCAGCGATTCACATACATGCAATCCAATTTGCTCACGATCATCTTTAGGACACTGTTATAGCTGTCTGTACACCAGACATGCGCATCTTATACGCATAGTTGCGTAATTCATGTGCGCATCCGCAAACATTCCTAATGCGCTAAAGAAACGGGGCAGCCCCACCAGAATCCTTAGTGCGTTGTTATATTGGACACGAAGATCGCTGTACGGTCTTTGAGTATATCTAGCCCACATGATACACGTGTAGAAAGTTGTACATTAGGCTCTAAAGAGAGTAAGATTAACATTAAAAGTGAACAGTTCACTTATTGTTAAATTTCTGGCATGAAGGCAGCATGTTTGTTGTTACCGACAAGGCCCTCCGTTTTGATGCTCAGTAACATCTTTGTCATTGCGGTCGGGAATCAATATATAACCAAGATATTTAAATCTAAATACTCTTTTTAGGGGCATATCGTTGAGTAATACAAGTGGTATATGGTCAAGCTTTTTTCTCCCCGCCTCAAAAACCATAATCTCGGATTTATTGACGTTATACATTAACCCGTCTAATTATACTCTTCACATAATATGCCTGTTAATTTATGTAGGCCATAGACTGACGCACTAAACAGCACAATGTCATCCGTGTTACTGATATTATTAAGGTATACACCATCTATATAGCAGCCGACTCTGGTGCTGCTGAGCTTGCCAATCAATTAGTTAACATATAGGTTGAAGAGCGTTGCTGATGTCAGTTCATCTTGCCTCACCCCGCACTTTAACAAATAGAGACCAGAAAAAGCTCCAGCCCATCGTACGCTGTTGACTTGGTTTCTGTACCAATATTTTAAAATATGCTTTCTGGCGGTAATCTGTTCATATATATCGTAGGAAACCAGGAAGCAGTTATAAATTGGCGTCCAGGCGTGTAGTGTTTTAATAGCATGCTTAAGACACAACATCACACTTTCCGCTGATAGACCAGGTAGAAATCTGAACTGGTTATAGTGTATAGATATTAACTTATTTAGCTATGTGTTAAGCATGCTATCAAACACCTTAGAGACCACAGTGGCCAGTGAAATGGGCCTATAGTTACTGCTAACCGCGGAGGTCACCGGTCTTATTTTTAGCAATAGAATATAATAACAGATAGAATAGAATAAACTATTGTTCTTATCGTCTCAGCTGGTGAGTAACTATGGCTCATACAAAAGCTGTATAGTAGTAGTAGTGAATTGTACTTACCTTGTTTATTATTACAAGCATGAATTCGACGGTACGACAAGATGAAAACTCGGTACTTACACAAACATCTCGTTTTGGCCTGGATACTATGAAAGTTAATTTGAATCAAGCCAGGGGTCCTGCATAATGAAAAATATTGTCAAGTCCGCCGCTTGTTAGCGTCGCGTTGGCTCGAAAGTCAAGTGGCCGAGAACAATAATAAACAATGAATGGTAACAAACCGATAAAGTGCGCTTGTATTTGCAAGTAAAATCTGTAATCGTAGTTTGGTTGGATTACTGATGCAGAGTTATTATTACCATATTTGTAAAATGTAGAAAGAGTTCGCGATTATGTTTTATAATATTTAGGAGGACACAAAGAGTGAGCTCACACACAGCAGCTCTTTACTTAAAGGTTTCACTTGGAACGATTTTTTATTATACTTACTCCTTATTAGCAAAATTAAATGATTGCCTTCTAACATTTACGATTACTTTAAAAAAAAGTACCACTGACTTAAAAGCGTCTAAATCATGATAAGTCAAAGAGGAATTCATTTAAATGGGACGAAACTTGAGTACAACCAATTGAAATAAAAAAAATATTAAAATCGGATCACAAATGACGATGATATCGCGTAACATAAACATAAAAAAAAACAATCGAATTAAGATTCTCCTACTTTTTGAAGTCGGTTAAAATGTAAAGCCTTGTGACACTTGGGATAAGAGATTAAGTTTTATACAAATACTTAAAATAGACAATTTTGTGCTTAAATCGGAGATTGGAGCAGCAGATTGGATCGCGGCAAAACGGCACTAATGGTACAGCGCTCCATACGATTGGGAGATACGGTTGACATAGAAGAGTTATTAATAGTTAAATTAAAAAAAACAGAATGGTCACAATCCAAAAAAAATGTGGCATACATACAAATATACACCATTTGTGTATGTATTTGATTGGAAGCCCTTCTAGATTGCCATATATGATATTTTGCAGTTTCAATAATATTACATACATACGTGTCGAATTGATAACCTCCTTTCTTGAAGTCAGTTAGAAAAATGAACTGTTGCATGTTAAGAGTTTTAATATCATTGTTAATAAAGATAAGTTGTTACAATTGAAACTAAATAACGAAGTGTTAGAGTAATAACTTCCGTGAGTCATATTCAAAGATATAAGATTGTACTGACGTGTGTGTTTCGTTGATGACTTGTAGTTTCGGTATCACGCGACAGGACGCATCACTTCTTGACAAAGTGTCTATATATCTTAATAAAGTGTCCCCGTCGGACCCCAAGCTAGACGGGCTCCCACGCATTAATACGACGTATTACGCATACAATATATAAATATATATATCTCTAAATATTATAAAGTGTTATGAAAGTAAGTTCTTATATCATACAATGTGACAGTAATTATAATGTATTATTTACTAAAAGTACTCGCACAAAGCATACGCTCATTTTGATCAAACTAAAATATTACTAGAAGTGTTGTGAATATATTTTAACTATTGATTAAGCATAATTTTTATTAGTATTGACTACTTACAATAGTATATTGTTTATTTAATATGGGAAAATCACAATACAGTTTATAACTAAAGGGAAAGACAATTCTACAGTAACTGTTGCAAAAGGGAAAAATATTATGTGATTTCCGAAAGTTGCTTTGAATCTGGGTGTTTTTTGTATCTCATACTTCTTATAACAATAATACATTAGAAATGACATATAGGCACAAACCTTGCATATCTGTACGACGCTTCTCCAATACACAAACTTCTTCTCCCGGCACAGGTACTTAAACGAGGAAAAAGAAAAAGTTGACGTAACTGAGCTCGTTTCCGCCGCTTCGAAAACGTGGGCCAGTAAATCCATCCCTACGACTTTCTTCATTACGTGACACAAATGCAAATAACTTCTAATGTACAAGAGAGAGGCATCGTCTCATTATTTTGTTCACCACACAAATTTCCTTTCACTATTTGGCTTAGAATACATAAATTGGACTGGCAAAATACTATCAAAAATTCTCTGAACGACTCTAAAAAATCATGAAAAGAACTGTTTTTCAAATTGGAAAGAAAATGGTTAAAATCACACTATTAGATTAGCGTTAATTTTTTTTCTGGTGATTAGTATCAGGAGGATTAAGATTCGTAACGGACAACTGAAATCATTAGGTAGTATTGTTAAATGCGCTTTATTAGCTAATTTAATAGGCCCAGAATAAGGCTTTCATTATCAGGCTACTATTGAGGCCGTGTGCTTGTTTTGTTTTGTGCCAATTATGTAAGTTGATAAAACATTTTATTTCATTACATTGCTCGGCAGCACATTTGCGTGCGTTAAATATTGAACATTATTCCTTTGACGGAAGAGTTCGTTTTTACTTAAATATCTTGTGAACGTAAGCACCTCTTCCTTTATTAATTTGTGGTAATAGTTTTGACGTTGTATACACGCACAAACAATGTGTTGTGAAACAAATTTCTTTTGCGTGTTTACAACGTGTACAGAAATGTGTGGCCATATTTTAGAGTCAAATAGAAGTCTTTGTAAGTGATATCCATAAGATAACATATTATTTATTGGTATAAACAAGTGTATAACTGTAAACATTCATATACATGTGCATGTATTAAAAATGAATTATGGTTCAATTGTGTTTAGCCGTTTCTATAGCGGCGTAGAAATGTAAAAACAAATTTTTTTATTTTTTATATTAAGGTAGGTACACGATGAAAATATTAATTATATTAAATCAATAAAATATAATAATAAAATATTAATTAAAATAAATATAATTATTTTAAATCTATTAATGAATATAAACAGAATATGAAATTTTCGAGGCATTCCCTCAATTTTATCAGGATCCCATCATCAGATCCTGACTTCCTTGACATGGAACCACCCTTGAGGTACCCTATCTAACAAAAAGAATAATCAAAATCGGTTCGGCCCGCCAGCCGCTCTGCCCCCACTTTTAAATCTTTGATGTCTTCTAAGATATTCATTTTAATAATATGCTATAAAGGGCAATTTTGATCTTCATGAAATGCACAACGTATTTAATGTATTTAATTGGATAAAGAATAATACTGTATTGTTTAAAATAGTTTGATAAATAACCCATAATTTTTTTGTAATATGTAAAAGATAAAAATGGTTACTGTGGGTTATTCTTAGGAGATAAACATATACCATCGCGGACTTTTTTATTGATCTTTTTAAGATATACAATTCCGTGGTACATTAATTTGATCTATCTCGTAAGGTTTAGCCAGCGTTTGCAATGTAAGCGTACAAAAATATGTTTGTTACGACATGACATTACAAATCTTTGAATTTCTCGACTTCTCTCTACAATAATATGCATGTATACTACATATAAACCTTCCTCTTGAATCACTCTGTCCATTGGTGAAAACCGCATGAAAATCTGTTCAGTAGTTTTGCCGTTTATCGCGAACAGACAGACAGACAGACGCGGCGGGGGACTTTGTTTTATAATATGTAGTAATATTAGCACAATGTTCGCTCTCTACCTCATGTCAAACTTATAACGATGATATGCACTAAAGTGATCTAACTGTTACTTATGTTGGAATTCGTACTAAAACGAACAATTAAGTCTTTTTAAGTGCAGTTTTACATTTAAAAAGATTTTCTTTTACAAAAAGCATATTAAAGTGTTACAGATTTTCTAGCTGATGAAATTCATTCATTGTTCATTTAACCTCTTCCAGTTCCAAAGCAGTTTATTAAATGTCTGACTTCTTTCGAATGCCTTTTGTGATGTGAAGGACATTATGTTTATTATCTGTTCTTAACATAATTTTTTTTTCTGTGGGATATTTGTCTATGAAATGTCTTGGTATAAAATTTTATCTGTTTGATTTATTAACAGTTTTTTCTTTGTTTTGGTTCTTCTTTGTATTAGTGTGTAATTTGCGCTGTATGGTTATTTTTTTAAGGAAATCGTTCCTTCAAGTTAACTCTTCAGTTAAGTGTAAGAGTTTACTGTTTTAAAACTATAGATTCTCGATTTTTGGGAGCACTTTGTAGTTCTATCTTGAATTATTCGTTATTGATTTTGTCAACCTCGTCATTATACATTTCTGTAACAGTTTGTTCGTCTTTGTTAGCTTTGTGTTTATTTTTTTCATTTTTATTTCTTTAAATTATTTTCAATTCTCACTAATTTATTGTAACATTAATACCTGTTATCTAACCTGTGTTAATACTAAAATCCGAATATTTTCTATACATGGGGTGTTTGCCAATTGATATTGTACACCCATGCCTTATTTATCATACACGTATTATTTTTAAGAAATGTGTAGCAATTGAAGGCTAACCTATAAACAAAAAAATAAAAAAATTCGTCAAAGTGTCATTTGTTAGCATATTTGCCTCACTGTCATCCAATATCGATTCGACTTAGTAAGAGTTCGTCTAAAATACTTTTATTTATTTTCCACGTCGATATTGATGGCTTTACATAACATTCAAGTGATGGGTGTATAGGAATCAAAGCAACAATCTGTGTGATTTTAATTTATTTCTTTTTAGATTTGCAAAAACATATATCATCACTAGGTACCATTACTAAGTAGTAAGTATATCACTAAGTACTATTGGTAATAAAAAAACAGCACTTAAAGACGATAAAATGAATTTAATACCAAAAGGTTGAGTTACTCCTGTTTGTTAAGAAGGCAGGCTTACTTTATGATTTATTAAACTTGCAAATTGAATAATCGCTTCGCTTGTTTCGGAGTCACGAGCCTTGTCGCTGAGAACTGAATATTGACGCACAAAAACCCTCTGATAGCTTTGATTGTTTGCATTTTAATGTGGAAACATAAATATTTATCTAGACGAAACATTTCATGAGTTGTTTAAAGATTATGTTACCAACGAAGTCTTGAGGATTAAATTTTACTTTATAAGTTCATTGTCTAGCATTTCGCGGCTAGAAGTGTCTTGAAAATTGAATTATTGTGCATATTCACCGCACCCTGGCACTCCTTCCTAAGACACGACATCTGAATGCACAATTCCGCATAATATCCCACTTTAACTAAACTCATTGGAAAATGGAAATTCACCCCTCAACTAACCAATTGTTCTTTGACTAAGGCGAACATCCGATGTTTTAGGTATTACTGACATAAATAATGTTGGAATATCACTTAGCATGCTCAAACTATTAAATAGGAAGTCCTTTTTACACGCTTTATATTAGCTTCACTTGTATGTTTGTTTGTATGTTTGTAACCTACTCCTTTGGGAGCGATTTTGACCCACTTTAAACGGCCAGATTTCGTTCAAATTTTGCACACGTGTCAAAGATCGATGACAATGCAATAATTCGATTAATTTTTTTATTTTTTTTAGTTGAATTTTCTATAAAAGCGTGTTTTTAGTTTTTTAAACTATAATTATTTAGAGGTCTGTTAGGTGCTTAATTATCTATTTTGTTGCCCGTTTTGATAAGGATCTTTATTATTTCAAACTTTTCGGTTTACTTATGGTTTTTGATATTCCCGCCTGTAGCTTAACAGCTATAACTATATATAATAATAAATATAGCATCTATAACTAGATGCTCGAGTACAGGAATCTCAACAGTTTTACATGGCATTATGTCGAATAAGAAATCCTCTTGAAAACAAGAAAATTTGTGAACATATACACAGTGTACAGTGTTTATATCTTCTTTATTTATATATTTCTTCTGTACGTATGTATGTCACCGAACTCCTCCTAAACGGCTGGACCGATTTTAATGAAATTTTTTGTGTGTCTTCAGGTGGATTCGAGAATGGTTTGGATTTACAATTGGACCCGGTAGATGGCGCTGCGATAGGGTTACAGGAAAATATTTTTTACATTACGGCAGGACAACATCTGTTGGGTCCGCTAGTATATATATAGTATATCAATAATCTGTTCGCAGCTTTTTATACCTCTTAACACAGCTCTACCTATTTGTAACATCCAGACTTGCTCTTGAACTGATTAATCCTAGCAATTTGTTCAATATCACAGTTACATGAGAGGAATTACGAGTCAAGTTCTGACTCATCGAACTGGAAAAGTGTAGTACTCTACTAGTTCTTTTTACTGGGGCATTGTAACGATTGTAACGAGTAGAATTACACGCATTTTAGCTTTTCACTTTTTTAGCTTTTAGTTTTTTTGTCACAGAATCAGACCTTAAGCTATGTGATACACTGTCCAGAAGGTGGATCTATGTAAGAAACTGGAATCTGAACTAGGTAGACCTGTATGACAGATTACCAACCTCTCCAGACTCCAGATAAATGGGTAATTGGGATTATATAATATGAATCTGAAACAAATAATGCGAGTCAAACGTGAGGTTTGTGTGTTTGTGAGTGTGTATTTGTGTTTTGTGTGTGTGATGGGCGGTGGAGCTTGGTGGAGTTTTGAACTAGCAAAATTTGTCTACGAGGATATGTAATAGATTTTCAGTTGCCTCATAGACAAGGGAATTTGGCCAAGAAAAGGTAGTCCTTTTACAAAGATATTTTGTAAGTGAGTAAATATGCAATTTCTCAAGTTCTCTTCAAGATCAAAGCAGCATTACTTCTTTTAATAAGTGGTTAAGCTCCTTTGGTCAGTGATATCTTCTTTTTTGATAAGTAGGGTCGCCAGAGTTGTATATCTGAGAAAGCATGTCTGGTAGCTGTAAGTCTTTTTGTTGAGGAAGTTTGCATTTATATTTGTGTACGATCGTGAGGTCCTGAAATACATGGCCATAAAAATATTATTGGCGAAATATGGCTGCAAACATCTGCATACCGTTTTAAGGAATATGTAGGAGGGAGTATATAAATAAATATTTTGTGTATGTCCCTTCATTTAGCAATATGTTCATTTTCAGTTGTTTAAACGGTGAAGGAAAACATCTTTAGAAAAGTCCACCCGGGACCATTCTCTGTGCAGTCTAATAGAAAAGGCGGCCAACCAAAAAAGGTGTTGAACCTTGTAATTATTATTGCCATTAAGTCTCGATTTACATTTTTAATGTGCGTCTATACTCGCAAAAGTTTAAAACTATCGTTAGAAAACCTGCATACAGGAGAGTTCTTGAAAGTTGTGAAGTCCACAGTCCTCTAGGTTGTGAGCGACGACAGCGTGGTGGACATTAGTCAAACCCTTTAAGTATCGAAAGAAAATTCAAGACCAGCAGTAAGGTGGTTTCTATTCAGGGATACAATTATCTTTTATAAAGTACAGCCCACTTAATTTTTTAGAAATTTAATCTTTCATTTGTTACGTCGCCACCCTTGGGGTTAAAATTGTTTTAACAAATTTTATGGCATCACCCTATAATAAAGTAAAATTAAATTAAATTGTAATTTTTTTACCAGTTGTTTAAATAAAATAATAAATATTAAGGTTCTTGGTTTGAGTTAAATTAACAACCTTACGAAGTGATTCTTCTAAGTACCTAAGTACTTGATCGTTTATATTTTGTAGATTGCAAATAAAAGTCATACATTTCATACATTTATCACGTGGGAAAGCCAACCTTCGGTACGTATGGGCCGGCTCGACCGGAGTGATACCACGGCCGTGAGGTTTTCTGTAAAGAAAACCGGCAGTAAAGCAACGTTTGTGTTGTTTTTCGCCGAGTGAGTGAGGTTACCGGAGGTCCTTCCCTTTCTGCCTCAACTCTACCCCCCCTCCCTTACTCCCACCTTAACGGCTGGCAACACACTTGTGACTATTGAGTTGCAGGTGGCCATGGGCGGCGGTAGTCACTTAAGTGACCCGTCTGCTCGTTCACCCCCTACACTTTAAAAACAAACACATATACATATGTATTTCATTTTATATAAGAACCCAAAACTGGTATTATCAAGTTATCTGTCAAATTGCAGTAGATGACTCTTGAAATAGTTTTACGAGCGCTGTAAAATTACCCTCTACTACCTATTTACGCTTACATACACAGGTACTTAATGTTGACCCTTTCATTTTAACCCCAAGTAACGCACGAGTGTATTTGAAAACCTTTTAAACCTGACGCTGTATTAAAATTGAAGTTAATAAAAGTTTTTATAGCATTGTAATGAAAAAAAAAAACAAAGTCTGGCTACTAGAAAATGGATAGCATAATTTATGGAGGTGTACGATATCAGTATTTTTTTATGGGATGGGGGGAACCAAGCAGACGGGTCACCTGATGGTAAGTGACTACCGCCACCCATGGGCACGTGCAACTGGAGAGTCACAAGTGCGTTGTCGGCCTTTAAGGTGGGAGTAGGGGAAGGGAGAGGAGAGGAGAGGGAAGAGAGGGAGAAAAAGGGTTAGGGCCTCCGGTAACCTCACTCACTCGTTGAAACACCGATCTGAAACGGTTTACCAACAGTCGATTGGTCCATGAACCGTTGGTCAACATTATCTTTAAACCATAAACTTTTCGCCCAATGAACTTTTCATCCACGAACGTTTCGCCAGCAATGACTATAAATAGTGAATCGACGTAGAGTAATGCTGGCGAAACGTTCGTGGATGAAAAGTCCATTGGGCGAAAAGTTTATGGTTTAAAGATAATGTTGACCAACGGTTCATGGACCGATTCGTGAAACACAACGTACCATAACTTATGGAGGTGTACGATATCAGTATTATTTTTGTTATATAGCCTATGTACACGTTACTAAACGTGAATTCTTTGTTGGCCGATAGATGGCGTTGTGCGTGTGACGTCATTTTCTGTAAGTCGGTGTTAAGATGTTCCCGCGTACAACATAAAGGAGTCAAATATTATAATTAAAGTGATCTACTCGGGAAGTGTGTTTTATTTGGTGCACTCAGAGTGAGGCAAACAAGCCCTCGTAGTGAACGAGGTAGAAGCTTGTACATGGTCATTCGAGCGGATCTGTCGAGTTGACGGGATCAGCTTGTGTTTTTGTCTTCGGAGCTTGTGGGGCTGTGGATTGCAGCCGCAAACCACAAGTCGTTGAGGTTGACCAGACCTCGCTGGTATCAACGCAGCACGAAGGAGTTGCTGCGTGTGCGTGCTAAGTGAGTTGGTGACTGCAGACCGCTCTCGTTGAAGCCGGTCAGGTACGGAGGCAAGGACGGCGCAGGAGTGACGCTGTCGAAGTCCGGTGAGATCGAGGTTGGACGGCGCAGGAGTGACGCTGTCGAAGTCCGGTGAGATCGAGGTGGACGGCGCAGGAGTGACGCTGTCTACTGATCGTGAACATCGTACGAACACGGGGGAACACCGCACTGGAGTGGCGATTTAGTGAGTTGATGTACAAGTGCGTGAAAAAACTGTGAGTACTCTTTCGATCATTTATATCCCGAAGTATTTTCAACTGTCAATTAATTTAATAGAGTTTTATTCTTTTATAATACAGTCCACGAATTGTTATCGTTAAGTCAGTTTCATATTAATTTAACTTGTAAAATTTTAAAGTATTGTTGTTTGTTTGATGTTATTTAGACTTAGAATAATTTGATAAAAAGCGAAGGACGGGGAATCCATGCCGGATTTTACCCAGAATTCGAAGTCATAAACACTTAGAAAATTTTAGTATCGTTTACGTATTATCCTTATAAAGCACAATGGATAAGTTGATAAATTACCAAAATGATTTGTTTAAGAGAATATCAAAACAGAGAGTAAATTTTAAAAAATCACCTAAAGAGAGGTTATGTATAGAATATGTAGAAGGTAGATTGGAATCTCTCGACCAGTTGCGAGTAGAATTCCTAGCGGGGCATAAAGAACTATTGCGAAATTATGAGCTCGATGCTTTGAAGGAATATAATAAAGAGGATATTTATGAAAAATTTGAAGAAATGTATGTAGATTACAAAGGTGAATTAAAATTAAAATTAGCGGAATTCGGTAATTTGCAGAGAACTGTCGATTCCCACACCAGTAACACAAGTGCTCAAGTTAGGCTACCTAAAATAACCATTCAACCTTTTTCGGGTAAATATTCCGAATGGAGTACATTTCGAGATTTGTTTAGATCATTAGTACATAACAATAATAGCTTAACCAATGTCCAAAAACTGATGTACCTTAAGGGCTATTTAACGGGTGAAGCTGAGCAATTGATCAGCCAAATTTGTATAACCGAGGATAATTACGTTCGATCATGGCAATTACTAGAGGAAAGATACAATAATAGAAAATATATATGTCATCAATCATTGTATAAATTATTAAATTTACGTAAGTTGAATATTGAGTCTGCCAGCGGTTTAAAAGAGCTGGTTGATTCAACCGATGATTGTTTAGCCACTTTATCTAACTTAAAAATAGATGTATCTAGCTGGGACATACTCGTAATATTTTTGTTGAGTACAAAGCTGGATTCAGAAACTCATCGTCAATGGGAATTCTATGTCAACTCGAATATAGCTGCGGAGGATCTGCCTACGTATAGCCAATTTAAGGAGTTTTTGACTCAAAGATTTCGCGCTATCGAGTTTCTGAACCCAACGGCAAGTTACAGTAATAAAACTCAGAGTTGTAATGTAAAAAATAATTTTAATAAATTTAAATCGATGCACATTACCAGTAGTCAGTGTCTACTTTGTAACGAAGAACACAATATTTATTCGTGTGATGAGTTTCGCAAGAAATCCGTAGAAGCTCGGCGTCAGTTTGCACAAATAAATAACATTTGTTATTGTTGCTTAAAAAGCAATCATTTAGCAAAAAATTGCAAATCTAATTTCAGATGCAATATTTGTAAGGGTAAACATCATGTTCTTTTACACCCTGCTGGCGAGGAAACTTTTAGGGGTATGGTCGCTCGTACTGTGACTCCTGAACCAGATACAAGCGTAGACGCAGCGAACAGCTCAGGTAGAGACAGTCCTTTGGTTTCTTGTTTTACAAAAAATTCTAATCAAATTTTGCTAGCGACGGCATTAGTTAACGCTATGGCGAAGGATGGGAGCATGCAGACAATTCGTGCACTGTTAGATCAAGGGTCTCAAACCTCATTCATAACAGAAAGAACCGTTCAACAACTAGGCACAATGAAATTCCCGTCAAATATCGCGGTCATTGGAGTTGGCGGAGATAAAACATTAACCTCTAAGGCAATCGTTTACATCGAGATCAAGTCTCGCACTGATCCAAATGTGATAATTAAAGTAAGGGCATGCGTTATTAAATCTATCACTTCATTCTTACCTTGTACGCGGCTAAGAGACGTAGGATGGACAGAACTGCAAGAAATAACACTAGCTGATCCATGTTATCACACACCAAATCGTATCGATATGTTGCTAGGTGCCGAAGTCTATGCTCAAATATTAAGGTTTGGATTAAAAAGGAGTCCAAATAACTCGTTGGTTGCTCAAGATACGTGTTTTGGGTGGGTGTTATCAGGAGGGATCGAGACAACTGATGATGTTACCTGCAAATATAAAGTGATGCATACATTAGAATATAATAAAACTGAAGATGAAGAACTCTGTGAAAGGTCTTTTGATACTACTACGAAACGGGATGAAACAGGTAGATACATAGTGAGATTACCTCTGAAGAATTCAACTCCAGAAGTAGAGAATTCTTTACGTATTGCAGAAAGGAGGTTATATTCATTGGAGAGAAGACTGAAGAATGGAGACCTAAAAAATAAATATAAGGAGGTTATCGATGAGTATATTTTACTGAATCACATGGAGCTGGTTCCGGAAAGAGATATAGACAATCCAAAGGCTATTTACTTACCACATCACGCCGTGGTTCGTGATGATAAGCAAACGACGAAGGTAAGAGTAGTGTTCGACGCTTCCTGCAAAGGGACTAACAACAAATCCTTAAATGATAATTTGCTTGTCGGTCCAACCCTGCAATCAGAGTTGAGACATTTAGTCATGCGCTGGAGAGTACTATGCATCTGTTTGACTGCTGACATTGTCAAAATGTATAGGCAAGTCAAAGCTACTGAAGAAGACATTGACCTGCAAAGAATATTATGGAGAGGTAATACTAATGAAGATATTAAACACTATCGGATGCTACGCGTTACATTTGGAGTAGCATCTTCTCCTTATTTAGCGGTTAAGGCTTTACAGCAACTTGGCAAGGATGAAGGGGAAAGGTTTCCTTTAGCCAGTAAAGCCGTAGCAAGTCAGTTCTATATGGATGATCTATTGGCTTGCTGCGAAGACGTAAATCAAGGACTAACATTATATCAGGAATTAAATGAGCTGCTAGCTAAGGGAGGATTTAAGCTACAGAAGTGGACAAGTAATAGCAATGAGTTAGTACAGAAAATGAAAGATAGTGAGGAGGAGAAAAAGGAGATCATTACAAGGGAAGAAGAAATCGAGGAAGGATTGAAAATAAAGACAGATGATGTTATAAAAATAGTGGGACTTACCTGGAACCGCAGTGATGACTCTTTTAACTATAAGGTAGATGTACCCGATGATCAAGGTCCTGCAACTAAAAGAAGTATAATATCAGAAATTTGCCGTTTCTACGACCCCCTTGGATGGGTATCTCCAAGTATTATTATTTCAAAAATTCTGATTCAAAAATTATGGCTAGCCGGAATAGATTGGGATGAAATTGTACCAGTTAATATTTTGAATGAATGGAAACATTATAAAAAGGAATTAAAAGCGTTAAGTAATGTTTATATACCTCGTTGGTTGGGGATTCGATCTGGTGATATTGTAGAATTGCATGGGTTTTGTGATGCGTCGAAAGATGCTTACGGGGCTGTAGTATATACACGCGTCGTTAATTCAGGTGGCCAGGTTCACGTATCATTGGTAACAGCAAAAACAAAGGTGGCTCCTGTTAAACAGATCTCCATCCCTCGACTGGAACTATGTGGCGCAGTTTTACTTACGCGATTAATGGTAGAAGTAGCATCAGTGATGGAAATAGATAAACCTTGTTTACATGCGTGGACTGATTCAAACGTAGTCTTAGCTTGGTTAAATAGCCATCCGAGCCGCTGGAAGGTCTTCATAGCAAATCGGGTATCGGAAGTAATTCAAAGTTTGGAGTCTCATCATTGGTCATACGTGTCTTCGAAATGTAATCCAGCAGACGTGGCATCACGTGGACAATCTCCAGACGAATTAGTGAAGAACACGATGTGGTTTAGAGGGCCGGACTTTTTACATAAGGACGACATTGAATATAAAAAACCGAAAGCGTTAGATACGGACGTGGAAGAAGTTAAAGTTAAAACAAATACTTACTTTACTGCTGCTGATTGTCCTATACTTGAAAGATTTTCATCACTCACTAGAATGGTTAGAGTCATCGCTTATTGCAAACGCTTTATTTATAATCTGAAAGTAAAAAAGGAAGAACGTAGATTAAATTTCCTCTCAGCTGAAGAACTGAACAATACCCTAAGGGATTGTATATTACAGAGCCAAAAGGAGAATTTTCTAGACGACGTAGAAGTTGTAAAAAAGGGGCAAAACTTACCAAAACGGAGTACATTGCGATCCCTCAATCCATTTCTTGACCAAGAAGGAATATTACACGTCGGTGGCAGATTGGAGCTGTCCCCTTTGACAGAAGAAAGGAAGCATCCTATTTTAATAGCCAAGGAGTCGCATATGGCTAACCTTTTAGTCCGTGACGCTCACACACAGACTCTTCACGGTGGTCCTCAACTGATGCTCGGATATTTAAAGACGAAGTACTGGATACTGAGTGCAGGACGTCTCGTAAAGGCACATTTTCGGCGATGCGTCACGTGTGTTAAAAATATAGGAAAAACCCAAATACCATTGATGGGCCAGTTACCAGCAGTACGTACAACCCCCTCCCGGCCTTTCAAATCAAGCGGTGTTGATTATGCGGGTCCAATTCAAATAAGGACTGCTAAGGGTCGTGGACATAGGGCACACAAGGGTTACATTTGCCTATTTGTGTGCTTGGTGACACGGGCCATACATTTGGAAGTGGTAACTGAACTCACCACGGAAGGATTTCTCCAGGCCTATAAAAGATTTGTGTCTCGACGAGGACGTTGTTCGGAAATTTGGAGTGATAATGCAACAAATTTTACAGGTGCAGCTAGTGAGCTGCATAGGCTTTTTAAAAATGAACGGGGTTCGATGATTCAGGAAGTTGCTGAATCATTAGCAACGAACGGATGTACATGGCACTTTATACCAGCCCAGTCCCCCAACTTCGGTGGTCTTTGGGAAGCTGCCGTAAAGTCGGTAAAATATCACCTAAAACGAACGATTGCTACTTCTACGCTTACATTCGAGGAGATGACGACTGTGCTCGCGCAGATAGAAGCCTGCTTGAATTCTAGGCCTCTATCGGTAATAACTGAGAATAATGAGGAGGATTTTACGGTATTGACACCAGGCCATTTCTTAGTTGGTGAAGCCTTAATAACTCCCCCTGATTACAACTTTGAAATGTCAACCATAAGTTCACTAAGAAGGTGGCAGTATACCCAAAGGATTACCCAAGAAATCTGGCGCCTATGGTCACGCCAATATTTAGATAGGTTTTACAAAAGGTATCGCGGTGCAGAACAAATTCCGCAGCTTAGGGTCGGCGATGTAGTCACAGTGCGAGAGGACAATTTACCTGTTAGTAGATGGTTGTATGGTAGGGTGATTGCTACTTATCCTGGTCAGGACAATATCGTGCGGGTTGTAACTTTAAAGGTAAAAAATGGCACAATTAAACGCCCTGTTAATAAATTATGTGTTCTGCCAATCGCTGCTTGACACGGATTCGACTTTAGTTATGCAAGATAATCTGCTGCCTACTTAATTGATTTAAATAATATGTTATTCAGTTAAGGCTGAGTGAAATCTGTAGTAACCATGTCTTGAATAGGTTACATTGGGAATATTGTGGTTAATAATCATTTATTAGGTACCAGATTATTTTCCGCTATGACGAGATGTGTAACTTATCTGAGATGTCTTCACTAGTTAAGCTGTTGTGTGGATTTATATTTGATAATTAATTTGTTGTTATTATATGTGTTTTATTTTATTGTTTTGTAATCTTGTTAAGGACTAGGCTAAGCTTGTCCATGGGTGGCGGTATGTACACGTTACTAAACGTGAATTCTTTGTTGGCCGATAGATGGCGTTGTGCGTGTGACGTCATTTTCTGTAAGTCGGTGTTAAGATGTTCCCGCGTACAACATAAAGGAGTCAAATATTATAATTAAAGTGATCTACTCGGGAAGTGTGTTTTATTTGGTGCACTCAGAGTGAGGCAAACAAGCCCTCGTAGTGAACGAGGTAGAAGCTTGTACAGCCTATATAGCCTTCCTCGATAAATGGGCTATCTAACACAAAAATAATGTTTTAATTCGAACCAGTAGTTCCTGAGATTAGCGCATTCAACCAAACAAACTCTTCAGCTTTGTAATATTAGTATAGATATGTACTTTTTAAAAGTGTTTGTTATTTAAATAGTCTCAAAGAGTAAACCATACATGGAGCTGTAAGGGAATAAAATTTATTGTTTTCAGTGTATTTTAAACTATATTAAAAATAAATACATGTGGGAGAGCCATGCTTCGGCACGTATGGGCCGGCTCGACTCCGCTCGTTACCAATCCCACACAGAAAACCGGCCGTGAAGCAATGCTAGCATTGCATTTCGCCGCGTGAGTGAGGTTACCGGAGGCCCTAACCCTTCCCTCTCCCTTATTCCCCCCTCCCCCTCTCCCCGTCTTCCCCCTCTTCTCCTACTCCCACCTTAAAGGGGGGCAACGCATTTGTGACTCTCGAGTTGCAGGTGCCCATGGGCGGCGGTAGTCATTTACCATCAGGTGACCCGTCTGCTCGTTTGCACCCCATACCATAAAAAAAAAATAATAATACTTTTAAAATTAGATTGATTACACCAAGATTGCAAGACACATAATGACGTTTAAAACTCATTCTAAAGATTCAAACGCAAAAGAGAAACTAGTTATAAATATGTATGGAAAAACCTCTGAATAAGTTTATTGTCAGGAATTCATCGTTTGGTACTCTTTCCTTAACGATTTAAACATAAATTATTCATGGTTTATTCCACTATACAAACAACATCGTTTGTCAGCTGAAAGTGGGTCATATTTTGCCCCTACATAACCTCGTAACATAGTCGATTATTACTAGTGAAGGAAACCGATTGCTAGTAACTTCTTGATGAGAAGTCACAAAACTGTACATTTTGTGTACAGAAGTTAGTTACGTCGTAGAAAACTTTCGAAATTTATTTTGACTCACTAAACTCATTAACAATACAATTTAAATGCATGCTTCAGGCTAGATTGGGCACCAGTATAAGTGTTTTTGTAACTCTGATTACAGTATTGTTTAAGATCTTGTTTGTACATATTATTTCTGATACCATTAAAGTAAAGCGAAATTAATTAATAACATGACACACCTCTCACACGACCGTCTGATTCCAAACTAGGCAGGGCTATGCAGGTATTATGGTAAACATACTTATATATTTCTAAATACGTACACTTTACAGATAAATTACACCCACAATTTATAATTTATAATTGTACACACAATTTACAATTATAAAACTGCTAATGTATAGTATTAATGTAGAATAATTTCTGACCTATACTATATATTGGTCTGGAAACGTTACGCACTATTGAAGTGGGGTACCCTCTGTTGTAAACGGATTTTGTATTGAATATTATACTAGTCGTCCCCGCAGTTTTACCTGCGTTTATGGTCACTGCTCCGTTCCTATTGGTCGTAGCGTGATGTTATATAGCCTGTAGCCTTCCTCGATAAATGGGCTATCCAACACTAAAATATTTTTTCTCTTCGAACCAGTAGATCCTGAGATTAGCACGTTCACATTATAATATTGGTATAGATGAGATATCGCTATGACTGTTTATTATTAGAATAGATCCCACTACCGCCAGTCCCCATCCTATTGCAATTTGTTTTAGTGGAGCGAACAGATCATTGTCTGTTTAAGAATAGAATCTTATACTCCCAATTGATGCGACAGATTGTTTAGATAGAATTGGTGCGTGTATGTGACTAGAGAACTTATCCTTCTTCTTTTTGCAGTGTTTTTTTATTCTTTATTGCCCCTTATCTAATGGAAAAAGTCCTGTTGTCTAGAATAACTTAATAACTAAAAGGTTTAAAAAAGGGTTAAAGACAACATTAATTTCTGTTATTTATATCAAATAACAGAAATTAATAAATTAATGTTGTCTAACCTAAAAAACATAAAGTTCTGCGGCCACAATTTATTGAAACTTAACCCAAAACAGGTTTAATTACTGTTCAGCCAACAATATTACTCAGTTTTTCTAACAGAAAGTCTGAACTACACGAAATAAAACCGCAAGAACTGCAGGCGTTTGTGACGTGATAACAACCTAAGGCTTGTGTTAAATTGAAATTTTGCACAGGAATTTCTCATAATAAGGTGTTCAATAAGAAAGAACTTTTAAAATGTAACGCCTACAAAGTTAATTTAGTTGGCAGTTAGAAATCCAATTACATGTACGGCCAGTGAAGGCATAAATCAAATACAAAATTGGCCCTGTATACCTAATCCAAAGTTATTGAGCGGTAATACCACTGAATTAGGTATTGAACTCATGAACTAAAATAAGCTATTCCGAAACACAATTTGCAAAACACTTGCCAATTTGAATAGTAATATATTTGAATAACCAGCAACCCGCCCCGGATTTGCACGATTACAAATTATACACCAAAACCTTCCTCATGAATCACTCTGTCTATTAGTGAAAACCGCATGAAAATCTGTTTAGTAGTTTTTCAGTTTATCGCGAACAGACAGACAGACAGACAGACGCGGCGGGGGACTTTGTTTTATAATATGTAGTGATGTAGTGATAATATGTAGTGATGTCCGGTTTAGGCACTGGTTTAACTAATCCTTTTGAACATGCGTCGAGTAGATACCTTCATAATTTGTATGATTCTCATATAACTGCTCAGGGTATATTTTGTCTATAAAGTTAATACGACGTAGGGAAAATCTTTTAGAGAGGAAATAACTTTATAAAACAAGTTAAACTTGCATCGCTACTATGTATATGCAAAAGGGATGTTTCGTTGCCGAGGAAGGTAGAAAAACAATGGTGCGATAGATTATCTTACATTTTTACTTGGTAAAAATATAAAAACTTATGTTTTTACAACAAATTTTTAGCGCATTAAAAATCTATGCACTCTCAGACAGTGTCAACAAAAGCTTTGGCTATAGATATGTAGAGACTTATAATTAATATGGTTACTTTATTTTGCAAGCTTTACAATAGGTTAATGAATGTTGTTATTTGCTGGTCTAAAGATGTGTGATCGAAATAATCGTACATCACGTTTGTCACTCAGAAGGAGTACCCAAACGATGTAGCAAATATCGTCATACATAGTCAACCCGTGAGATTATCGTTATCTTTTCTGTTGCAGGACTGAGTCATTGTCTGCCTGATGGTCAACATAATCTGATTTAGCTAACTAGACTAAACTTTGACTACTAGTAATCTAAAGAGAAACAATTAGTTGAAATAACAAGTCTAGGAAACTAAAGTTAAGTTATGACATCAAAGTCAGACTTTCCTGTTATCTGTCGTGCAATAAAGGAAATTGAACAAATAAAAAGAATTATCAAATATGTCATGGATTTCTATCCTTGACCTAGAACTAAATAAACAGTAAGATATAAACAAAAAGGTCGATCGTTACTTCCATGTTATTGTCAAATGCTTTGTTTACATAATGAACAAATGTACATACTATGAAGGTCCGAGTATAGAGGTCGTACAGCGCGCGGCACGCGACACCCGAAGATTCGTAGAGGGATCGTAGCTTGCGGCAGTCACGCTACAGCGACCGGCAGCTACGGTCGATCGCTACGCGGTCACTCTCAGAGTCTACGCGGCCACGAAATGTTGTGGTATTCGGTCGCGTTGTTGGCGCTGTTTGCCTCCGCCCAAGGACGAGCGGTAAGAACGACTTTCCGGCTTCTATTTTTTGTGTCAAAATAATTTATTTGTGGGTTTCTGACGCGGCAGTCAGTAAGTTTCACTAGCGTATTCATATTTAAGTTGCGGACGGCATTTAGTTGAACTTTCAAACAAACTACTGAATATTCATTTCTGAAATACCATCAAGGGATTTTATTTATGTGGGATATAATTTGAATTAAATTAAGCCAATGTTTTTTGTTTGTAAACTGTTTGTTACCTTTCATTTCAACAATATTTCTGAAGAATATTACTTATTTAATGTGTATGTGATAAAAGTAAAAATATGTTTTGGTATCTACTAAGATTTTTTAACTAAACTTTTAAAATAAGTTTGTGCACCTTTTAATTAAAGAAAAAATATAACCTAGCAAGGATTTGTGTTTTTATATGAAGTAATATTTCCGTTAGTTTAAAAAAGGGGTTTCACAATGCATGTCTTTAATGCATCTTTAAAAAACTTTAAACCCGAAATGGTTTGCGTTTTATGTATTTTAGTCAGAACCAACACTTTTTAATGGTTAATAAAACTAATAATTTTTTTTATCACAGTCATACTTACGTACATACATACATACGTAAACAAATGCAGAAAAATCAAAGTGAAACATATTTTAAACAAGTACAAACAATATTTCTCGAAACCACTTTCATCCAATTTAATCAGCAACAATCGAGTTGCCAAATTTGTCGGATGCCTCTCTATATTCATTAAGTAACATTAATATAACACATTATATTGCGCCGTCTTTGTCATATTATAAGGCTACGTTTACATTAGTGCGATGGGCTGAGTACAGAATTTAAATTTTTAGTAGTAGATCGTACCCGAAGTTGAGGAGATAAGGCACAGCTCATTCGAGTCGCCTGACTGATATCTCACGATTGGCGTGAGCCGTTAATACCTAGACTTCTTTTTTTGCTAAAACAATCAAGACGATTTCTTTATTCGCAATTTAAATTATAAAAATTAATCCACTGAATAAATAACGGATAAAAATAATTTCATACTTGTAGGTAGCCGTAGCTACTTACGTGCTTATTAAAAAACTTAGGTATGTTTCGTATTGAATAGTTTTCATTTAAACAAAAATATATTTATATTTTAAACTTTGAATTCGACTCGACGTCCAACAACTGCAGTTAATACATATAATTCGCATGGCGCGATGGTGAAATTGGTCGTCTTGTATCTAAGCCACGCCGAGTGTTGTGGGTTAGATTCCCACAGGGGACAAAAATATGTGTGACCAGTAAATAGTTCTCCCGGGTCTGAGCGTTCTTCCTTTTTCCTACAGTGGAAGTTGTTGTTCCACTCTAGGAAAACTTAGAGTGGAAGTTGTATTATCATTATAGAACTATTATTTAGATCTTAATTTTGATACAATATTTAAAGCAGTGTTTGGCTATGGTGTCAACCTGCCATCAAGAGGTTGTGTTTTCGAACTCATCTAGAAAACTACAAAAAAAACCCTACTTCTATCATAAGAATTTATCTTAGTTGAAAAGATTAGCGATATGCGATTGCCCACGCCTTAGGCGCCCATTACACGGTAGATTTTGCTGTCAGTTTTGCCACTATCAAAACGGTGATTTACGAATAGCCCATCGTCTAATTTTACAAAGATTTTAATGTCGATATTATTTCATCAATCACCAACGAACATCCGTCAATCATGACTTTTGGTCATTATTGACGTTTGCATGGGCGTCTATTGGATGCCTTACGGTGAATGTGAGTGTGTCCCACGTGCAGAGCTCCTTATTGTAAGGCAAACATTTATTTAAGATCGAAGAGGAGTTGCTTTAATTTTTTATTAATGTTAAATGTAGCTTCTAACCTTCATACGTCTTACGTAGTGCGTGGTGTGACCTAGATGAATAAAATAGTACTGACTGTAGCTCGTTCACTTCAGTGGGAGCGCAGCCTATCCCGTGAATGTCTTGAGATATTCATTCCGAGCTTGTTTTAGTCCCCGAGCGGTTAATTTCAAATTTCTACCGCATAGCTCATATGCCTCATTATGTTTCAAGGGTCGAAATATAACCGGCTTAAGTACCGACTTAAATTACTAACGTGTGAACCCATGAGCGACCTAAGCCTGAACTTAGAAGTGAAAACTTAAACTTTTAAGTGACCTTTATGTCTAATGGGCCTGGAGCTGCTACTTGCGCCAGAATTTTCTTTTACATATACTATATAGTTTCATATAATAGTTTCACCGTATTCCGGCACAATTAATATTTATATCGGAAAACAGCAATATGTCGCTTATATTTTTTTCCAATTTTCTACTCAATTTTCTTAATTATTCGATCCGTAAGAACTTTCTACAAAGTATTAGAAAACATAAAAAAATATTTATGTTTTTCAGTCTAAATATGGGTATTAAAATACGAATAAAATATTAAAGTAAGAAAGGAATAAAACGAGACGCTTCACATTAATTGAATTGTTTGGTTAATTGATTCAGGGTTAACCAATCGGGATAAAACTAAGAGTTTTTTCGTATCAGCTGTTATTTTTTTTTGGCCAAGGTAAAAGTCGAATATCGGTAAAAACGAAAATTCTTAGATTTATTCTTAAATTCCTTTATCATGACCATACATTTCTGTAATACGTTGTATTTTGGGTCTAGATAACTTTATGTCATAATAGCTATTGCTCGTGGCTTCACTCGCATAAAAGTTATATTTCTGACTCGCGAGAATAGTACTTTTGTTGGATGAAAGGTACCAAATGTTCTATACCCCTGACAACGCATAATAGACAGACGGATAGAGTGAGTAATATTTATATGGATAATATGAATTAGTAAGGATAAAAGAATTTATCCAACAATGTTGTAGGACAAAATTATTCCTATTTTTCTATTCATCGTTATCTATCCCGTAAAACCGATATTAACTTTGTATGGTTTGGAATAAAAATGCATTCAAATTTTAGAATTCTTCGATACATGCATATTATAAAGACTTAATCGTACAGTACGGGAACTAATAAAATACTTTGTACAGTTGTAAAGAATTTCTCTAACGTTTTAAAGACTTTGTAAAGTTGTGTGTAATTTTTCTAGTAAAAGTATTTTTAACCGACTTCAAAAAAGGAGGAGGTTCTCAATTCAACTGTATTTTTTTTTTATGTTTGTTACCTCAGAACTTTCGACACCCAGTCTATTCCCGTGTGGTCCCATTTCAATTTGGTCCAGTTCTGACAATGGCATCCATGAGAAAACCATATAAGTTTTTTATGAAATGGTTTTTTTTATCTTTTTTTTTTTGAAAGAATTATTTAGTAGAAGTTTCTTATGAAACCAGACCGAGTCTAGGCTTTAACACTTAAGATCTTGAATTAAAAGATGATCGTGGTGTTACATGCGAGGTTATTCTTTAATTAAACACATCAAGAACTTTTTAATGCGACTAATATGCTCAGAACTTAGTTTACAAAATGAAATTTCTTCACTTGCGAGCTCTTACAAGCCAAGAAAATTTATTCTTTCTCTTAATAATATATTATGTATATCTGTGGTAGTTGTAGAAGATTATCTCCAAAGTATAACAGTATCTTGCGCTTTCTATCTACTTATGTATATATCTACTTAGAAATAACGAGACCCCGACCCAATGTTTGAAGTTCACAGGTATTCACTAATCACTATGAAAATTTTCATATCGCGATACAGGATCTTAATTGCGAAGTAGTTCAGCTTTTATGTACGCTGGACGGTATACACCGTATTGATGTGACGTATGCCACACGTTGAAAAATTGAATTTGCTGCCATTTTTGTTTAGTAAAAACACTTTTTGTAAATATAATAATATGTATGAGTAATTAAGGAAGTGCGTTTTAAGGGATATAATCTAATACACATTATTTTGTGTGTTTTTTGTTTTTAAAATAAAAAAAAATATATATCCGAAGATGTTGTATGAAGCTGTTTATTTACCTTTAGCCGTTAGTAGATTTCGTTAAATTTCCGAAGTTTACAACAAAATATCAAATTAATGAGACGACAGGTAAATACAGTTGCATCTCCGCTCAATTCTGAAGTAGTACAATTTGGAAAAAAACAAATGTTAAAAGTTTTATCGCTGATTGTACATGCACTTACGAGAGATCTACCTTAAATATACTCTTGTCGTGTTTATTGCGGTGGATACGGTCTCCAAGGTCCTTAAGAGCGAGCTAGTCGGCGAGATGAATCATCACTGGACAAAGCAACTGAAACGTATGCTAGCTTAGACTACCCTAGCTGCATTACTAATGCAGGTATCCGAAATACAAAGGTAATTTACTAAGGACTTTGATTAAGAGGTTTCATAAATATACCACCAAAAGACATTTAGAATTAATTAACTAAGACTTACACAGAACAGATATTAAACATATAATTGAAGTTTTCTATGTATTGATTTTATTTATTTATTTATTTATTTATTTATTTATCTCTTTATTGTACACCTTTCAAGTGAGATACAATTCAAAAATAATGTAGACATTCAGGTATAACAAGTGGCGGTCTTATCGCTCACGGCGATCTCTTCCAGACAACCTTTGTTTTATATTTAAACCAACGTTCAGTGTGTGTTTTAAATAGCGTAGTTATTACGTGTAGAAAAATCGATATCAGACTTAAATGGCGTTATATGTGATGAAGTTATTACCTTCTAATGTTTCTTAAAAACAACTAACACAACCTCCTTTAATCGTAATATTTTTTTATAACTCGGCTTTAGCCGGCCTTTTTTCCTTTTGAGGTACAAACCCTAAAAAGTATTTCAAGGCGTTGTATGTAGTGCAACACCAGTAGATGGATAATTAAAAGGTTGCGACTTGAACTTTACTTGACAAGACTAGGCTTGTAACAACATCAAAGTTGCAATGGTTTGTAAGCTTAGTTCCTAAGCAAGGAATTTAAGTTTATAACGTACATTTTTGTTGAATGTTTTTAAGAACCTTTAAATACTTTGTAGTATCGATTACATCAGTATTGCTTATATACCCATATTATCGAAAACTATCTGATTTTTGGCATAACAAGAATCGATAGTTTAGATTAAGTTTCATATCTCACCGACAAACCCTGCACGAGGAATGCTAGATATTTCTAACAACCAACCAATGCTAACAGATATATTTATGTATACAAATATTCGCGTTAATCGAATCCACGGTCTTTGAAGTTTAACGATAAACTGTACAGTTCGTCAAGTAATTAAGTAAGTAAACTTCGCTAAGTGAGGCACGAGACATTTGTGACCTGCTTGCCTGCGTCACCCAAGGCAACGGTGACGAATCGAATCCGCTTGAAGGTGTCTCTTCAAGGATGCGCTCAGCCGCCTCCTTCCGCGAGATGACATTCTTACAGAAAACCGCAATCGCTATGAATCGCATGCGCTGCGTAGCAATAAATGGCTCATCCTGACCTTAAAATCTACTTCCACTTCGTATCGCAGGCTAACATAACCCATTAGACATTAGTGAAGCCCACAGCAGAGGGATCAACACAAGTAAAACATGGATTTTTATTATTTGGCATACTTTAGAAGGAAATTATTGGAAAACTATGGTAGACCTTAGCTTTTCCATCATCACTGCTAATTAACTATTTTTTTATGACTAAGATAGTAATTTATAACATTTATTATTACATGAATTATTTTGTTACCCAATTTTGAATCAGAAAAAATCTTAAATAAACTCCTGGAGGCCAAAACTGTCGTAAATTTAAATACACTTAAGTTTCTTCATCAGCGATCGTTCCAGCTGTCAAAAACAAACAGATTCGTTTGCATGCAACAGAGTATTTCTTTATGATATGAAACAATAGAAATCAAATGTATTTAATACAAGTCCTTCGGCTTATAAATTATATTTGTACTATTTACTTTTGTCTATTGAACAAAAGTTTTCTTTTGAAAGCATATTTAGGTATTCTGTCTGAATAGAATACGAACAGGTAATTATAAATAAGAGCTTTAGATCTTTTGAGATCAATCTAGATTAAGTAAACTAAAACTAAAACGGAGACGAACGCTTTCGACTATCAAAATATCACAGCCTTAATGGCAACAAGTTTAAATAGGAAACAAAAGCTGCAAAAAAAAACGGTTTTGTCGCCAGAGGTGTATGTTTATTTACGTATTTATATACCTAAAATTTAGGACTCTTTTTCTTAAAGTTGGAAATTTAATAACAGACATCACAGCGATGTTGATTGGTGCGATGTAAAAAATGTGAATGTAAGTGTATCTAAACAATGATTTTCAAAAGGTTCTTCCCTAAGGCTAGTGACAGCATTGACTGGCCTAATGGTCTAGTGGTTAGTGGATTGATTCCCACCCAGGACAAATTACTGTGTAATGAACATGACCAATTGTTCTGTGTCTGGATGTAATTTATCCATCATCATCATCATCAGCCTTTCATCATCCACTGCTGGACATAGGCCTCTTCTGCTCTCCTCATCCAGTTTTTCCTCACCGTTTTGTGCAGATCGTCACTGAACCTGGCCGCAGGGTGTCCACAACGTTTCCCTTGACACGGTCTCCAAAATAATAACAATAATAATTTTTAAGTAATGTATCAATAATATGTATGGATTTAGTAAGTATGCTTATCAGCTGTCTGGTTAAAATAGTACAGCCTCTAACTAGTTTTGGATCAGACGGCGGTATGTGAGGTGTTTCAAGTTATTATTATTATTAGTATAATAGAGTAATTCAAGAGGAAGGTTTATATGTATAATACATGTATAATATACTAGCGAAACACTGATAACTTTAGAGGTTTCTAATGTGATGTCGTAAATAAACACATTTTTTCAAACGCTGGCTGAACCCTACGAGATAGATCAAAATAATGTACCACAGTATTGTACACCTTAAAAAGGTCTAAAAAAAGTCCCAAATGGTATATGTCTATCTCTTAGGGATAACCCACAATAACCATTTTATATCCTTTACTTTTTACGAAAAATAATGGCTTATTTACGAAGCGATTTAAAGCAATACAGCATTAATCCTTATCGAATTAAGTACCTTAAATATATTGTGCATTTAATATAGATCAAAATAGCCTTTTCCAGCATGTAATTTCAATTAATATTTTCGAAGATATTACATATTTAAAATGCAGGGACATAGCGGTTGCGGCGGTACCGGCCAGAGGGCCGGCGGCGCGTGCCTATATGATTAGCAGCGATCGCACACTCTCTAGCGAGGAAAATAACATTTGTCACTACATATTCTGAAAAACTACTGAACGGATTTTCATGCGCTTTTCACTAATAGACAGAGTGATTCATGAGGAAGGTTTTGGTTGGTTGGGTTGGTTGGTTGTAAAAGAAAATAAAAATTACCCGTTACGCTTATACGGACGTCTGACTGCAGCCAAAACATATTTACTACCTAAGTTGTATAAAATAAAGGACAAATCTGTGTTCTTTAGTCCAGGCTCGAAAAAACACGTTTGTTGGATTGCTTACATTTTTGCTGACTGATTTGTTATTTCCACCAGCTCTCAATTTTTGCAAAGATAATCTTTGCTCATTCACAAGTGATACCCAGCGTTGTGTATTGGGCGTATGTGTGTTCGACAGCCTTTTTTTGGCATCTCAATAAGCAATTATGGTGGATTGAATAGTATAAACCTTCTCATACCATAGTGATGAATCTACATAAGCATAGTGTTCAGATAGCAATGTCGTCATATCAAGTTGTAGATACTGTGTATAAGCATTTGGACTATATGTGATTCTAAATTACATTCTAAATGTAAACTTAAAAATTTTGCAACCTCAACTTATTTTATCTGTGTGGCTAAGCATTCTATTTCAAAATCATTACTTAATGATTTTGTTGGATGCGAGTCCTAAATCCCATTATATTTCTTTAAGTTTATTACTAGGTGGTTGATCTTCAGTCAGTCTACTGTATTTGTAAGTTGATTGCTTATATTGCTTTGTAGAATACTTTGATTTTGAATAAAAAAAAAGAATTGTACCATCATCTGCAAATAGAAACATTGGTGAAATTACGTATAAATAAGAAATAATAAAGGGCCCAAAACGCTACCGTGAGGCACACCACATTTAACTTGTCTGTATTCAGACGTTAATACTAATTCCTTCCTCTTCTAAAAAATAAAACTGATATACGTTATAGAGACCTAGAGCTTACCGCTAACAGTTTAGATCTGTTCAAATGTTACAGTTTTTTAGCGTTTATAACGCTGGATAATATATTTTTAAATATACTTTTTTGTTGTACATATGGAGATCATAAGGTCAATTCCATTATATGGACATACGGACAATAAAGTATCAACTAATGGATATATTTACTAATATACATACATATTAGGGCAGAATTCAGCTTACAAAAGTTGCATTCTGATATCAGTTATATTATTGACATGATATCTAACATTTTCATATGATCATACGACTTAAAGAATTTAATATCGTTTTTTCCAAGTCTCGTCTGGAGACAGGCCCCGCAGTAGTACTTATCATTCCCTATTACTTGAAACCAAAAATATGGCTACAGACTTGTTCTGTCTCCAAATTGTGTAAAAAATCGAGATAGGAATGAAAAGAATGTCAATAAAGAATATTTTTCTTTAATATGAATTAACAGTTGCACGCATAAACACGGTGAGCTATTGTTTGAATTACTAATTCCAAATGGGCCACTTGAGATTTCAGCATATTAATTAAGTTATCAGCTTGTTCGAGAGCTGGACAGCAAGCTCTCGGAGCATGCTCTGACCACAAGTAGTAAATTAACAATAGTGTCGGATCTAGAAGTACCCCATAAAGTACACTACAAGGCCTTGTAGTTTGTTTACACTACAAGGTGTCATAAAGAATACTAGTTGTCGTGTGTCCCACGCTGCCAATGGTTCAAGTTATAGAATTTTGAACCCTATGCTAATATAATTAATGTCCACGATATAACTAGTTTAAACTACTTTAAAAATTTTATCATTTTTCAATATTTTTAATACTCTCGTACGTACTAAAGAGAAAAAGGACACATTTTTAATGTATCGCGATTTGTCTTTTATATTTATTTTACTATTCGATATTTTTTAGACAGAGACCACTTTTTAAACAACTCTGTAAGCAAATAAACAACCTATTAATACTCGTAGCAGCTGTGGTTTCAAAATAACTTTTAAACTTTCGGGTTCTATGATATTATTTTGATGATTACTGTTATGTTTACCCGAATTGATCTGTTTTTAACCGACTTCAAGAAAACTTTTTTTTTAAAAATCAGTCTAGTAATTGGCAGAACGTGTATTCTACAATATTTATAGGTACCAGTAACAGCGGGCAAGACAAGGAAGTAAACTATGTGCGAATAATACAGTCTTGAATTGAGATGTATTAAATAAGGGCAATAAAATTGTTGAATAAAGTCAACTTGGTTGTATAACAAAACAGCGTATTCTGAGAGTGAAAATTAAGCTTGTAAATGTTTTAGAATGCTTTAGACCATTGTTCAAACAGAGCAAGTAATAAAACAAAAGAAGGTCTGTGATTTCACAGATGACTGCAAGCGTAATTAATTTTAAATCTACTAAGACATAGGTGAAACCAGTCGTGTGACTCAGATTTAAGGTTTGGTTTTAAATGAGAACCTTTGAATTTCCACAACATACTCTAAATACTATGTACCTAATTTGTTGCTGTTTTGTCGAGCAAAAGGTTGGGTGACAATTCTGCAACAATTTTCAACAAGTATAATTTAAGTAGTTTGGAAACATTCATTGTGTATTTGTTCAGGCAAAATATTTTATTTAGTTGCTATCTTTAGAGCTTTTCGTCGCCTTTTGTTGTATATTGCAGCTTTAATAATACTACTTACCTTGATAACCAGTATAAAGCGATACTAGACTAAGACTCTTAAATTATGTTTCCGCTCCACTCCGTTCGTTTGTTCTTAAAGTTTTCGGTTTACGGTAAACAAAACACAGGTAGAATAATAACTTTCGTGGGTGGTATTCCTATGATATTAACAACACTGTAACCCAATGTAACGGCAACACAACCGTCTACATCCATACGTTCTGAGACAAAATAACTGGTGGCAACCTCGTCAATCCAGTGTAACGCATGACACTTTTGCGGCCGGACGCTTCACTCCTTGTAAAAGGGCCACCGTCGGGTCCGAAACTATGAGTAAAACCGCAAATCATTATTAAATAAAACACTTCTAGGTTCTTTCTCCTTCCTTCTTCTAGGTATTTGATAGGGTAGGTGCCCAGAGCTTTGACCGTTGACGACATATCGTCGCAGAACCGACGGTCCTTTCATTTTAGGTGCACATACTGCACCTGCACACCGTGTCGTTTTAGTCGGTTTCAGTCCAACATAAGGCCTCGATGATAGCCCCGGAGAGGTATTACCCATTGGGGTTTCCACACAAAAAAAAAAGAAAGCCTAGAGCTTGAGTGGGGGGTGGATAAGGAAAAACGTAAGCGATACGTTGGTATTGTAAAAAAGTATTTCTTATTAACAAGCAGAATATAATATAATGCAGAATATAATAGAGGGCTTTGTTTGATTGCTATCTTCCGGTCGATAGCTCTTTGGCGGTAAGATATAAAATTGGTAATAGCCTTCAAAATAATTGATTAACTTTGTGTTATAACCCTTTAAGAAAGTCTTTAATTTAGAAAAATATGACGTGTGTACGAGACTAAAAATATAGTATAGCTGAAGAAATGTCTTCTGTCGTTAAATCGAGTAAAAAATCAAGGTTGATTTGAAAAAAAAAAATGTATTTGTTCCATTTCAATAGATAGAATTTAACAATTGTACGAATAAACCCGGCGAGCGATTGTTTGAATTACCAAGTCAAAATGGGAGACTTGAGGATTCAGCATATCACATAATGTAATTAAGTTATCAGGAGTAGCTTGTTTGGGAGTTGGACAGCAAGCTCTTGGTGTATGCTCTAACCACGAATAGTAAATTAACAAAATTGTATACCAGTTATACATTGAAACCTGTTTAATAATTTGCAATAAGAGATACAATGACAGTCAAGTGTGTAATGCGCTCCTAACGCACTATTCACAAATATTTAAACATGTACAAATATTTTTTATGGTCGCTTATTAGCTTGCTCCCTATTATCTGGGAGGTAAATATGTCTTGCGAAATGTTGACATAACGTCATACGCTTTCCCCTCAAGGGATAATACAAGTACAATATTATATCTATCATCAATACAAATAAATAAAATTGAAGAGTCTGTTTGCAATGTCAAAATAATAGCTTTTTAAGCTCATACAGTTATTTGCACGATACCTATTCCTAAAAATAAGTTTTTAAAATTTTTGTCTGTCTGTCTGTCTATCTGTCTGTTTGTTCCTGCTAATCTCCAGAACGAGTAAACCGATTTCCACGGGAGTTTCACTAGCATATAGCTAGTGTTATAAGGGGTAACTTATACTACTTTTATTTTGGAAAAAGTTAGGGTTAGGGTTTCGCGTAAAATATATAAATATGTACACGCGAGCAAAGCCGCGCGGAAACTACTAGTATACGTGAATAGAATTTCTCGCACCTTCCCCCTTTTTAAGCAAATTTTGGCCACGAAATTAGCTACACGTTACCAGTACCTATATATGTATGTTGACCTGTCCCGGAACAGATGGTTTATAAAATGACAGTTCCACATATACTGGAATAGAATAGCTTGATTTTTGTCACATAAGGGTCAAGGAAATAAAACAGAAAAATCAAAATAAATATGAATATATGAATTACTGTCCCACTTCGTCCACCAGGCGATATAAAAAATATGTATTGGTAATGTCATATACACTAATATTATAAAGAGGTAAAGTTTGTGAGTTTGCATGTTTCGGGTAATCTCCAGTACTACTGATCCGAATTTGAAATTCTTTTATTGTTGGATAGCCCATTTATCGAGGGAGGCTATAGGCTATATAACATCACGCTACGACCAATAGGAGCGGAGCATCAATAAAAAATGTTAAAAATTTACAAACGCAGACGAAGTTGCGCGGATCAGATAGCTTCTTCATAAGTTTACACGTGGTTTGTAATATCATTTTACGAAAACATTTTACAGAATTCGTTTTGTAATGTATAAAGTTAGCAGAGTAAAGTATTTAAATAAAAACTTTTTATACTTTAGTACATTAAACATACAGATTTTCTTTGAGAAAGGTAAAACAAAGTTCATTTGACTGTCATGAACAAGCAAAATCCTGAACAAATATTGACTCTTTTTAGCACAGTATCGCCATAGTATCGCACAAGTTTTTGCATACAATACGAATACACGATCTCATCCAGGTCGGTACACTGACTCAAAACTTTCCTCTCGTACCTAAGTTTCGAGACCTGGTGGAGCGTACTCTGCAACGCCATTGATAAACAAACTACATAAGATTATACTGTCTTAGAATGTTGACAGTGGCGTTGTTTGCAAAACATTTGTTTTGAATTTACATTTATATGGAAACTAGTAGGGAACAAAAAACATTACGCCTTATTTCCGTTTGGGGTGGGCAGAGACAATAGAACATTTTCGTATTTAATGGGTAGGGTATTGCATTTGAAACAGTCGCCTTGTATCGATTAAAATTGATTCAACACAAAATATTGATAAAGATTACCTACCCCTTTTCACTCAACTGGGTGGTTTATGTTACTTAAATGGCTAGATAAATAATTATCTACAAAAGAGAATATTCTCTTTCAAAAACTGACGAATAATGTGAACAAGTGGTCTCCTGGAAAACAAAATTCTCCCTAATTCTCAAACTCTTTGATAACAATAAAGCACATCGATTTTTTTTAATTGGTAACAAAAGCTCGTGAATGGCGATCAAAGAAAAAAATGATACACAAACAGAGGAGATAAAGGTACTAAACGATCTTTGCCTATACTTGGATATAGATCAGAGATAGCAGTTTAGTCGGTATCGTATAATACGTCAAATGAATTAGAAACAAGTATAAAAATTGAGTTTTTTATAACTAGCAGATACAAAATGGCCGTGCGTTTTTTTGGTGTATTCTTTCCTTACAAGTTCCACTACCACCCATTGGCATGGCCGACATTCTGGTTTAAGAGTTTATTTTCTCATAAAGAAATTTACATTTCACTTACATGAGAACACATTTTCACTTTAATAAACTAAAAATTAAACTTTGACGTCTAGACAGCGCAAAACAGAAGCTAATAATATAACAATATTAACAAAAAGACACTTTACGTGTAAAATTTATTTCAGTATGTATCACACAATGAATCACAACTATCAAAACGGAATATGAAAATACCCCGCATGAAGACAAACTGCATGATCAGTGTCACAATACAAATAAATAACTCAGTAGTTCTACTTGGTATTTTATTTAATTAAATACATATTTATTTATAGCGAACACGACGCTAAATATAAAGAGTAGTTAGGATTTTCATAAAATATGATTTCCTTAATAAATTTGTTTTATAAATAAGCAGGACTTTGGAACATAAGCTTGGCATAATAGCTATCTACTTATTTACTTATTTCCAAACAAAAAGTTCTAGTCAATCAACTGGTTTATTTATAATGCAGGTGAATATAAGCAACACATGGGTCCTGCCTGAGGAGGGTTTTCCGGTATTCTATCGCTACTTCAGGGACCGCATCTCGTGGTATGAGGCAGATGCTGTCTGCCAGTTTCACCACGCGAACCTTGTAACAGGTCAGTAAAACTTCTCTTCCAAAATTATATATTAATTATAATTTGTGATTAACGTATGAATGTTCTTACAACATAAGCTATTGACTACTTGGCTACCGAATTACCAATGGATCTAAGGCAGGTAGGCGGCGCCACGCCGACTTTTGAGACCGGTGGCGGCGACGTCATCGTCAGCGTGACATTTAATACTCCTAGGAAATGTATGCATTTCCTAGGAAATGTAGGTACTGTATGCCATATATCATAGAATACACTTCCTAGTACCATTCAGGAATTCCTAAATGGTACTAGGAAGTGTATTCTATGGTATAATGTTAATTACGTTGTACTGTAGTATTAAGAGATAAAAATAAAACAGTGGACTGAAAATCAAAACCTTTTTTTTATTCAGGCTCTCATTGGCAGAGCATTTTATAAAACAGAAAATCTTCATCCCACTTATTTTAGGTATTAAACTTGAAAACTTACACACAATTCACACATCCACACAACCATTTACAATGCTTAACACATTACCACTACTTTTCTTTGTCAAACCGCTCTTTTTCAATTTACTTTCTAAATACTCACTGTATTTTTTTATAGATAAAGGTATGTCGCGCTTGTCAAACCAAAACAGTAACTCAAAGTGAATGATTCAATACCTATTAACCATCCATTCCATATAAATTTAATAAAAAAATATACAACCATTTAAACTTGCTGTCACATTTCAAATGAAAATAAAATGATATCAATTTATTTATTCTGTGAGGCAGTTGCGTGTGTAAGTACAAAAAAAGAGGCAGATATATTTCAATATTCCCACGGGCCGTTACGTCTAATCGGTGGCAATCCAGCCAGGACCCCCATTACCGCTGATGGCGCCCTCGACCTCTGTAAGATACAGCGCCACATATAAACGTACGTGCCGATAAGAAATATAAATACGTCTTGTCGCTTCGTACACAACATTAAACCGTTTATGGAAGACGCTTTACACAGTTTATTTTTGAACGGAAAGAATGTGATATACAATGTAATGTTATGTTAGGTACATAACGTACATACATACATTTTGACTGTAAAGATAGGCGTACTAAGACGAATGTTGTAGGTTCAATAAAGACATGGAACACATTGTAAAGAGACGAGGCACAACAGATATCTGATCAAGGTTTCTAATCTAGACAGGTGGTTGATCAGAACTGTAAGGAACTGCAGAGCAGAGCACTGCACGGGCTGTTTCTCTATTGTCGGGAAGACCGCGTTTAATTAACATTATTATTTTTGTATACATCTGTGCAGTGCTGTCTGTGCTGGTGAATACACGCTAATGATTCCAAATTTGAATATGATTCTTCATACTTTTAACAAATTAACTAGCTGTATACTCAGTCAGTAGCTCTGATTATTTCAAATATTTGAATTGTCAATTTGGACGTCTCTATATTAATATAATTAATCTCTAATTTTTGTGATGATGTTGATGTACATACATCATACTTCCACATACAATAAATACATATTTATTGTATGTGGAAGACACCACACCTTGTTATTTATCCATTGTTTTGAACGAGTTGCACCAAGCATGTTCACAGGTTTAAATACAATTTTATTGCTGATGGCTTTTTCCTGACTCTTTGGCAATCATGCAGTTTTAAATCTAACATTCAACTGAATTTGGATGCTGGATCTTGGGCTGATTCAAATATGGAATTGTAATTACGAGCGTGAGTGTATTCTAGCTTAATAAGTATCTTTCAAAAGTCGATCGCGATTCAGGGATAATTCCTTGTTGTAAAATATCTTGCCTTTTGAAAACCGAGTATAAGAATAATTCGTAAAGTTTCATGGTTAGTTAAAAAAATTAGCTACATCTTCATCTTGGAATTTAATATTATGGGTAAGATTTTTTGTGACCTGACAAACAAGTCTCAAAGACAGAGTGTTCAATTTAAACGCGACCTACATACATATATACGTATATGTATAAGAGCAAGTCATTAGGTATCCATAAGCGAGGGTTGGTTGGCTCGTAACTGTAACGAGAGCTCGTCGAAGTCCCCTGATATCAGAATGATTTCTGTCTCGATTACGCACCAACCCACGATTTATAACATTTCAATATCATTCCGATGAAAACGATTATTTTAAATGTAGTTTGATAAATAGTCACTTATTTTTTCAGTCACCCATTTTCAACAGTAAAATTTTGGTTTTTAAACGATTCGTTACGTAAATACCCTTTACTAAATTCAACATTTATTGAATACAACAAATGAGTGTTTTAGTTTGATTATCTATTTATATAGGATATTACAGAAAGGTATGGTCATATTTTATGGTCGTATAAACGCAAACCGCTAACAATTTTAGTGAAACTCATGATTTTTAACACTGATGGCTTAGGTATTTCGGAAATGACAAATTGAAATTTTAAAAAAGAAAAAGCTAATATTTCGTAATAGAGAAGACTGTCAGGAATGAGACTATGGGTATTATATTCATTATATGGGTATACTATGATAATGTCCTCTTAAAAAGTATTAAAAAAATCATTGAAATGGACATGAATATTCATAATAAATAGTCACTTTCAAAAATATTTTTGTTTTGCACGTTCCATTTTCGGTTACACGTAAAGCTCCTAAAATTTTACCACACCTTTCTATAATATTCTGTAGATATAATACTGTTCTTTTGGAAGTAATATTATAATTAAAAAAAAAATATTATGTGACTGTCTGTTTCACACCTTTCACGATTAAATCTCAAAAAAAAATATGGCCTGGGACTTCGAGTAGAACATATTTACTTTTGATAGTAAACAATATGAATATTATTAACATCCGTGGTCCAAGATGCGGTTAAGAGCAAGTTGTAAATAATTCTTCAACTACGATGTCAAATGATAAAAATGCAAGGGAGATATAATTTATTGTCGGTTTATAGTTTAAGTGGTCACCTAACCATCTCCCCCTGTGTCATTGTGGGTTCAGTTTCGATATGGAATAACAATTTATATATGATAGACTGCCTCGTTGATCACGTGCATGTTTGTATTTATTTTTCGCAATCCTGGTGCTGTTGATTCGATGCTCCGTTTGAGCAAGCTCTTCTTGAGTTTAGTTTAGAAACGCACATAGCACATCGCAGTAAGTTCCCCTTCAATGATCGCGAAATATGGGTGCGAAACATCTTTTCTCTGATTGCGATTGTTAGGAGTATTAGTTGGTGCTATTATCATTATGTATGTTTATACTTATCGAATAAAGGTAATATGAATTTTTACAATTATCTGTATTTAATATATTTCCTGTCTCGTCACACTAAAAAAGCCATGCTTCGGCACGTATGGGCCGGCTTGACCGGAGTGATACCACGGCCTCACAGAAAACCGGCAGTGTTGCATTGCTTTTCACCGCGTGAGTGAGGTTACCGGAGGCCCTATCCCTTCCCTCTCCCCTATTCCCGCCCTTCCCCTCTCACCCCTTCTTCCCCTACTCCTACCTTAAAGGCCAGCAATGCACTTGTGACACTTGAGTTCTAGGTGCATGTCCATGGGCAGCGGTAATCATTTACCATCAGGTGACGCGTCTGCTCGTTTGCCCACAATACTAAAAAAAAAAAACAATATCTTGCTTGAAGGCGAAACGTGTAAAATCTTCATCACTTGTCTACTACGGTAGTACAAAGAAAACAAAAGATTAAATGGTTCATAATTATGATAGTCAGTTCATTTACTTATTATGATGTTTTTTACTTTGTATGATTATGTGTCCTTATTTGATTATAAGCCCTTAAATTATGACTTTAAACCGAACCTTAAATATATTGTACTAATGATAGGCAAACGTTTCAAAATCTACTATTTTACCCAATGTAACAGGGAAATTAACAATGTAAATTGGGCACATTGTATTAAGTCCTTAAACTGTAAGAGGTCCTAGCACACAGTAGCTTTAGCTACACAAACATTACAAAACATCATCAGAACAGAGATAGAATATACGCCATAATTATCTCCACACGCTAGTCGTAAGAATAAACGAAGAGAAACGAGTCGTTTAATAGCTTACATGTGACTATCTACTTAACTGCACTTCACGACAACGTCATGTCTGCCGCTCAATGATACTGCTGTATTATCTAAACGTGTGTATTAGGGTAGCTGTTTAACGTAGGTACTCATATTTATTTATTAGATCCGGCAACAGCTGTTATTATAGGTAATAAAGATTTAATTGAAAACTGGATGTAGACGTACATTATTTTTTATTAATTTTATCTTTTTCAGCAAGATAATTTCACTAACAACTTGTGTAGGTAGTGTATACACAGCATAATGTAATGATAGCAAATATGGTTCATGTTGGTTAGGGTTTTCATCTATGCACAATTAAATTGAAACCCCGTCTCTATATGAGTGCATTATGCTTGGAAATTTGGTGAGTTACACACACGATAATTTGTTTTATTGTTACATAGGTACCTATATATTGACATCATGCCAAGATATTGAATCGTCAACCTCATAAATAGTTACATGGACAAAAAATCCTCAGTGTCCTATCTCTTCCTAACGCGGAGAGATTCGTTAGTTAATCGTGGTTTTGCCCTTCGTAAGGTTTCTGTTAAGGGCTCCTATTGAGGAGTAGTGCAGAAACCTTAACAGTTGACTGGTTGAACAAATTACCTAACCGAATATGGCAACTAAGCAACACTTAACACCGCGCACTGGTCATTTTTAATCGGACGATTCTTTAGTCGCTTTCATCTATCGGTCGATAGTTCAGTCTTGTGGTGGTGCGCGCACTACACCGATTTGGAAGTAAAAAATAGCACGTTTAGGTCAGGAATAGTCAGAAAATGGTTTATTAAACTGGTTGCAGTAATCCCCAAGCATCTCCCGTACTAGAACTATCCACCGAGCAACTGTTTGGTTTATGAAATGCGCAGTCACACGTACTTTGCCGTACTGATGTATGCAATCGATCAACATTCGATAATTTGATTAAATAGGAATCTGGCAGCCATTTTTGAGTTTGATCGGTCGATTTTTAATCGTCAAATGCGCTTGTTACTGATTACCAGAACAATCAAACTATCGGTCATTTCTTAATCACCAGTGCGCGGTGGCTCTTATTGCTCATCATTTTATCTCATGGTTTGGTTTGCAACTGGTATATAAATTGGTTGTATAAGTTGGTATATAAATAATCGTTTCTGAGTACCTTATACACTCGTACAAAAAAGTTATGTCAAAAACAGAATATAGAGTTACTATGTTGTATATTTCTGTATCCTTTTTAAATAACGTTGTTTTTACATTAAAAATGTCGACAAAATGTCCCTATTATACAAGCGCGTCTCATTTATACAGTGAGAGCGCCGGTTGAAAACAATACAATACCTACTTATTCCTCTTTGTGTACAATGAGCCTGTCGTCACTGTAGGCCTCTCAAGATGTCGAACAAATCCTTTGTAATACAACACGCTTTTATCCGCTGAATGAAAACTTAGATTAGTTCCAAAATACTGACTCCGAGGGATTCATTCTTGAAATTGAAGGAGGGTAATTAAAGCCTTACATAAAATTAAACTCCTGCAGTACTATTCGCTGGTGGATTATGGAGTTAACTAAATCAAGTCTGACGCAGTAAATATATCTGGGATACAGTGAAAAGCGTAGAAAGTTTGTGTTACATATTTAGTCATTTAGGTAGCAGGGGATACTAGCAATACAAGATATCTCTTTGAATGATGTGCGAACCAGGCTGTCTTTGTACTTAAAAAATGCTTCCTGGCCCTTACTAACTTGCTGGTACTGAAGTGAAAAATAGATAATATAGGTTTGTTTTGCGTTTGCTTTTATTAGTTCTAACTAGGTTAACAAATCTTGGAAGTAAAATTTAAGCTACTTCTATTTGTCGTATCGAAATGAATCTTTGTATGTGTATGTAGTTTGGATAGCAATAATAATTTGGCATCTTGGAGAGTTCCACTATCCACCTCCTGACCTCCTGGCATCAGCATCGGATCAGATGATCTGATGCTGATGCCAAGAGGTGGATAGTGGAATTCATTAAACCAGTTGTAAACAGTGGCACGAGATGGGGCTTCTTAATGAAATGCCAATCGAAGTCTATCGTAACATTGTTGTTGAGTAAGACCGCAACAAAAGTCGTAAAAATCATTGAACGAAAATTTTCTCTAGTCAAATCCATTTCGATGTACGACAGACACTTTTAAATTGTCGCCAATTTATAAAAACAAATGAAATTACATACGTGTTTGTTAAAGGCGTATCTACTGTTCTTCCCTCTATAAATAAATAATTAAAACTCATGGTATGCACGTCAGCATGTTAACAGTATGAAACTACATTAATATTCTGCAGAAGAGCGACGTGCCCCGATATAATACGGAGATGATTTCAACTGAATCACAACTTTCCGTGAGCTGGCTGCGTTCAAATACAAATTGTTCATTATGGCCAATTCTTTCCCAAGAATAGTGTCTTTCGTCATATCGTACATTATTCGATTATGTAGTGAACAGTTAGGTATTTCAGACGGAATTGTGTAATCTGGCACTCCAACATTGAATGTTAACTATGCAAGATTCTTTAGCTAAACCCACCTGTTTATATATTCCTTGCATCGTTTATTTTCTTTTTGACAGTTCGATAAGTAGTCAATTGGTGATGTGATGACCATAAATGTTCAATTAGAAGAAAAAAGTAAAAAGTAAATTTTAAGCCAAAAGTACTAAACTTGTTTAATCACTACATATTATAAAACAAAGTCCCCCGCCGCGTCTGTCTGTCTGTCTGATAAACGGAAAAACTACTAAACGGATTTTCATGCGGTTTTCACTAATAGACAGAATGATTCATGAGGAAGGTTTAGGTGTATAATTTGTACCTGTGCGAAGCCGGGTCGGGTTGCTAGTAAATTATATTACCTACGTTTGATTATATTATACAGAAGAATTGATTATTATTAATATTACAAAGGACCCCAGTGGCAGATTTAGTTATAAGTCTTTCCTTTGTTCATTAGTCTAAGTTTGAACTTGAATTTCAATCATTTCGAAGTTAATTATTGCAAATAAATAAAATGTACCTATTCATAACTATAGACGAAAGGCTTTTTTACCGATTTAAAAATAGTATCGATTTTTCAATATGCGTAGATATATTAGTTCTCATCACTACGTACAATCGAACTTAACTCTTTTTCTTCTCCTTCTTAAAAATCAATTATTTAAAAATAAATACTATATGTACAGTGTTAAAACGTAACCAGTTCGTGTTTAATGTCTACAACCACTAGGTTGTAGTTTACCAGATAACATGCAATGCAAGGTGGTCCATGATACTAATTAATAATTGTTTTATATTTAAAGAACATCATAAAATTGTTAGAACGAAGAATTGATTTACTCTATTGTTAACTTTTACACAATTTTCTGAGGATTTATTTATTTATAGATTGCTTTAAACTTTTGAACCCCATTGTTACGTATGTGACAAGCGAAAATTAATGTTTTTTTTTTACAATAGTTGTGGTTTTAGTGTTTGTCGAATATCATATGTGACACTGGTATTAAAAGAGTAAAAGAAATATAAATAATATAATACATAAAAAAAGAGTCACAAGTCTGAATAAAAAATGTATGCTTTGATGTTAATTTATTTGAGGATTTCTGTTAATTAATTGCTTTCAATTGAACGTGAGGCGTTCAGGTTTTATTCCATAAGAGAGTATTTTCTTAGAGACTCTATTAACACTTGACCTAAATCTTAAATATCTGATTTAGACTTTATCGTAGATTGATCGGTTGCCGTGACCTACTTCTATATGTTCTGTTGGCAACCTGTACACCTACATGCCTGATCGGAGAAAGATCAAAAATTCAATTAATAACAAGTGTATTTTCTTAAAATTAAATTCATTTTTTTATATCTGATAATGATATCTAATCTGATTCTTTGTGGGCATTTGTTATATAGTACATACTATGTATATGCTATTTGTTTGCTGATTGAAACAAATTTTTAATTTATATATTGATACTTCACATTATGGACTCTTATAATATTATCAGAGAAAAATCGATTGATTATACGTACGTATTATTTTTCCGTATTTAAAATCGTTTTATTTCCAACAATTGTAAATACATTTATTGAGTAAAAACCGGTCTGTTTCGAGGTTCCTGATGTTCCGAAATCTGTTTTATATTACGGTACATTTTCTGTTAAAATCGCAAAGTATGAGCCAATGTTATTTGGATAGAGCGAGGTTTTCTACAGAGTTAGCAATAAATTATTGAGTTCTTAATACAATAAAATAAATTACAAAGTATCTTATCGTGGAACCCTAAATCATGTTAAATTACTACTCATTTTCAAGTAGCCTCATTATAGCACTCTAATAAATTTGATTTGCTATGATTTATGTTAACCTTTTACATTTAACTCCGCTGTTCATTAGGCTTGTTTCACAATCAAAATATTAAATGTAAGTGTTTCTTGTTCTTGAAAAAAAAAAGTTTTGATACATTAATCATGTTAAGTTTTCCATAAAATAATAGAATGGAAAATAAAAAAAAATGCAAAATCAAATTACCAGAAAATAATTAATAGACACAGGACTAATGACAGGACAATACATTAAAATATGTTTTTACTTATTTTGGTATTGCCTAAATAAGTTTTAAATTATCTATGTTTAAAAACATAAGATACTTAAATGTTATGTTAGACGTCTTCTTCAATTGGACGTGTGTTAAACAAGAAAAACTGCCATCCGGATTTCGTAGGTATTCCTAATGCTTATGAAATGTCGTGTATATTATATCCTTGGCTCCGCTTAGAAGGTCGTAGCCTTATCGTAATGATGTTAAGACTCGGATGAACAAGTTCCCGGAGTTTCTTCGGTGACAGCCTTGTACACAAGTCACAGAGATGACGGTGTATTGTTCGAGCTTTGAAGGTACGCAAACGAAATCATATGCAAATAACATACTGAATATTTGATAAAAAGCGAGTCAAACTCGCGCTGTGTAGGCTTCGTATTATTTTATATGAATATTTATGAGCGAAACTACTGCAAGAACTCTTGGCATGTCAGTCATGCCAAAAAGTCTTGAATGATTTATATGTTAAAAGTTAGATTAAAAAGTATATTTTCTAGACGTCTTTGTCTATTTATAACGAGACAGAAACTTTTTAATTTACTAACGAAACTTTTTAATCTATTAGAAGGAGACACCAGATTTCTGCTCCAATTAGAGCTACTTAACTAGTAACTTGCAAGAGGCTGCACTGGTTATAACTATGGGTATGTAATGCGGGCTGCGTTGCAATGCAGTTGGTCTAATGGTTAATGATCCTGATTGCTCAGCCAGAGGTTTTGAGGTTTGATTCCCGCCCAGGACAACAGGACAAATAATTGTGTGATGAGCACAATCATTTGTACGTGTCTGGATGTAATTTGTTGTGTTTATTAACAGTCTGGTTACCATAGTACAGGCTCTGCCTAGTTTGGGATCAGACGGCCGTGTGTGAGATGTCTCAAGTTTACTAGTGGAAACTTTGGAACTTTGGAAATGAAAATAAAGCGTTATGTACTTAATTTATATATGTACCATAAAAAAAGAGATATATTGAAGACCCTACACACATTTTAAAGCCTGAAAAGAGTAAGTAGTTAAAACGGTAGGTAATCGAGATTTTAGAAAAGGGAAGATGTTCATTTACGATGCTGTCAGGCTTGTTTTCTCTTACTTTATCTACGCTCTTATACTGCACATAAATAACCATGACAATTTTACTATGAAGTTTACAGTATTTAAAGAACATATTAATACGATTTCGAATTCCTTTTTTTTTTACTTTAAAAATGAAAGCGTGTGCGCGCGATGCAGCTTTTGGCAACCCACTGCGTAAAACTGCGTGTATAGTAAGTGACATAGACCTGGTTTAGGTGCCAATCATGCGGACGCTAATGTCATTCTCGTATCGCCCTATACAGTCATTCTAAAAGCTGTCGAAGCCTTAGGAGTTATTGGCACTTCGCCGTCGATGTGTAGATGTAGTGGTACGTACATAATAAATATGTACAGTGCATGTGTCTCCAAAAAATGTAATATAACAAAGCCGTAGTGCGTGACCCGGAATGGTAGAGGTACACAGTTTTATATTTGTACATTCTACTAGTATGTTATGAAAAATGGTAGCGGGACGTGAAGGTTTTTATTGGAAAGCATTTTTATCATAGTTAGTAATTCAACAACGACTCCGGCTCTGTTCGATTCCCTTACTCTCTACTATAGTGATTTGTTTACTGTTACAATTTTTATTTTTTTAAATTTTATTTATTAAAACTTTTTGCACATTAGTACATAGGCGGACTTAATGCCTAAGGCATTCTCTATCAGTCAACCTTTGGGTGATGCAGAGAAAAGAAGAAGTAGTTGCAATTCAAAATCTACAAAAGTTAAGAACAATCGAACCCAGGCTTTCACGATCGCCAAACATGAGCGCCAATTTATGCCAAGGGGTGATCTAGGCAATTAAAATAAAATACTAGAATAACTAACAATACTCCAACAAAATCCAACATCATGTTATTATATTACTGAACATTAAAACAAAAAAATACGATTTTTTTTTATCTCAAGACAGTTTTGGCCACAATCACGTCCAAAAGTAGATAAGATAAAAGGAGGATTTGCCAGCGCCTGAAAGAAATTTCTATGCAAAATATCCTGTTCTCGAGGGATTTTGTAAATGGGCTTTAGTCCATGAGTTAGACAAATAGTGCTTAGTAAGATTTTATTTTTTTCTGGATAAGATTGTTTCAAGGGATAAATACGATTATTTTTATATTCTTACGTAAATTAACATATTGTGGCAAATGCCGTTTCAGAGATGTATAGCCGGAACCCGGTGTATAATATGAACTCATTCGGTTGTTATTACTTAAAAAAGAAATATTAAATTATCTATACTATTAGAAAACTTTTGAGAATATATATATATATACATAGATACTCTATTACCAATAAAATTTTGATAATACGAAACTGTTTGTAAAACTTTCTTTATGTCGGTTTGAAAATTTAAACTTCACGCAAAAGCCAACTAAGATTGTTGTCAAATGAATATAGATTTAAAAGGAATATTTTTTTTTGTAAATACTTCGTCTTTGCCATAGTTTCAACCGATATCCACGTTCACAGTTATATAGTTCTCAAGTGTTCTTAAACATAACAAAGCATTTTCACTGTTTAGGTAACGTTACTGTCGCTAGCATCTGTCTGTCTACCCTGTTATTAATTTAAATATAATTCTGGGACAAACATTTGTCATCAACAAATCACAAACAGAAATAGCATTTGACAGTAAGCCGTAAACTACGGCAGTCTCAAGGTTGTTACCCGAGGGCCTCACGTCCGAGACCTGAAGCCCACGATCATGTTTGGAGAAGGGGTGGAGGCCCTACCGGACCCCACTCTATGTGACTGGAATTCAAATGCCCTTGACACACGAGTTTTCCTTCATTGAGACGAAACGAGCTATTGATTTGATGTTTAAATTTTGTCATAGATCAAGATTATACTGCAACATGACGTATTTTTAAGATTTTTTCTGCTAAAGAGAATTTGGAATGTAATATGGTTTCATTAACAACTATTTTCGATATTTTTCGGGAATAAAGCATTATGTTTGTTAAGAGCTTGAAACTTGAGTTTTGTACTACTAAGTTTATTTTAACAAGCTAATCCATGTGGGGATATTAAATTATACAATAAATATTTGAACATTTGAACATCTGTACATTATCACAGCTGCTAAAATAATAGAATTCCAACCATGGAAACCTTCCTTTGAAAGCGATTTGTTTTTATTTTTCATTGATCTTTTAAGACACTTTTACACGTCATTTGTTTCTGGTCAAATTAGATAGTGCACTTATTTCCTGACCGACTCAAGGACCAAAGTCTACTCAGTAACTCCATGTCTAGGGTGGATAAAAGATTCATTTCAGTTTTGAGCTGAGCAGTCACGACAAATAGACTAGATAAGTCGGTAGTCACAAAACTCAACCACATTTTAGAGAGCTCCACGGCCAATGAAAACACTCAAAACCGCCAGACTGTCATGAGGCTTACGCTAGAAATTACTATCCCAAATGGCACTTTCAATCATTACAAACATAATTTCTTTGAAAATATATAAAAAATAATAAATAGTAGTCATTTCTATTCTTCTATTATATTTTCTTAGATATCCTTCAAACTCATTTCACGTAGGGATTAGTTTAAAATACCCTCTTCCTAGCTCGTAAAGTTTGAGCGTGTAAATAAAACATCAAGATTGCCATAAACTATAACATTTCACAGGAACGCAGATTCACATAAATAAATCCATATTCTGAGTAACACGTGAACCACGTTTTGAACTTCGCTAAATTATTACAATTTATCCCCGGCCCTGAAAGTTAAATCCGCTCCTGTTATATATAACTCGGAAAGTTTCAAAGAACCATTTATCTGCCCGGAAAAATTCCAAATTATACTTCTTTCGGGTAACTCCTGATTGTAATTGAAAGTTCAGATGAAATATAAAGGCTAATTCATTTTAAAGTCAAACAAATCTTTCTGCTTATTTATTAAAATGTACGTGGTTTTAAAGAGTCCTCTTAGATAGATTACCGTGTTTTATTATTGAATTACCTATTAAATGTAATTACGCTTAATAAGTTTATTTTTATTGTTCAAGACCTATTAAAAAAAACTTTCTTAACTTACTTTAAATATGATTTTACTAATTTATTTTTGTATTCTTTATACTGCTACTACGAATTATAAAGATTAAAATTAAGTGTGCTTACTAAGTGCGCGCACATTTTCTAAGTATATATTTATTTAAAAAACAATAAAAAATAATAACAGCTATTTTATAACCTACTTAAAAAACAGTTCTCAGTCGGGACCTTTTTTTATTTGAGTTACCCGATTACTCGATCCTGAAGAAATCGAGGGAACTATTTAAATATTATATACAAACCTGTAGCGATTTGGGTATTTTTTACGTCACAATCCTCCTCAACAACAAACGTCCGTCTACTCTAACGGTTACCATACTCATTATAAGAGATACAACACGACAACTTAGTTGTTTTACCCCGGTATTCTGTAGTTGTTTGGCGAAGTCGAGATGGAGATATCTGGAATGCTCAGAAACCTTCAGAGTCAGTGTAAAATAACTAAAGGTCACAAAGCTCGCATCTCTTTTATATGCATATTAGCTGACCCGACAGACATTGTCTTGTCTTAACTATGAATATTAAATTCGAATTGGTACAATTAATTAAAAAAAATTATTCCAAAAACATAGTTCCGACCGATGCATCTGTTTTAAAAGGTTTTAAACGATATTTACAATGCGCATTCTGCAATCGCGCCAACTGTCAAACGACTGACAGTTAGGCATGTCAAAAGTTAAACGTTGTTCGGCCGGAACGTAAAAAATATTTTTCCTGTAACTTTATCGCATCGCCATCTACCGGGTCCAATTGTAAATCTAAACCATTCTCGAATCCACCTGAAGACAAACAAAAAAATTCATTAAAATCTTTCCATCCGTTTAGGAGGAATTCAGTAACATACAAACGCACAAAAGAAATATATATATAAAGATATTCAAAACGAAAGTGACAACCATTATTCTGGAGTAATTTAATTGAATGCTTCTAGCTCCTTAATAGGTGACAATATGATTACGTACGTTCATTGAAAATGTTTCTTCCTAAGAATATCATTTTTCTGTATGGTTGTCATACATAAAAATTCCACCTTTTTGTTCTAGAGGTAGGACAGAGGTATATAAAACAAGACGTACATATTACGCCAGCTATAACTAACTTATTATAAACATATATAATTCCTGTTTCTCCGTGCTGCTACTGCGAATTTACTAACGGAATAACCTATTAACAATTTACCAATCCCGGAAATCGAACCTAGAACCTCACGTTTGCACACAAACATAAGTTTTATTAACTTCTACAAGGAGACAAACGTGGCATTCTTTTTATTTTTGTTCAATACAAGGAAAGTACAACATTTAAATCGGGAGCTTTATACTTCAACTTTATTTACCCGTTTCAAACCAAAGAAAACTAGTTTTGTGTCGGGCTACTGATTGTGAAAAGGGTCGGTAGAGTGTTGGACGTATATTCAGTAGTCGCTAACTCTCAGAACAAATTTAAAATATAAGAGGAAACAATTTAAGTGACACTACACGTACCCATTATTAATTAAAAAACTGTAATATACCAAATGTGGTATGTTAGAGTTGTTAAATTATTTAAATCTATTATGTTTTGCATAGCGCGGCATGCTTTGGCATACCTTAGCCTACTTTGGTAGACTGTGGCAGCATTTGGTACCAACATTTGATAACTGCTATAGAATATTAGCATGCTTTTATTAACTAACAAAGCACTTGTAACTAAGAGGCCGTCCATTAATCACGTGATGTTTTTTAGCAACTTTGTAACCCCCGTGATACTGGTGAGGTTTAGACGCACCCAACCCCCTCCCCCCCCCTAGCCAAAATCACGTGTATTTTTTATTTTCAAATTTATTGAAAATTTTCAGAATATTATCGTTAAATACAGATACAATAGCGCGTTTTACGAAAAAATGAATACACGTGATAACTTACTACACCCACCCTCCTCCTTGTGAAATTTCGTTATTTTTCCGAAACCCCTCCCCCCCCCCCCCTTTTGAGCCTCAAGTGATTAATGGTCAATCCCTAACTAATAAACCATGTAAGCAAATTTTGGCAGTAAATTTTAAGCTACTTCTAAATTGTCGTACTGAAATGAAACTTTGTATGTATATTTATATAGTTTGCATGACAATACCATAATTTGGCATCTTGGAGTTGATCTGATGACGGAGCCAAGAGGCGGATAGTGGAACTCTTCATTGATAAATAGTTAATCAGTCGAGTTTGGGCTCATATGATTTGTTTTGACGAGTCCAACAGATTGGTGATTGACGGTTTTCCATTATAGCGTGTTTTTTAGTTTTACTAAAATATAATTATTACCTACTTCCCAAAAACTGCTTGACCGGTGCCCATAAACATTTGCAACACCAGTAGCACCATCGTGTTTTGTCTCCATGGACTCTGATGACACTACTAAACAGAACATACACAAAACTACACTAATAGTGGCCACTTACTGCATTCTTCTGTAGGGTGGAGGAAATTTCCAAAACAGAAATATAAATTATGATCTAGTTGATCATAATTTGAGTCAACCAATATTTCTCAACAGTTTTTTTTTATTTTCGTACTTGCTATCACACCAGAATAAGCTAAATTTTCTTTATTACTCTCGCTCACGGCAGGTAATAAGAATAGCCACCGCCACAACTGCTTTGACTGTTTTCATATAATTTCTTCAGAGACTTCTTGCGGGCCAATTCGTTTTGCAAAGAGTTCGCCTGAAGTATAAAGCGAAAAAGACTGCCAGTAGAATCAACTAGCTTTATTCTGCTGAGTCCTAGAATTTATACAAAATGATTTATATTATACTTTAGTTTTGTATAATAAGGTTCTTATTCATAGTTCTCTAAATATTGGAGGATTACTCCTCTAATTCCTTTTTTACCCGATTACGGCAAAGCCAAAAGGGTAGTATTTTAGTAGTGTATGTATGTGTGTTTTTATTTACGTGTGTTCCACTGTAGCCCCTAAACTATTGAATCGATTTTGATGAATAAGGTATCGATAGATTCGGATGACATTGACTAGATAAATTCTAACTAAATTTAATATAATATGCGACCACGGCTTCACTTTGACCATTTTTGTACCTATGTCTCGATTTCTGTCTGAAATATTTTCTTGTTTCGTACTTTTTAGATAAATTTTATTGTTTCACATAACGTAACGTTTTTGTTATGTAATCTGTAAGTATATATCCGGATTTCCATATCATACATACGCAAGCATTAAGTTATCGATTACTTGTGTCATAATTATGCGGAGACTCGCATTTACTCAACCGTGATTAATGACCGTTTACGTCAATTTGTGTGTAAATAGTAAATAGATTTTGGCCCCTCTCCGTACCAAGTAAGCATAGGAGTGTTTCCCCTTGTTTTTTAATGCTTTTGGTTAGCTAATTTATACTACTTATCATAAAAAAGTTTCTGTATAGTAAAACATTGAAAGTTTTTCCCAGTAAGAAGTAAAATTAAAAGGCAAAACTATAAGCGTTTTCTTTCAATCAAGTGGAGATGTTCAGATGAGATGGTAATCATGTTTTTATATCACAAATAGATCAACATTTACGTGTTGGAGAACCGAAATTCACGTGAGTGGAACAACGGACCATAACTACATTATATAAAAAAAACAGTCAGTCGTAGGACGTCAGAAGTGAAAATATAACTTCACAATGTATTTGCATATACATACACACACACATCTGTATATATATAATTAGGTTAAAAATAAAAGTAGGTAATAACATTTCTAAATGTATACATTAGAAGTTCTGCGCTCCTGGCCGCTCATAAATGTTTGAATTTCGAATGTTATATTTTTTTAAATATAAGAAACTCGGCTCCGTCTTACGAATTTTCGATCAGGTCAGGTGTCCTGATCCGAGTTAAACTTTTTTTACCCATCCCAAAAAGTGCACAACGCCGCTAAAGAAGTTTTCACTTAAAATTTTTTATTACTAACTTACTGAACTGAAATACAGATCGATATATACATATCATATTTAAAATAGCCTACTATACAAAAGGCTATTTTAAAACACTGTAACGTTAAACGTGTTTCGCAATATCACTTATATTTCCATCGTAACAAATTTATGAATATCATGAATTTAAGTTTGTATTATAAAATAACAAAATCTACATCTAAAACAGCCTTAAATGTATGCACTCCTTTACATTTTATATTCATTTTTAATCGATCTTAGCTGATACGTTCGGTGGGTGGTATATCGGCAAGTCATTTATTTCTATCATCGGCACGGCACAATGTGCTTGATCGAGGTCATAATCTATTAATCTCCCCATAAAAGGCGGGCGGGTGTCCGCGGCTAAGTCGGATGTTAATAAATGATGTGTCAGTGGCCACTCTTCGTAAACTTCCCAGCTTGTAACACAGCTTTAATCGTATTTATTTATTATTTAAATCCAACTGGTTTAAGAATCTCAATCCGTTTATGTAAATTGATGCTAATGCGCTTTGTAGTTTTGAGGTCCGGTGACAATTTTGGGAGCGTGGTATCTCAAGTACGCTATTCAAATGGACCCAGATAATCTAGCTCTGTAATGAGTACACGAGTATTAAACAGTATTTATATCAGTGTTTAAACAGGTAAGAAGCCATCTGGTGAGTTCATTTTTTTGCTGCGATTTCAATTGGATAGGCTGTTGGATAGAGATTATAGGCTGCCAAGTGTGTCAGTTTTTCCTCCATGAACGAAGACTACCTGTATGACGTTTATTCTTACAGAATGAGTTATCCAGTACCAGTACACGGTTGGATGTGCTTCCCTGGTCTCTCAGCTCCAATTTGAGGAATCTGAGGATCTTTTCAGACTTGGTTCTGGCAAGAACTGTATCAAAACTTTAAGTTTGAATTTGTCTTATTAATTTTACACACAACGCATCCCTATAAAGTCAACCCCACATAACTTAATGTGGACATTGCCATTAACAATATTAAAGTGTTCACATCAACCCACAATTACAAACAAAACACTCCTCTTTACGATAGTAGTACGATAAACGCATAATCGCCCATAAAATCCTCCATCCCTCTCTATAATAAATAAAACTACGGGAATTGGTTTTTATACTGTTTCACTGCATATTGCCTCTTAAAAGGATGTAAGTATAAAATAAATAGCATTTATCAAGTTACCTACCAAACAATAAAAAGTAATCCTTTCTCACCTAAACGTAGACTTTAGGTTAGTATTTCAAAATATGACAGAACGAGAATTGTGGCATTTTTTAAAGTTGAAGAACGCAGAGAAAAGCTAATTTTGGCTAGATGTGAAACCTGTTGGGGAAGAACCTCAACCCCATAGAAAAATAATTGTATAGAATAGAATAATAATAAAAATTATAGTAATTGCCCCATAGAAAAGTGATATTGTGAATACATTTTCTTTCTGTTTCTTCTTGCGTGCGGTCGCCATCCCCATATATTACGATTTAGAAATGACATCGGCAGTGCATCATACATACTTTTTGCTATTAGCAGCGACATAAGATAATGAATAAATAATAATTATAGTTTCATCATCATCATCAGCCTATCGCCGTCCACTGCTGGACGAAGGCCTCCCCCAAAGAGCGTCAACTATACCGGTCTTGGGACATTAAATAATTAATAAATAATAATAGTTAAGTAAAATAAAAAATACCTTTTAATAGCGAACAAATTAAAAAGTAAAAAAGTGGTTTACTATCCACCTCCTGGCTTAATCATCAGACCATTGTTACCAAGCCCAATCTGTTGGACTCATCAAAGCAAATTGGGTTCACTTATTGCCACTGAAGAGTTCCGCTAACCACCTCCTTCCTGGCTCCACCATCAGATCAGCTCTAAGATGCCAAATTAAAGGAAGTAGGTTAAAATTGATTTCTTAGACTTTTTTTGCACAACACGCATTCAAGGTTACTGAGGTCGTCTGAGAATCTTAGGTTAAAAATGCCGACACATTCCACGAAATTTATAGACAAATCTTTCATAGTTAAGGCTGTCCGTCTGTGGAATGAAATGAACACATTTCAAAAAGCTAGTGAAAGAACACTATATTTCTTCGTGAATGGTGATATACTAGGTACTATTATGTATCTCCATAGGTATTAATTAAGTATTGTACATAGAAGTATATATGTATGTGTATGTATATATGTGTGTATGTCATTATGTGTATTTATGTACCTACTATATTTACTTACCATTTTATATTTATTTGCGAAATTTATGTTAAGTATCTCCAAATAGCATCTATATATTGTTATTTTCTTTTTTCACAGGCTTCGAATATTCTAACTTTTAAACTTTCGCGTTCTATGATATAATTATGTATTTATACGGGAATTAACGGGCTTCGTATATTGTACACTGCAGCCCCTCTTTTCATCTATGTTTTCTCTATCCATCCAATGGTTGCCTGGAAGAGATCGCAAATTGCGACAAGGTCGTCAATTGTACATAACATTAGCTAATAAGTAAATATAAGTAAAATATTGTAACCTATCGCTTTGTGTACAAGAGTATATCTATCTAACATTGCTAGTTAGTAAATTACAAGTGAAACTAATAGGTGTGTTAAAAAAATGTACGGGGTTCAGCGATCAGTCGCTCTACCATGTTTCTAAAAAGCACCTAAAACACCGGTGTCGGTGATGTTCCTTGCATTATTACCCATCGATTCAGACTGTACACTGTATGTGAGTGTTACAATTTTGTTAAATATATATACAGTGTTCTTTACTTATATATTTTGGGAATATCCTATTAGCGTTCTGTGCGGATGCTGTGAGAAGTTGCAGCTGATATTGACGAGACAGGATGGACTGTACGAGGGCTGGCGTGTGCGTCATTCTTGTAAACGGGTGCCGTTGGTCGGGGCTGATCATCTCTGGACTGCTATTACTTAAATATGTATAGTAGTAATTGAAGCGTCTATTTATATTTTAGAATAATATTTTACATTGTCTACACATTTCATTTACGCTTATAAGTAATGTAACTGAAAATTTGTATAAAACATTTAGGAAAAGAGTGTCCTTGGAGTTTCTTGTCTGTTCTTCTGCATAGGATCTACGTATTGGAACAGGCAACTAGCTTCACGACTGACTTAGTCTGACTGACTGCTACTCCTGACAGTTTAAAAACACCTATTATTGATTTAATTGAAGTAAATGGTTTTGATTTTGAGAATGCTTCACTATCCGAAACTAGTTTAGTTTTCCATAAAACAAAATACATGAACATATATATTTAGTAAATATGTCCATAGACTAAACTTACCTGGTCAGCTATCAGCTGGCATAGTCGGGCTCTCATCTTTTCGTGTTAGAGGACCATCACCATCTGATTCCATAATATATATATGTATCAATTTACAATGTTAAAAACACATGGCATCACATACATCACGGTCACTTACTCAAAAAAAGATGGAGATATTTCAATTACAATTGCAGTAGCCATAACTCTATAAATCATTTAATCGACTTGATGTATGTGATGTGATATACAGATTGAAAGTCCCACCAATATGTAGGGAGATAAGAAAAGCTTCGAGAACGAACACTTACCAAATTAAGGATGCATGGTTTTTACGATCAATAAAAGTCTGTTTACTTTCTTACACCAACAAAATTCACTTACCTCTAAATATTTGAAAGGGTTTTTATCATCGAGCAAAATATGGCATCACTCAAAATGACTTGCGTTTCTATATAATTTGCGTAAACACTGTTGTGAAAAGCGTAACAACAACACTCACTGGAAATAACTGAAGTTTGTGATCACTTTTAAGCCTCGCAATTTTTCCATTCAATGTTTTTTTTTTCTACCGATATCCGCGGATTTGGAAACACATGTATGTGAAAGAATATTTGCTCTGCCTGCAAAATCATTCCATTGATCAGTATACAGCCGATACGAAAATAGGCTTGGGTAATAGGCTTTCAAAGCTTTCAATTTAGTTTCACGGTTTGGGTTGGGGCAAGCGTGCGAGCTAACGTTGTCAAAGATTTTGTAGCGGAGCTATATCTGCTGGTAGGCTTTATATTTATTAATATTCTTAACATATTCTATAGCTAGTACAATTATTTGTAAAAGGTATTAGTGGCTTTAAAAGAAGAATAAAATACTACTTAGACTACTAACATCTGTGTCGCTATTACGGCGCTGTGGAGGGGCCTCAGACCCATGCCTTATGAAATCGAGACAACGGTCCCAGTTCCGCTTGGTCTTAATGGCCGAGTGGAAAAAACGATTTTTGTGACCGAGCGTAGGGCATGTAACAATTGTGGTAGTTATACCCGTCATGGAGGTTTGGCTAAACAGGAGACATGTCAGCCTCTCCTAGCGGCTTACCTGTGTCATATAAGCCAGAAGCCAAAGTCTGCATGCCATCACTGCGGAGGCTGTCGTGAGGAAATTGCACTTAACACCTAAGTGGAGTATTCAGCGTAGGCCCAGCTGCGCCTCAACCTCGCGATGGCTATCAGTGTAGGAAGCCTTTCGTTAGAGACTTTCATTTGTCCATGGTCCGAAGCAAGAGTGCGTGAGATTCCGCCGCCTCGTTTTGCGAGAAGGTGATGTTGGCTAAAGAGGCGGTAGAAGAAGATGCAACAGAAGAGTGCAGAACGATCCAGGAGTGTTGGCCTGACGGTAAAGAGTGGGGCTATCCATTACCCTAGCAGAAGCAGGCCTGAGACGGTAGCGCGATTTGTTCAAGGCTCCCCGTACCGCCCACTGAGTAAGTGGCGGCCATGGTCGTAAAAGTTTTCGAACTGATTATATGGGCATAAGATAGAAAGAAAGAAAGAAGAAAGCAAATAAGTTTATTTCATAAGACAAGGCCTACAACTTTAAACATAAAAAAAAATCATATGCTTATCCTAGACTAAAAAACTGGTTTTCAAACGACACTGAAACTTGATCAACACTGATAGTGACATTAGTGACAATCTGTAGTATCGTATGACGTGGCATGATGACGTAGCATCCGATCACATTTAATAAATACCTAGGTTAAAAAAAATATTTTACTCAATTTATTGTCTTGCATACATATAGTAGAGGCTTATATTATATTGACAAGGGTTGTACGATCTGCCACTATGCCCTACAACTGCCTAGCTTGTTCGGAAAATTCCCTTTTGGAATATATATTATTTCCGTCCAAAACTTTTGGTGTTAGAGGGACATAATATACGTTCCTGCACATAGCAATGGTATTTTAGCTGTTGCACAGTATTTAAGTATCAAGAAATTAAATGTTAGGATACCCTACCTTGCTAGAAAGGCTCAAATTACTGTCGGAAGAGTTGCTTTACGATTAGCGAAGTATCTCCAACCTACCAGACTTCGAACCTGAACACCCATACCCATTTGTTTTGTTTCAAAAACAGACAAACTCGCAAGAATAAGAAACAAGGTGACAGTTCAGAACCATTTTAATATCACCAGTATATTTCAAAGCCTGTTCTCAATAAGTTTAAGTTTACCCTGAAAAAATCATTTCTAGGTGGCCTTTCAATTCTGATGAGTAATTCCAGGTTTGAAACACTCCAAAGTGTTTTTACCCTTACTAAAAAGACCCTACTACAAAAGTCAAACCATTAAACTGAAATACTCTACTCACCGATGTCAAATCAGTACTGTGTACTGAGTACTGTGGACTGCATAAACACATGAACGACTTACGGATCAGTGGCTGAAACAATGCTGTGTGTCTGCTATGAGTTCTGAATAAACGTCTGCTCACATCATAACTTTGTCCAACGTTTATGTGTATTCGCATTCAATTTTACTATTTAATCAAGCAATATTTTAGTTTATGACATTATGAGTCCACCTAAATTGTTTATAAGTAATTTGATGAAAACAATAAAACGAAGTAACTTTAATTTTTGTCTACAATAAGATTTTTTTAGCTCTTCGAGCACTCCGGTTCAAAATTTTTAATTAACTAGAATATTTTTTTAATATAGTCCATCAATCTAATTTGATAGATGAACGTCTAATCTTGAATTAATCTAATGTTTTCAAATAACCTAAAAGAAACGAAGACAGTCCTAAATGATAAACGAAGCTAATTAGATAATTATCTAATTAAACATATTACAAAAAAAATATGGTAAGATATAGGCATAATGTCTATAGCAGGTTAATGTCGGAATGCGGGCACTCTGTAGGCCATAATCTAGTTTATTAGTGGGTATAAGGCTAGGTGCGGCTTTATTAACGTTATGTATTGCCTGTCCACCCGCATGGAAGGTGTGTCCGCCATCGATCGACGGCTTTACTCGGGGTGCTTTCATTAAACTTAAGCATCGTGTTAAGTCACCGAAATGAGTTTCTTATACACCCTCTTGTTCATTTAAAAGGTTATTTAAAGCTGAGAATAATAAAGGGATTTAGGAAGTAGCGATAAACTTTGTTATAACTGTTTAATTACCTGCTGTAAAGTTTTCGACAATAACAAATTATTAGCATTAGCAGTGGTAGTAGGAATAGTAGTTATAGGAGTCACATAGGTTCAGTATGGAAGGGAAAGAGGTTTTGAAACGAGTATATTTATATACAGAAAGCAAGATATATAATGTCACATTAAATCCACGACACTACTTCTCTTGTCAATATCATCACTATCATCTTTTATAAAAGTTCTTCATGTGGAATGTCCTGTTTTCGGTTATTCATTTAGATAAGAATTCTAAAGAATTTAGGCAATTCTATAAGTAACGTAGTGGCCCATAATTATTATGAAGTTACAACTTTTGGGTCCCCAACAGGGTACTGGGAGAACACTGCATTGCACATTGCTAAAAAAAAAGAGTTTATATTTCTAGAAATAATTAAGAAAAACCATTCATATAAACCGTGAACGAGTATTATAGAGCAAAAGAGACGGATGAAAAGTAAAATTTTTGTAAAGTAAATTTACTCTGTGGGACTCTATAGGAGAACAAAATTGGCAGATAGTTCTAGATGCAGTGGCAAGGGGCAGGCCATATAGCAAAAGGTTTTCAAGTTGCGACTGTTGACTTAAAAAGGTAGCGTGGGCCGTAGTCCCTCTTTATACATGTGTGTATGTTCAAATATTAAAATTTTTAAAAACATTGTTTCTTAAAAAACAGATATAGATAAAAATGTACATTGCATTAATCCACAGATATTAAGAAGCCTTAAAACAGATACTAAGAACACTTGAAGAGGCAATTCGGATTAATAAGATCTGAAGAATCGACCCGAATTTTATTACTGATGTCATCTCGGATACTACTTACATATTTGAAACAGATATATTTCCTCATAACTCGGAATATGTTACTTATCTCTATGGCAGTTCTTGTATTGACTTGTCATGATATCAAATGGTCGCTAAGTATGCTTTAAATAGAATAGACATATTTCACATGTTCAAATGTTGAAGTAAGAGGGACAAAGGAGCTTTGAAGTGTGGTCGAGTCACAATCACGCCGTTCTACCGATGAATGGGGCTAACAAGGAGACTGTAAAAGGGTTGGTATCCATATCAAACAAAAAAAAAACACGTTGTGGTTATAATAAACATCACTGAACTTATTTAAATAATAAAGTTATCTCTCAGTTGTGGATTTGATGAAATGAGGATGAAATGATATGGTGGAAGGAGGAAGATCACCTGGATAATTGGCAATCCACCACTGTGCGGTTCTCCAGAATTGTTTTGGCTCGCACAACCAATCTCTGGAACAAATTGTCGCCGTTGTTCCAGACCGATACGACCTTCAAACCTTCAAGAAAAAAGCGTACTCCCATCTCAAAGGCCGGCAACGCACTTGTGACTCTTGAGTTGTAGATGTCCATGGGCGAAAGTAGTCACTTACCATGAGGTGATCCGTGTGCTCGTTTGCCCCCCATAATATGAACAAATGTTACACATAAGAATCTAGGGACAAAACTGAGACTGTTCAAAATTTAACATCTACATAATATGAAATAAAATACTTAAGACACTTTAAATTTTTTTCAAATTCCATCTTTGCGAATCGATACCTAAAAATCATATTTTAAAAAGGGTTAATTCACACGAATCGTGTGAATGTCATGTGAATATTTATCATAAATTTTTCTTATTAAATTAATGGTCAGTGATCTCGAAATAATCATCCCGAATGATAATTTTTTCGTCAAGTAGAAACTAAGTAAGTACTTCTACGAGTATAGAGCATTTTTTATGTTCTGTGGTAGACTAAATTATATCCCTTAAGTGCTGAGGCGGTCTTTTAAATGTAATACACAATAAGATATTTTATTCCTGACATGTACAATATAAAACGATTGTACCTATGTTTCTGCCAACTCATTGTCTGTTCGGGTCCAAGCATTACCTTCGTCAAACTAGTTGACATGAGTATTTTACTGGAACCCAGAGAGTTTAGTTCTTGAAAATAAAAGAAATGTACTGGATTTGCTTAAAACTTGTGGATTGCAAGTATATGCAGTTACAACTAGTTTACTTTGATATACAACGGCGAAGATAAACCGTAGTATCTCATAACTACTGAAAATATATGTATACTTATTTCCAACAAGATAATGATGAAATAATAAAATAAAATAGAATAAACTAGCCTGGTTGAACCATCCTGTCATTGGATGAACATCACTCCCTTTCCCGCTACAACCATAACATGCGGAGTAAAAAAATTGGGTCCTAGATTTTTTAACGGTTACTTTTTTTACCAAATGTTTACTTTTTTTTACTAACTGAACAATCATCATCATCCTCCGCGCCTTTCCCCAACTAAATTGGGGTCGGCTTTCAGTCTAACTACGATACGGCCGAACTTTGATATTTTACGTGGAACGACTGCCATCAGACCGCCATAACCCAAGTACTAGGCGATATCGAAGTTCTGTAGTTAGACCAGGTTGTCGGATTTTTTAGGGCTCCAACTACCCGGAACGAATGCCACAGATTTTTGTATGGTACCCGGGACGGAGGGGTCTCAATGTGTTAAGAATGGTCACCCATCCTAGACTGACCCGGCTAGTATTACTTAACTTTGTAATGTGCTAACCTACCTGGTTACCACTTAGCCACGAGCCCCTCTAACTAACTACCTGAACAAATAAGATGTAAAAAATTCAAAAATGTTAATTTGAAAGTAAGGTAGCTAAAACAATGCCAGCTGGCAAACCTTTGGCAGAAAGACAGGGTGTTGTTCTGCCAAAGGTTATCCCAGTACTCATACTACTCAAGTGGCATTGTATTGCTAGCCAGCAGCAACATAACACTATGAGAGTAGTGTCATTATCGGTGAGGTACTTCCACAGTCACGTAGCTTCATATTTATTAGCTAATCCTGTTATAACTATCAAAGATGCTATTTTTTTAAATAAGTCATTCTACCTGTTTCTTGTACGAGATCAAAGCCAGCTTGGAATCTTCGACTAGCTTTGATTGAGGATGTCGATGATCTTAATTAAATCCACAAGCGGTGTTAAACTTCTAAGCCTTAAGTGAAATATCCTGCCCTAATGTAGGTTTTATCGTGTGTACAATGGTTTTGTTCTGAAAAACTGCAAGAGGCGATGCCCATGGTTACGTTTTGTCCATTCCTCTGCTCGTCACTCGCAGAGGAATGGAGAGGTTGTTTACTATAAGATTTAAAGAGTACCTTTCGCGGATGATCAAATTCTAAAATAATTTTCCTGAACTAGTTTTCTCAAATATCTGATATAATAAATAAATAAATTAAAAAACCTTTTGTTTCCATATATTTTAATTGCATAGCACATTTTTATTTGTAATTAATTGTTAAGGGTTTTTCTTATATCTAGATATTAGTACAGGTTACCTCTCTTCCTTTTCTTCGATAAGTCTGTTGTTGCCTGTTATTTTTTTTTTATCTCAACCCATTTTCTTTTCGGCCGGTCTGCTACTTTTCCTGTTGGTCCCTTACTAGCTATAAATGTTCACCTGTTGCCAATATAGCGTTTTATATAACCAAACCTATTGCTATATCAGTTTCAGGTAAATATAGCAGTTTTATAATTACTTCATGAGGTTCTTAATAAAGATCAGTAAGATATGGCAACTAGGCGCTACCACCTTCCATAAAACAGCAGCTTATAACTTGATATCCCAATAAATAAATCAAAAACTTTATATTGCTAACAACGAAGCCTCAAATAAATCTTTCTAGTCTTTTCAATAATCAGTAATCCATTTATGGAATTGTTCGCGATAATCCTCAGCTATTCCAGTTTATGGGAGACAATCCATCACCCACGGCCATGATAGCCTTTAAGGGGGTAATCACATACGGGTTTCTTATAAATTGTGTCATCCATCATCGCTCACCTACGACATTTGGTAAATTAACTGTGCAAAGTTATAAAATGTTCTTATATGCTGTGATATAAAAGTGTGGCATGATAAATTGACTACATAACATTGTTTTTTTCTTTTAGATTAAGTTTCACTTTCCCTGCAGTAAAGAGGTATCAAAACTCGCAAGTCAAGTATCATGCGCGTGTTGGCATCCGGACGGCACCCCAATCTAATCACAACAACAACAACAAAATCAACCCAAAGTCATGTGTTCTTAAACTGTTGTGTTTAGTGAGTAGAGGTACTTTCCATGAGACCTTGGCATACCTTATATTTTTTAGTTTAGGTATTTACTTCTATATGTTTATTGAATTATCTTTAACGTACACACTTCACTTTGCTTTGTTAGAAGAAAACTTAACTGTGGGTTAAGCTCGCCTTTATACATATCATTTTCCTTCCTGGATATGTTATTTTTGTGTACAATAAAGAATATGAAAAATATGAGGCTTTAATTAGTTTGTCAATATTGCATTGATATACTTCCTATCGTATAAATAGTGAATGAATTATATACATTACTAGCCGTCCCCGCAGTTTCACCTGCGTTTATGGTCACTGCTCCGCTCCTATTGGTTGTAGCAGGATGTAATATAGTCTATAGCCTTCCTCGATAAATGGGCTATCCAACACTAAAATAATTTTTCAATTCAAACCAGTAGTTCCTGTGATTAGCGCGTTCAACCAAACAAACAAACAAACTCTTTAGCGTTATAATATTAGTATAGTACTGCTTAATACTTAAAAACGAGTTACTGAGTGAGAACTTAGTTTTAGAAAAACAGTATTAATACACGCCCGTTTTTATTCAGATTTGACATACTAAAAAAACCTTAAAATGTTAAAATAAAGAAAGCAGACCTAAGACAACTACAATGGAACAAATCTTTAGCAAGTATCAAATATTTACACATTTAAGAAAGGCTCAAAGAAAAAACTTTACTTAATATTTCGTAAGTCAAAATTGTTTTTGATGAGGTAAATATGACGCGACGCGGCATCAAGGCATTATAATCAAAGTGGGTGACGTTCTCGCTAAAAGCATTTCTTTCTACCAAATATTGGTATAAATAGCAAAAAGTTATTAGATCACGGTGAATTTCTCGTGAAACCTAAATAATATTCTCATTGAATATGACGTAAATAAACATACACACATGAATAATGTACCTACGCTTTAGCTACGGAATCGAAATAATTTTGCAGAAAAATTGTTACCAATTTCATATTTTTATACGGCCATTTCTCTTATGATTGGGTATCGGGAAAATGCTTACGTATGTTGGTCCGCCTTCATCGAAAAACGTCCCAGATATACGTACAATATGTGACACATTTGAACGTTTAACGCACTCGTTATTATGAAATATGGGCTTTAATATCAAGGTGTTGTGTGACATATTGTTATAGAACGGAAAAAAAACTTTACCTCTTCGTTTTTGTAGCCCTGTTTTATCAGAATCTATCGGCTATAGTTTTGTTTGAAGATAATTTACTATTATTTGGCTACTGTAGTTATAGTATACAGGTTGTTACAGAAAGATATCCTCAAATTTTAGTAGCGTTATGTGTAGCCGATTAATAGTTGATTTAGCTAGAAAAACTAACTTAAAAAATAGAAAAAAATGTTTTTCCTCCGAAAATGTTTTTCCTGGAGTAGGTGCACATTACTAAATAACACATTATGAATTTCCATGTCAATTTCAATTTGATTTTGATCTTTTATTTTATTATGTATTCATTTAAAAAAATCTGGACATTCCATCAGCATCTTGGTATTAAATACCAATAGTTTCATTTATGTCAGCCCTCTCAAATATTAAATATTAGCTTAATTGGACAATTTTTAAGTGTAATTTTTCAGTTTCAAAATAAGGTTTCTGTATTAAAAATCACGAATTTTCATGAAATTGTTAGCGCTTTATGTTATTCACGGGGTCTACTACACGACCCTAAAATATGACCACACCTTTCCGTAATGCCCTTTATATAAAAACTACTTAATTTTGTTTGTGTACCTGTACGCGTGTATATGTACGCGATAGCTTATATTCTTTTTTAATTGAATTGGTTACACTCAAGGTTTGGTTCCATTTTAAATTGAAGCAAATATTTCGCCTCTAAGGATGAAAAAATAATCAATTATATAATAGAGAAAATAACAGAGAAAAATACTCATAAGAACATACAGTTTACATAATGATGATATAGATTTTATTCCGTTTCCAAATAAGAACTCAATAAAACACTACTTGTAACCTCATTTTGCAATAAAGTATTATTTTGTCTGTTTTAAATACGAACATTTTGCGAAAACCTTCCGCGGAACAACTAGACGAGGCTTATTGAAAATCAATAGCTGCGTATCGCAATACGATCTGCTAAAATGTTATGAGTGAGTACCATGGATAGCAATATACGTACAGTAGAGTAACTACATAAACATGTAGCTTTACTGAATGAACAAAATAAATTCAACAGATCATAAAATCAGAGGCAATAAAGCAACAATTAATAACAGAGTATTTTAAAATACGAATAGATGAATTACTTTATTGTTTATGACTTCAATCTATACTAATATTATAAAGCTGAAGAGTTTGTTTGTTTGTTTGCTTGAACGCGATAATCTCAGGAACTACTGGTTCGCATTAAAAAAATATTTTAGTGTTGGATAGGGCATTTATCGAGGCAGGCTATAGGCTATATAACATCACACTACGACAAATAGGAGCGGAGCAGTGACCATAAACGGAGGGGAAACTGCGGGGACGGCTAGTAATTTAATAAAAGCAACCTGGATGAGGTCAATTACAGACCCAGAAATTAACCGTGTCCTGTAACTGTAATCCACTATTGTTAGAGCTTTTAACATCTGGATCCAATCCCTCTCTATTAGTGGAGGAGGGTGGAGTACAGATGTTGAAAAGTAAATCCAGAAACCTATTTAAGCTTTGAGTTAGGTTAAAGCCAATTGTAATTTTTTTTTGTTATCGTAAATCTAAGGTAGGAAAAAGTAACTTAACAGTATTCTAGAATTACGTTGTTTCCTGGAAACAATGTGCTACGGTACGACTTTAGTCGACAATGATGAAATCCTACAAATATTGTCGCTTCAATTAACATTAATATTCTACTTTAAAAAATACACCCTCTTTTCCAATAAGCAATAAATGGCGTCGCTTGCCCAACACGACAGACTGCCAGCACACCCACAGGGTTGACACGCCCGCCACGCTGGCCGAAACTTGACACCGGACGGACGCAAACAACATGCGCCCCTTAATTGCTGTCATCCGTAAACACATACAGAATTAGTTCACTTTACAAGTGCAAATAAAATAAATTGAATCCTTTATTTATCAAACTTTCAAGCTTTTCATCTGGCTACTAACCGTAACTGTATTCTGTGTGTATTACGCATGCTCCTTTTAAAATAAATTGCTTTTCACTGAATATTTTCATACTAAAAACAAACTCATCGACATCGACAGTACTCGTTTACTGTTGGCATCAATTTAAATTCATCGTGTGCACAATCATTGTGTTATATATTTTATCATTTATTACTGAAAACACAGGCTTACTTAATTAAAATATAATTCATATTTTAACACGCGTACGTGAGTATAAGAGGATGTAAATTCAGTGAAAGCCCGAGGCGGAATTCCGTTATAAATATTATAATAACCTCTTTAACGATATCGCCTGGGGCGTGATCTTGACTTTAAGGATGTAACGCGCTAAAGGTAATCCTGCCAATTTACATAACATCTTGAACACTAGGCAAATACGTACCGCCTGTGACGCTACCATTGGCATTTTATCTAAGATATCGATCTAGTACATTACAAATGATACGATAGGAAATGCTTGCAATATTTAATTTGTACTTTTGATATTGTGGTCTTTTAAACGGTATGTACTCAACTCTCAATCGATGGGTGTCGTCACCGAAGGATTACAATTGTACTTAGTTCCGTAATTGTGGCGCCATGGTGTATTTTAGAGGGAGAATTGTGTGGTATATACCACACAATTCTCCCATATTATTATGAGCACATATCATCAGATTGAAAAAGCCACCACTTACCTTTCAGTGAGGCAACATCAGTGCTGTTCCTCGAACATTTATTAATCCTAACCCTTCCTATGGAACTCTAGCAATCCTTCTTACCAGTGGTTCCCCAGTGAAGTGACGCAAGTTTTGTCAATGTGTTTTTTTATCGTCTGTCAAATATACTGTAGATGTTTTACTACTTAATTTCTGGATAAGGGATATAATTTTTATGGCCAACCGTATACGAGCATATACAACTTAAGAATTGATTGATGAAAAAAGTTATATTTTTAGGAAATCATTCCTAAAACCGTTCCTCAAAATGGAAAAAATGAACCCTTATTTCTTGTCCATCTGTCTGTCTGTCTACCAAGACCCTTTTTCTTACGAACCAAGCTGATACTACTATTTGCTGAGGCTAATACCTAAGCCATAAAAACATTAAGCCTCTAAGTCAAAATAATCAAAAGATACGGTCATTTAAACCTTAGATTTGTTCAAATTTAAACATTTGGCAGGTAAATCAAAACCTATAGGGTATTTCCTATTGATCTACAATCATGAAATTTGGTAAGAAGCAAGGTCTCACAGCACAAGTTAAGGCAAAAATCCGAAATTCTTTAATCTGGTGTTATATTACATAAAATAAAATAGTTTTTGTGATTAGAAACTTGTATTTTGCGGTTGGAAAGTTGACTTTGTCATATCGATGTGTGGGAGAGTATTTTTATAACTGCAATATTTAGTTTGTCTTTCAGAAAAGATAGGCAGAAATGGTCAAGAATTGATTCCTGAGATGGACGTACTATCTACGTACAAGTTTGTTTGCTTACGGCATTCTCGGTGCGCGAGTCAGACTCGCACTTGTCCGGTTTTTTTATTGTATTTCTGTAATTCAAATTGAATTTCTGAATGTCAGACTTAATAATAATAATTTTTATTAGAAACAAGAAAAACCATACACAATTTACGTATGGTCGATAATAGCCACATTAGTTAAAAACCGTGTCGTGGCTATTAACGCATTTAAGCAAAAGTAGGTTATTAAGTGGTTTATAGGTTGGTGACAATAATTCTTAACGGTATTCTTAATATTCTGTATAGGTATAATTTATATATGTGCGGGAACGAGTGTTATGTCCCTCTAACATAAAGGGAGGATCCTCCGACGGGGTGATAATCCAGAATTAATTTCAAAAAATTCGGAAGTGGATGTTGGGAAGTTCTATATATACTTATCGACGTGAAAACTTTTATTGTGCCATGCAGGATCAGTAGTTCAGTTCGTCTTCGCTAGATGATGTTGAAGTATGTTTTTGCTGTATGTGGAAGTCGCCACATATATGTACATATCATCTTCAACTGCAAAACACCCTGAAAGACTCAGTAGTGCATAGCAAGGTACTCGTATATGGTAAAAAAAATGTTTTTATAAAATAATCCCTTAATATATTAGAAGTAAAAATTTATCCACTCAATAAATAGTTGCGCAATAGTCTTGATATTAGCACCTCCGATAATTATTTGGAACTAGTAAAGGTTCCTTAAAAGTAGTATAGAAGTCAGTAAAGAACCACGTCTTTCAGCCAAGTTTAATTTGTAAAATAAATACTAACTTGAGTGTTTCTGTGTACTGGTATGATAATATTTCAAGCTAGATGCGGGGTTGTTTACTTTCAATTTCCACGAAACTGATGGGTCGCGGATGCAAACCTATTTGTGCACTAAGAATACATTATTAATTTTCGCATTCTAAACTTTAAACCTGAGTTTTTTGTAACTGTACTCGAACAAAATATCAAATTAAATTGATAAATTGCCGCTTTAGATGGATGTTTTAATATGCTTAAAAACTCTGTCAATAATAAAATCGTACACCATTATCTACACAAATTTTTATTTGTTACTTACTTTCTTACTTACTTACTTTACTTTCAAACACCAGTTTACGAGTTTAAAGAGTCCTAAAAAATATGAGAAAACGAATAGTGAAAGGAACTAGGGCTCGTACGAGAAACATATTTTGGGTTTTTTAAATCTATATAAAGGACTACGTTGGTAAACAAGTACACTGCCCGCTTGATGGTAATCAGTTACCTTTTTTTTTTTTGGCGTGTGGAAACTCTCTCGGGCCGTCACCCCACCGGGGTTTTCGGTGGGGCGGTGTGTCGGAATTGAACCGACTAAAACCACACGGTGTGCCGTACTGCGCCTTAAATAGGAGGGATCCGGGAACAGCTTTTATTAAGACATCCGGATGGTAATCGGTTACCTGTGCTAACACTTGTAATACTTACTCATTGAGAATTCTTCACCACCATTAAGCTCTGGTAACTCTATTCACCAATCACTGGTAACTCTCGAATAAAAAATGAACAGAAAGTCTGTTTAAATAAAACAGCACCAAACAGTAGATAGATGATGCTAAATAAATTTATTTAAACCTCGTCTCCTTAGATGGCCTAGTGCCTTCCGTCTAAAAGTCGATGTTAAGACTTTCTACTACTAAGTGGAAGAATAACCTTCTGGAATTTCGTTTCGCTTGTCAGATTAATAATAATTTTACGAAGCCGGAAAGAAATGCTTTTATTTAATTATAGCTGCTAAAATAAGAGTGGCTTGGTACCACCTCGGTTTAGATAAATATAGTGTAGGTACTCTACGCAGTTATATATACATTTACATGTACAAGTAAGTTGAGGTTGAAGTCAGGTGAGAACCATATAGGTTCTCACCTGTGAAATTGCCGTTTTAAATAGAAGTATGTTTTTTACTGCATGTCATTTCATTTTTAACCGACGTCTTGTTACAAATTGTGCTGGTTTTACAAATTTGTTATATTTATGTACCTACTAATTATGATGTGATAATTTTTTAAATTACTACTATTATGTGAAAGAGTATAATGATTTCAATATCTCAGTAAATTGTCCCACGAGCAGACTACCAATTTCAAAAATAGATTAGATACTTATAAATATCGACCCCTTCGCAGCTCGTTACTGATATTACAAAACTTAAGCATCACGCTTTTAAAAGCTCGTTTTTTTTTTTATTGATCAATATTAGTCATCAGTTTAGTTAATTTTTAGTTAGTCCAAATTCATGCCGCTCAAATTATTTCAACAGTATTTTACCATTAGTCGCTAAGTATTTTTTATTCGCTCGTTTTATTATTCCCCATTTATTACAGATTTCAGAAGGTCCTAACTGGACTGCTTACCGTAGCCTACAGCCGACGGAATGATTCTGATAACATTCTGAAAGAGTAGAAACGTAAAGGACGATATACATTACACCCCTCTCCCAGTGACAGTGCACGTAGCACATCTTAGTGCGTAACTAATCCTACATGCTCAGTAAGTTCGGGTAGCTTCATACTCCAAATGTAATAATTCGCAAGTTGGATGTAGGACGCATGTCCTACAAAGGTTGTTAATAAACGCCGTCCATTATTCACATGCTTATATTCAGTGGTCAGCAAGTTAGTAACATAAAGTGCCGCACTTGGATTAATCCAAGCGGTTAGAATTACCACTTAATTAATTAAAGGCAAGTCTGACTCAGACCGCGTCTGTTTAACGGCTAATTTCACTTCAGATCGAACGCCTCCGGGTGCACAATTTAGGGCGGTTGTACATGACTTGAAAGATTTGAAGATTAACTACATAATAGATATAACCTGTAATCTGGTGACGTGTCGAATTCATTACTGTACATGAAACTAGGTGTAATGCTAGCCAGAGCATTGCGAAATTAACGCTAATATGTTTTTAAATGTGACCGTGAATAAATAGCAAAAATCGGTCTATTTTCTCCAGGACCTTGCTCTCTAGGGCCTCTTATGAAATATAAATTTAAAAAATGATAAATTAGTTTATAGTTTAAAGAAAGCCAAGCTAAGTTTTATGAGCTTAAAGTAACGTCGAAATAAGTGTAGAAATACTGATCTTTGTAGACTTATGAGTTGATGAGCTTTTTGCTTATGACATATATTTATAAGTACTAGGCAAATTGACGTTATGCTTGCGTTTAACGTACGATGTCAAACACTGAAGTAGCGCAATCGTATATGCAATAGATCGATACGAGTACATAACATCCTCTTGAAAGTAAACCCAATGTTGTTACACGAACTTTAAATTTTTTCTCAAACAACTACACCTTTGGGATGCTAGCAATATCAGTGGTGAGACGCGTGCGTTGCCAAACTTTGAAAGCTTTTTTAGATGACTCCAGAACTGTAGTCACTTGGGATAATTAGACTAGCAGGTAGTTTTACGAACTTCTATCGAACCGAACTGTGTGTGTTTTTTTTGTTTCTCATATATTTCTTTCTTTCTTTCGGCAATATTCTTTGAACAGGGGTTTGATTGTCAGCCAAAACATGTACACACATCCTAACAACGTTTGTTAGAAATGCCTGCGGGTGAATAAGTTAGTCCGTGGATACACTTTCACAGGATTGTTTAATTACATAAGTAGCAAAGTGTTGGTTAACGAACGGTTGTTTACTTCACAGGAGGGGTTGTTTTTGTTTGTCCGATTGTTTATCTGCAATATTGGTAGGGTTAAACAATAGGGGCTTTAGAAAAGTAAACAACTGGTAAATATTAGAACATTGTTTGAAACGAAATAATAGCTGGTTTGAAATTATTATCTTTTGTTATATCACGAAGTTACCAAACAAGCACGTGCCCCGCATAATGGTAAGCGTTTATCAGTCCCTATAAACACATCACTTACGAGTTTATACCTACATTGCCTCTGCCTAAGAACTGTCTAACCGTGGTCTTCTGTAAAGGTAAATAAAGGTGCTTCTATAAGTTTTTTAAATATAAATTTGACTGTCTGTAAACGGGACACATAATTATTGTCCAAGGTACATCAGGTACAACAGATACAAAATCACAACACTTGGCATTTGACGAAGGTTGTATTTAGACCATTTTGCCAACCGTGGTGTCAAAGCCGATAAATTACAGCTATGTGTGGAACTAAGCTGTAATAATTGTTAAAGGCTATCTATGTAAAACATTTCACCAGCATTTAATTATTACCGTTTACTGATCGGTTTCTACGGCTAGTAATGTAAAACATAACATTGAGCTCTTTTTACGTCAAAAGCAATCAAATTGACCAAGACCACACGATGTTTTAGCACGCAGCCTATAAAGGTGGGCAGGAGGTGGCGGAAAAAGAACGGGAGAGAACTAGTACTCTCCCGTTCAGCAGAAGACGCACCACGCGCCGGAGAGAGCGAGTCGAACTTTGGCCTCCAAGAGCGCTTGCCTGAGAGTGACGGGGAGGGTTACCCGCCGCCCTAGCAAGAGCAGGCCCGAGACTGCGGAGCCGTTTTCACATAACAGTGTCTTTGACTTTGACAGTATACTGGGGTTCACAAGGATTTCCTTTTGAGGATACGCCTGAAGCCCTAGTAGTAAAACTCCGTGACGGAACCTCGTGTGGTTTTAGTCGTAGTGGGTAAAGTAGGTTCCAGTCTCATATACCACCTCACCGTTTAGCCCTGGTGGGTGACGAACCGTGGAGTTTTCCTCACGTACAAAAAGTATTCAGTAGGCAATCAATAGCGTACGTGGCTAGATAGCTAAACAGGGATATTTTGTCATTGTCTTAAAAGATTCCAGTGAATGCGTTCATGTTTATGTAGTATCAGTGCATTTTAAAGGCAGACACGGTACATCGACATCAGTTTTAAATTGAAGTAAAGATAAACGGGTCTTTCTTATATAACGGCCCCCAAAAATAAAGAGGTAAACATATATAATTAATATCTTCATAATTTCAATTCATTTATTCCGTATGAATGTGGCCGTATTCATGCGATTTTTTTCTTGTACATAAATAGGGTTTCAATACGCTATTAGTAGCGTTTTTTTCTTTAATTCCATTTCATACATACATTACTATGTAATTATGTATCTATTCTTTAACGTTGTCATATAATTATTATATAACTATCTTGTTTTTACATACATTCATTCACACCTGTATAACAACCACATTTTGCCAACTGTTATTTGGTCCCACTCACGTAAAGGGGGCAAGCCTATTGCTGCCAACGGGGCACGTTGGGAATTAAATGCGGGAAAATGAGGCGAATATTGAAAGGGAAGAGGAAGCGAAATATCTATTTTAATAGATTATAATACGTAAAATCATTCTCTTTTTGTTCTTCATTCAATTAATTCTATTAATTGAAGCATGAATATCTTTTTCGCTGCTTGTGAGTTTAAGGTTGGAAATGAAACAGTGAAAGAGTTCTTTTACCTTGGAAGTATGTTTACAAGGGAAGTAAAGCATGATAAAGACATTTGAAAGAAGAGCCCAAAAAGAAAATTCAAGACACAGACAGTGTATTTTTTTATAAAATGGTTTATCACGAGAACCAGAGACAATTCAATCATATGTATCTAAATTGACTCCATAAACTTATGCTCCGGAAAAATAAAATTGTTCACCTGTATAATTTATTAGCATTAGAGATAGTGGTAGTTATTTTTATGAAATTACTAGATTACTAGAAAAAACACGATAATGTGTATACGCAAAACGTGAATGCATTTTTTGTAGTATTTTGCATGTGTATATCTTAAAATAGTGGTTTCGAAATAATTTTTTATGACTTACTTTTACGACCTAGATAAACTTAGAAAAAAAAAATTGGTTATAACTTCATAAATACGCGAGAGAGCATTTTTACCTGTTCTATCCTTTTCACTGTTATTTTTATAAAATACAAAGAAGAAAGTATCAAAAGCTATAAAATATCCAATCAGCGTATAGTGGGGATTCGTGTACGTGCCGTTGAAAGAGCGTCGCTGATCTCACGGCTTAGCTCGTTCCGAGATGCATCGATTCATCGATTCGCTCATATAATTCTATTATATATCTATGTACGTGTTCGAATAGAATCGAATACAGACGGTTTGACTGTGTCTAGTTCTGTTGAAGTGATTTAGAATCGATTAGTGGCTAGTCATATGCAAATTAAATTTTCGTTATGGGAGCATTGGAGTGAACTGCTGTAACATTTACTTGACAATATGGATTAAATAATACTTTTAAGAAAGTAAACCAAATCTTCTGTAGCATATTGTTAAAAAGAAATTATGTTCCCTTAATAAGATTTAATAAATAGTAAATAGTTGTAAAGAAACGTGTTAAGACGCTAACAGACCCTTGCACTGCCAAAGGCAGGCGCCAAAATAAAATGAAATTAGGTATTGTCAAAAGGGTGCTTGGAGCAGATTCGGTTATTAGGTTTTGATTGTATGTACATTTAAACTAAACGCACAGGTAGTATATACGCGAACTTAATGCCTAAGGCATTCTCTAGTAGTGATACTTGGGCGAAGCTGAGACGAAATAAAAAAATGACGAAATTGTTTTGCCTGTGGAACAAATTGTCGGCTTTGGTTTTTCCGAACCGATACGACCTTCAAGAAAAGAGCGTAGTCCTAACCTAAAAGCCGGTAACGCACTTGTGACTCTTGAGTTGCAGGTGTTCATAGGCAGCGGTTGTCACTTACCATCAAGTGACCAGTCTGCCCGTTTGCCCACTATATCATAAAAAATATATTTATGAACCAATGCATACATACATGTCATGGTCTTCTTTTACATTTATAAATACATATACCTAATAACGTTAAACTATGAATGAATTATAGACAAGTTAATTAAATAATTAACTTATTTAAATAAATAGGGTCTCTTGTATTTTTCCTGGAAATCAGTAATGATTTATGGAGATACTGGTTTCGAAAAGAAGCTCATTCCATAAAAGTATAGACTGAAGACAGAAAAAAGAGCGAACAAACCCAAAAGATTGGGCCCTCCAAAAAGAAGAAATAGGACAAGCAGATTGTTTGATGAACAGAGCTTTCTGTCATGACTGCTGTATACAAAAATATATTGCAATAAATCATTCGTTTATAGAGATATAATGGTTTTATAGTGGGATACTAGGATACAACAACTTTTGAATGTGTACGAACAAAACAACATTTTCTCGACATTATTAAAATCCTGAATTTATATCCATTTTCAGATAGGTATTAGAAACTATTCAGGGTATTTTTGCACAACGGAACATAAATGTACATACTACTTAGTATTGGGGGAAAAGTAACACAAATATTGAAGTTATCGTACCACTGAGCGCTTTAGTAATTATATTTGTGGCGTACGATCGCGCTCATTTTTAAATGTAATCTTGAGGTCCCGGTGTCGTTGGACGGTAAATTATTTTAGGATTTTTCTATTAGAGAATCGTCATTAGCAGCATGGGGTCTGTGGAAACAAGTCCTGTATTAATAATAATAACAACAATAACAATAGGTTTGACCTCTCAGTACAAAAATATAAAAGGTGTATTAAGATTTACTTTCACATAGAAGTGATGAAACTTGGAACTACTGGAACTTGGACTATTGGAATGGTTTGTAATTCTTAACAAGCGAATAACGGATTTATATTTTGTAGATTTCTCTAGGTTTCTCTTGGATAGGTGTGTACCATCTTCGTCTTCATTATCACTTTCCATCAGGTGACTTGGAAGATAAACGCCTATTCCATTACACAATAAAAAAAATCTACTGCAAAAGCCTGAGGCGAAGACCCGAATTCACGATAATATACATGCCTTATCTTTTGAGTCATACGACCGGAAGATATGAAGCTATATCAAACAGTTTCGAAACTCAAGCCTCAACTCCGTACAAACACATAAAAAGGCGAATTTTATTTCACCCAACTCATATCGGATCTTTTCGACAATGTGGAACTTCGTCGTTCTTAGCCGTGAGTCTTATACGTTGTAGGCAGACGTCATTACCAATTTTGATTATTTTTTCAAGCGCTCTGCGCGCATCATCACAATCGGTTACCGGCGGTTACCGGAAATTTAAAAGCGGATTATGGCATCCAGAAAATTTATTAATGTACTTAATTTTTTCATCTTGCAATATCATACTTATCTAATACTATAATTTATAAAACTGTAAACGAGCAATTTTTGTATACCTATTTATTTATAAATTTATTTCGTCTATCTCGGAAACGGCTCTAACGATCTGTATCAAATTTTGTATTTACAATAAGGTTTTGCTTTTTAAGTATGTGTATATAGATAATTCCTAAAAACGCTATTTAAAAAAAAAAACATTCAACGAGCAAAGCTCAAACACTCAGGTTCTAATTAATACTTGCTATTATAAATATAAACGTACGTTTTTTGTTTGCTCTTTCGTGAAAGTTTTTACGAGAGTTTTTAGACGTCGTATGGCTGACATGATGATGGTCATGGTTTGTCGAAACGAATCGATATTTTTGAAGTTACACTTCTTTTGGCGCGTTAGGGAAAAATGAGAGTAAATTTTTACGATGCGAGCGCACACCGTCACAAAAAACCGACACCCTGAAGTTAGCTAGTCAACATTTTAGTTTTTCAAAAAAGTTACCAACTTCACGATATTTATTCAAGTGTTTCTGAACCTACAATACGTGTTTTGTATCAGTCCGAATAAAATATATATAAATATATACTTTTTCAAATAATATTTCGTGGTGACTGATATTTATAAACAATTTATTGATTTAAAGATAATTTACTGTGATTATAAGTGATAAAAATTGCTTTTACATAGGTATTGTTTTGAGTACGTTTTTCTAATTTGAGGTTAGTTGACGGTATGTATTATATATTATGATATTTAAATAAACTTTATTTAACTAGCGCCAAAGAAGCATAACTTCTTATGTGCGTACATAAGTACACACATACTTTCTTTTTTCATAGTAGCTTGCATAGCAGTTGTTTACGTAGAATGACATTAGCTATTTTGTAATATAGACACCGTGTTCGATAAAGAGCAAAAACTGATTAATAATGAATTATAAAATAATCCTATTTGTGTGCAAACAATATACAGGTAGCCGGCACGTTCAGAAATCATTACGCCGCAGTTAGTAGTTATAGCCAATACAGTTAATATTATCGTTTCCATATAATCTCCTGTAAACATCATAGGGGTGCTAGTCGCGCCGTGTATCTACAAATCACGTCAAACGTAGTTATCGGAATCCCCGAGGGTAAATCGCAGCAGTCTCGTCGCATCACACTCTAATATAAATTTCCTAATTTTGTGTTCCTGTAAATTCGTATGAAATTAAGGCTTATTGTTTTCGATCCATATTTTAGTACGTAATAAATGTAAAAGTTGGAGTTGCTATTTTATTAACACACACACAATACACCGTATACTTTTAATCTTGTAATGTTAATAATGTTTTCTTAATTAACACTGTGTTCGTCAATATGTTTATAGTGTGCGCGAGGACGCTGGTACCCTAAACACAAGTTAAATCTTATCCTGGGTGCCAGAGTTCATCGTAAATACTATTTGCCGTGTGTGAAAAAAAAAAAAAAAAGAAAAAGAAACTCTCAGTAACATTCATTGGCTTCGCGGAACTTGCAATGTATCGGAAATTAATGACTACGTATTAAAAAAAAAATCGTCTTACATAGTAATAGTTATTAATGTAACAAACAATTTGTATTATTTTCCATGTAAAACTACGTAGACGATTTATATTCCGTGTCTATACCTAGCGCCCTTTTGAATACCTGAAAGTTTGAGTAATTTTGGTATTTAGAAAATTTTGTTTTTTGAAAACATCCGAAATGTTCGATCCAATTATAATATTCTTGTTCTTAGATCCCTTTGCGGTATGAAAAAAAATTCTAGTATTACTAAATTATTACTACCACGGACCAATATATACTAAATTATTTTATTTTATGTAGATTTCAATACAATGTATGTTTGGTTATGAAAAAAATTAAATAGACTTAGTGTTGTTCACGGCTTCGTACCAGAATGTAATGTAATCTAAATAATATTAAAACCGAGACCAGCGTCAAAAATAAATGGTTTACAGTCACACTAAATGGGTTAATAGAGCTGGGAACCGACCTTTTATGCCCTGACGGCATTTGAGACCTCATCGGTATCGTTAATAATTAAAACATTGGGGGAATGAAGCCACGGTGTGTGTAACTTCCACGTAGTTTGCCACTGATTGATTTGTTAACCTAAAGGATTGGTTTTAGGTTACAAAAATCTCTATGAAGGCTAAAGTCTTATTTTTAGTCAAACTATTAAAGAATGGCGCCATTACTTTTTTTTAAGGGAAAGAAATCTTATTTGGATCTTCCCTAATGCTTCTACAAAGGCTTTTTCTAGATTTTTTTTAGGTTTTTTTATTTTTTTAGATTAGACTGATAACTGTAATCTTTTATGGTTGTCGTAATATTAGTAATTGCATTTTAATTTTACAGGTACTGCAATTACTTTAAAATTAATTTATTGCTGTACTGTATGTACTCGTACTGTATTATTACTGCAAAGTTCTTTTCTCACAGACTTTATCTATTTTAAAGCTGAATGTAAACGTAAGTATATAGTAATAAGATAATCTTGACATTCATTTGCGTTACTTTGTAACGTAAATGAAAAATATTTCTCTCAGAAACTAATAATGATACTGAATGTCTGGCTTAATTCAGATTACGTGAATTGGATTAATTTCGTTTTCAAGTATAATTCACTGAATCGATGAATACTATACGAATATATTAAGACGAATTCAAAATATTCTCTCGGCTAAATAATATAATCTTCACGACTAAACCCCAAACCGTAAACGACCTGAGGACTAAGGATCTCTGATGTAGATTAATAGATATATAGATAGATAATACTTTATTTGTACACCAAGTTTTACAGAAAAATTTATACATAATAAGTGTAGCATTGAAAATGTACAAAGGACGTAGTTACCCTTTGTCGGGTTTATGTTATGTAGTAATATCAGGTCAAGTTACTTTACTCGAAAGACTATTCAGATACGGATGTAGGACTCCCGTTTCGTCAGCTTATGTTAAAGTCCAATATAATGGCGTGGTCGGCGATCTTTTTTTGGGCGGCTATTGTTTAGGTCAAAAGAAAAAGCTTTATTAAACTTGACAGAATTTCTTAAAACAACTTAGAAATAGAACAAGTAGACGATTACATTGCGTAGTCAGACACCAAAGTCCCAGTCTAATCCTAAGTCTCTAAGTCCCTCAACCTAAGTGATATTATTAACAAATATGACCATAGATATTTCTGTTCTGTTTTCTTGTTTGACATAATTCAAACAAGAAATTAGGAGTTACCGGAAAGATAAGTAAGCAATAAAATATCGAGAATCGTGAGTGCTGCGACAGTTAAATGGCTTCACAAATATTGACTTGGCGGTTCCCTAAGGTCCCGACGATGGGAAGCGGGCGCGGGAGGCGGGCTGTCTGGCGCGAAGCCAGCCCACAACTCAGCTTTGTGTATCAACACTACACTCAGAAAAGACGGGAAGTGGGAATGTCTTATGGAAATTTTCTTAATTTCCCGATCTTAGCTTTCCGGTATCTTGATAAAACACGCCCCTATCTTGTTACAGCATTTAAGCACTACGGGCATAAATTGTTTATAAATATACTAGCGACCCGCCCCGGCTTCGCACGGGTGCAATGATGATACTAAATATACTACAGAATGTCTTTATATACAACATTCACAGCTTTTTTGTCATTAGACAATACAAACATGTTTTCTTCAGAGGTTACTCTTGAAAGAGCAACATATAATTGGCCATGTGAAAAACACTTAACGCTCACATCTAAACCTGCAACCGATATGTCCCTGCATTTTAAATCTGTAATATCTTCGAAAATATTCATTGAAATTACATGCTGTAAAGGGCCATTTTGATCTATATTAAATGCACAATGTATTTAAGGTACTTAATTGGATAAGGATTAATTATGTATTGCTTAAAATCGCTTCGTAAATAAGCCATTATTTCTCATAAAAAGTAAAGGATAAAAAAATGTTTATTGTGGGTTATCCCTAAGAGATAGACATATACCATTGCGAATTTTTTTGTAGAACTTTTTAAGGTGTACAATACTGTGGTACATTATTTTGATCTATCTCGTAGGGTTCAGCCAGCGTTTGCAATGTAAACGCAAAAAAATGTTTTTATTTACGACATCACATTAAAAACCTCTAATGTTATCAGTGTTTCTCCACTATATTATGCATGTATTATACATATAAACCTTCCTCTTGAATCACTCTATCTTTTAAAAAAAAACCTAAAAAGCATCAAATTCCGTTGCGTAGTTTTAAAAATCTAAGCATACATAGGGACAGACGGACAGCAGGAAGCGACTTGTTTTATACTATGTAGTGATTGATGGTTATTAAGGAGTTTGCCAGTAGATAAGTACGATTGTTCAATAAACATTTACTACTAGATTACTAAACGCGGACTATGAAAATCATCACTTTTCGGCATATTTGAATCCTGTAGTTTCATTACGTTGTAATTAGTACTTTGTAATGAGACTCTTACTAGTCTTGTTGAGTTTATTTTGATTTTATGAAACATGTTCCTATTTTTTAAATAAAACCACGTTAGCCCAGACGTGCACCGCCCTCCTTTTAGTTGCCTTTGTTTATTATACACTCGCAACAAAAGTGGTGACACTACAACTTTTCCTGTTTTAAATTGTCTTCAACACATTTTTCATTCTATTTTCATTTTGTGCTCCTATTATATGAAACGACTTACTGTTTTTTTATTTAACTATGTGTCTCTTGTAGGCAAAACTAATTAAAACAGTCTTTCTTTTTCTTTCGGGTGTTGGTGTGTCTCGCTAGACATCACGTGCGATGTAGCGAGACCGCCTGAGAGTACGCCGCCTCTTTTTGTGTGAAGATGATGAAATGGAATTATTCAAACAGCGGTCGAGCAGAACGGGAGAGGTCTTTCACGTTGTCAGACAGGATGCCAGAGAGTTCTGAACAATCTCCGGCCATACTTGAGCGAAATACAGTCAATGAATTTTAACGTGTGAGAGCCATGCTTCGGCCGGCTCGACTCCGCTCGATACCAAGGCCTCAAAGCAAACCGGCAGTGAAGCAATGCTTGCATTGCTTTTCGCCGCGTGAGTGAGGTTACCGGAAGCCCTAACCCTTTCCTCTCCCCTATTCCCGTCCTTCCCCCCTCTCCCCCTCTTTCTCTACTCCCACCTTAAAGGACGGCAACGCACTTGTGACTCTTGAGTTACAGGTGCCCATGGGCGGCGGTAGTCATTTACCATCAGGTGACCCGTCTGCTCGTTTGCCTCCTATACCATAAAAAAAAACAAAATGACATACCCTTGTCCTTACTTTTGTCTAAATCCGCTCTGATGCCATTTTTCATACCAGGCGGTGCTCAATCCATATGAAAACCAGTTCATCTTCCAAATTTGGATTAATAGTTCATTATTAGGCTCGCTATTTCAAAGAAATTTTAGCAAGTTTACTTTAACCATCCTAACCTCCTGCTCCTACAAATCTAGAGTCGTAAAATCCACCGTACCAAACATTTTTAGAAAAAAAACTTTGATAACACGATTTGTGTTTAACTTTTTTAGTTTACTAGATATGACTATCTGTTCTTTACTCTAAGGAGTTAAGACAAAATCCATGTCCGTATCAGACTTAATATAAATATTCTTTACATCAAGCTTTTCATTTATTTAACAATCAAAACAAAACAATCTAATTGATTAATCGATTAGTGATATTAATATTGTATATTCATAAACGATTTTAAATTATATCAATCGGTGGCATTTTTTAGGGTTACCGAATTTAATAACCAAGAAACAGTTGAAGGGTTATGAATTATGAAGAGAATATTAATTAAAAGTTGTGTTTCTCGTTCAGAAATTACTTGTGAGTAAAAAGTGGTTTCGTGTTCGGATAATACCACAATGTGTTATTACAGACGGAGTTAATCCTCCTTTGTTATGAGTTTCAAAGGATTTATCGGGCTTTGTGTCTTTTCTTTTATTCTTCGACTCGGTAGCAGCGGCGCTGAGATTCAATCAACTCAATAGCTATATAATTAAGATGAGAGAACGATGAGAAAGGATTTTTAATGTTTGTCAGTATATAGAAATAACTAGATCCATGCTTAATACCCTTGAGATGATATTAATCTTAGATATTCAATAATAATGTCGTCTTATCGTTTTTTTTTTGTTGTGATAACAAAAAAGTAAAGCAACCAGAATTTTTATACAAAATTCAAAATTCAAATTGTTCGGTTCTTCCAGGTGGACTAACTATTTTGTCTAACTGATATGACCATGAGGAAAAAAAATCCAATGGTTTCTAATTCTATTTACTAATATTATAATCTACTCAAAACGAGATTCTAAATACGAATTAAATTTGCCATGCCCTTTCCTTATTGAAAAAAAAGTGAATAAATGGTTGTTATTTTCGAAATGACTGTAGGTACTTTTCTTAAACTTTAACAAGTTTTACGACGAGGAAGTACTATTCCTCGTGGTCAAATCAGTTAGACAAAATAGTTTGATCACGAGGACTCAATCCAAGAAGTTTGAACAGCATGATTTTTTTTCCTCTTGGTCAAATCAATTTGACAAAATAGTTAGTCCACCTGGAAGAACTGAAATTGTTTTATTGTGAATCCCAGGTACAGAGGATGTTACAAATAAATACGTTATCTGTCCTTAATTACCAGTGAACCTTTCTTCGTTAGCGGTAACTGGTTTCCCAGTCTATATTTGGTTAGAGCAAAACAAGATGGATCTCCGTAGAAGTATGATTTGTATGTGATGCCTCGTTGCCTCCCAAGAAGATCTAAAAAAATTTATCACCAGATAGTGAGTGATCACCGGTGCTTGTAAATATTCCCAATATCAGAAATACTATATAATAACATAATACTAATAATAACATACTTACAACATAATACTAATAATATAACATAATACTAATAATATAATACTTTGCATTTTACTGGCCAATTTCCTCCCCATTAAGATACTTAAAATGGCCTTATTCACTAGCAACAATTTTTTATTTGGTACCCCCTCAGCAATAGACTTCTAAAGTAAAGTTCTTCGTAAAGCAAAACCGCTGTATTGTTACTTAACATTGCAGCGGTTTTGCGTTACGAACTTTTGCCTTTCATTATTATGTTTCTCCCCATGTGTTTTTGATTAGCAGGCACCAGATTAATGAAAAGCGAGATGGATAAAATAAAATAATCAACATAAGATAAAATTAAATCATTCATTCATTTTAAATACACACTGTAATCTTACTAACAAAAAAAAAAACATTCTGAATACCTATTATTTGTTATATTTAAATGAACTAAAGAGCACTTTAATTTTTTATCGATTAACATTTTTTTACATATTATTATGTCATTTGGATCTTAAATAAAATATAATAATGAGATAAATAATTCAGCCTCGTCACTCATTAAACGATATGAACGCGCAGCTGGAAGGCAGACACGGTAATTCGTACTCAAAATGTTCAGGTAAATGTTATTAGCGAAAGCTTTCGTCTTAGTGCCATGTAACCCCCTTAATGACGTCAATTTGAATACGACCGACTAGTTGGTTCACTCAACGGTAATGTAAATTTCCCGCTTGTGTCAGCTTGAGAGGCATAGTATCCTACTGTTATTTGACACCCGAAATGAGCTGTCAATCAGGCCCGATTGCATGCGCTGATGTGAGTATACACTTTGTCGGTCGGGAACTTTGCTGCTAATTTATGTATGTATGCGTTGTGAGAAACCTTGATAAATAATTAACGTGGGAATTTGTATTAGTAATAATTGATGTTATTTGGGTTTCTTTTAAATAGCAGATCTATTTCAAACAGTGCTTCCTTCTGCAGTCATTCATGTAATAAAATAATAAAGATATATTGTGTACAGCCATTGTAGGTACTAGATTCGGTAAATGGGTTAACTGACGGATGATCACAACGGTGCTTAAATTTGGTGATAAGAGGTGTATTAATTTCTTTATACACTTGTATAAAACAAAACCGCATGGTTTAAGATGCCTATGATCACTGACGACGAAAGTGTGTGAGTGTTATTTTCACGTTACCAACGTCGTTTCTCTTTAAGCTCTGGCAATCACAGCAGGAAAATAACTCTGGAAAATCGTGGTCTTCTGTAGGGTGGACTAGTACCTTAAAGTCAAGATGATCCACTCATGCAGAAATTGCCTGTGCTGTACATCCTTGAAACGTTTTCAAGATTATTTATTTTACGTGGGAGAGCCATGCTTCGGTACGTATGGGCCGGCTCGACTCCGTTCGATACCATGGCCTCACAGAAAACCGGCCGTGAAACAATGCTTTTCGCCGCGTGAGTGTGGTTACCGGAGGCCCTAACCCTGCCCTCTCCCCTATTCCCATCCTTCCCTTCTCCCCCCTCTCCTCCCCTCTTATCCCCCTCTCCCGTCTTCCCGCTCTTCCCCTATTCCCACCTTAAAGGGCGGCAACGCACTTGTGACTCCACGAGTTTCAGGTGCCCATGGGCGGCGGTAGTCATTTACCAACAGGTGACTCATCTGCTCGTTTGCCTCCTATACCATAAAAAAAATTAAAAGACTTACTTGTCAGATTTGTAGTAGGACAGATTTTGTTTTTTATTTGTCTTTGGATTTTTTCTTCACACATAGTTGTGAAGAAAAAATGAAAAAAAAATTACCGGTACGCCTACAATAAATAGATGCAGTGCACAATGAGATATAGACATAACGTTAACAATGTCGGTAAAAAAACAACAAAGACCATGTCGGATAATTCTGCGATCCATTACCAATGAGATTCCGAGTTGCTATTTTCATCAGATCTATTTTTTCGTGTAACCGATATTCTTTGGCGTTATTTCCATTCATACGGCCGCCTAATGAACTGTCAAGTCCAATGACTTTTTACAGAAACTGCACCTGATGGAGAGATATTCAGTTTCGATTTCTATTTTGAATATTCTCAAAATATTTGACAAGCACTTACATGAATTACGTCTCTGTTGACACTTTACACTAACTTTCGAAGACAGACATCTTGTTTATTCATTTATGCTGCTTAGAACATTTAGTAATGTAAAGTTCGACTTTAACCCGAACTGTTTTCTTCATAGCAGGTTGTGTGTCATATCTACTCAACCGTAATAAGCGGTCACTGCGAACTACGGACGATAGTTATTCCAAAGCTGTCACTTGTGCATTACCAATCCTTTAAAAATTATCGTTTTAAAGAACTCCATAGTAGGATTGATGAGGAATGAAATTATTTATTTTTTATTTCATTAAATATTGATTTCAATTATTTTCTGATTCGAATCAATATTATCTATTTTAATACTTATAGATGAATATTATTATTATTGAAATAGTTCAGGAAGTTGTAATAGAGCGATAAGGCTCTCGAAGTGACGACGCCACGCAGCGACGTTTAGTTTTAAATGTACCTAAGTTAGTAGACATCTTGAATTCGAGCCGAGTGCAGTATCTTAGTTTGTAGTAGTATTAGTATTATTATAGTATCTATGCACGACTAATTGTTACTTTACATTTTCTTTTGTGTCATTTTAATCATAAACAGGCTCTGCCTAGTTTGGGATCAGAGGGCCGTGTGCGACGTGTCTCGAGTTATTATTATTATATTTGGTGTGTTCAATTGAATTCAACAGTGTGTACTTATAATACAATTTCTTAATCTTAAATCCAGTACCATATGGTATGGTAAGGTACTGTAGTCATTTCTTGGCATGCATGGAGAAGTAGCAAACCAGGTCTTTTAAGAGACACAAAGCGGAGCTTTTAGCATCATCAATAAATTCTAAGCATGCAAGCGATATAGCACCTCTTTTACTTAGGAGGGATGTTTCTTCCATCAATTTCCTATCGACTGCATAGTCAGTTTTATTCTGAAAACTACTATGCATTTCACCTTACAATTTAACAGTAAATATAATTAACGTTCATAAATGTAATTTTTGGATTGATACTTTTATTATTGGAAAGATAGACTACAGAAATCCACCTCATTTATCCAAGAATGCTTAACCCGTAAACCGTAGCTCGAAATCATCTCGACGTGTTGAGGGTTGTATATTCGGATGTCGTACGTATTAGGTCAACCCTTAATTGGCAGCCGCGTCAGCCACAGATTAATTGCATGCGCCATTATTGTGGATTGGTACGAGTATGTTCATTGTTTAATATTTAAGTGTTTTTCTATTTACGAAGCCTATTATAGAAAGTTGATAAGCCCTTCTTAGTCATAAAGGCATTCCATGAAAATAAAACAGTTTAAAGCTGATGTGCTGATGCCCGACTGGGAAATAAAACCTCCATCCATCAGAAGATCGCGGTTAGATACTACAGCTATTTTTATTATTTCTATTTCTGCTGTTAAATAGGGTTGCCAGACCTCCATTGGAGCGGAATAGGAGGAATTGGAATTGTCAATGCAAAAGTGACACCACTGATGTTTGATGTCACCATTATAGCCTGCCCTGTAATCATCCTACAGATGTATAATAGGATCTAAAACCCATTTAAATCGTGGGAGAGCCATGTTTCGGCACGTATGGGCCGGCTCAACCGGATGATACCACGACCTCACAGAAAACCGGCAGTGAAGCAATGTTTTCATTGCTTTTCGCTGAGTGAGTGAGATTACCGGAGACCTTAACCCTTCCCCCCCTTTTCCACCCTTCCCTCCCCCCTTTCACCCTTCCCTTACTCCCACCTTAAAGGCCGGTAACGCACTTGTGACTCTTGAGTTGCAGGTGCCCATGAGCGGCGGTAGTCATTTACCATCAGGTGACAAGTCTGCTCGTTTGCCCCCTATACCATCAAAAAAAATACAGTCCGCCACACAAGACAAGTATAGGTCTGCACGCTCAGAACATTCTTTTTCTCGTTCATATTAGTTGGACAGCTACTGTTAATTTGTAAGCCCTCTATAAACATAAAAAAATCATAAAGAATTTTATCTTGATGACAACCAAATTTCATAAACACATGACTGGAATTTTTCTTTGTTTCCCTTATATTTGTTCATAAAAGTTGCCCTTTGTACTACTGAAGATGGTTTAATACGATTACTGGATATGAGAAAACTCCGAGCTCGTTTCATAAACTACGTGACGTAAACAAAAAAAAAAGAGTAGCGAAAACAGAGCCTCACAAAACGATATAATCGAATTATACCTGCACTACGTGAGCATAGCGTGGACATGGATTACATTTTTCCATTTGCTGACTAAAAAATATTTCCTTTGTGTTGTTACGTCGGAAATCGTGTGAGAATTTCTAACAATTTTCTTTCAATCGAACCTTAAACGCGTGATACGCCATAAATCTAACAAAGGGGATAATAAGTGTTATTACGGAAGCTAAATGGGACATTTAAAATGGTTTTGAGGAAAAGAAGACTTTTATTAATCCAGGGGTGTTTAAAAGTGTAGGGGACACATTATAAGGTGAAGAATATCTGATATTTTTGATATTAAATTTAAACTTCTTTTGGCTGAAGATACATCTCCAAAAGTAGTAGCTAAAGAGGCATTCTGTGGTGTTATACTTTTCTTGTGGAAACATTAAATGCAATGTTTCTCAGGAGGGTTTTCTCTTGAACTTCAATATTGTTGTTTTAAAATAGTCGCCAATTTACTATAGGTATCTGCGTGTAAATAATTACGATGGTCATATCATATAAGATCGGGGAAAAAGTTTCTTCGTATTTTATATACAAATTCAAGACATTTTTTTCAATGTTTAATTACATTTAATTATAATATATATGTGTCATTTTTTTCGATAACTTGTTGCCATATTGTAGGTAGTGACATATTACCGTTGCTGTAGAAATCTTAGGATTCTTGATCAAAAAACTACGACAAATGGTTTTGACAGTCCTTTCTTGATGTTAACCTGTGTTAGGTACGGTCTATATGGTAGATGCATTAACACTTCCCAACCAAGTTCTCTCTATTTTTGCTGAGTGGCCAAAAATGTGTGTGATCTGGCGTTATCGTGATGAAAGACCACTCCTTTTCTGTTGATCAATACCGGCCGTTTTTTCTTAATTTCTTGCTTGAGTCTCATTAGTTGCTGACAGTAGATATCCGAATCGATGGTTTTAACCGGCGTAAAAGATCATTGCTCGAATCCCACCATACACACAGCATCACATTATTGCATGTTAACCCGGGTTTCGCTATAGTTTAAAGAGCTTGACTACCCTTTGTCCATGATCTTTTTCGCACGTTCTTGTCATAGGTGATCCACTTTTCATCACCAGTGATATTTTTTTTCAAAAATGGTTCGGTTTCATTACGTTTCAATAGAGAATCGCAAATGAGTACACGATTCCTTAAGTTTTTTTCAGTGAGCTCATGTAGTACCCAAATATCGAGATTTTTACGTAACCAGGCTTTTTTAAAATGGGTTAAAACTGTTTTGTCGTCAATCGTCAGTTCCTCGAATAAATTTATCTTTCTTTCTTTCTTCTTTCTCGGTTATGTCGTAACTACTAATATGCCGATCTTGCTCCACTTTTCCAAAAACGGTATTGTCCTTTTCCGTATGAGGGCGACCAGAGCCAGCTGCATCTTTGACATCAAAATTCCCGGACTGAAAACGCTTGAACCAAATTTTGTGCTACTTTTACTGACACTGCAATTAGGTCCATAGATGTTACAAATTTTTTTCACCGCTTGAGTCGTATTTTTCCCTTTTTGTAATAATACTTCAGAATGTATCGAATTTCTTCGTTAGATTCACTTATTTTAGTGAACAGAAAATCAATAGAAAAATATCGGGTGTTTTTTTACTTTTTCTTTTTCTTAATGTCCTATATTTATTAATATTAAAACCAGTCAGACGCAAACATCTCTTTGGTTGTCAAAGAGATTTTCCTTCAATTTTATACATACAAAATATGAAGAGACTTTTTCGCCGACCTATTATCATATCCTGGGACATATTACACATCGATATCTAGACTCAAGCTAAGCAGAGCTTATACAATGTATGTATAATGTATATTTTTTTTTTTTTTTTTTTACGTGTGGAAACCCCCACGGGTCATCATCTCACCGGGGCTAACGGTAAGATGGTATGTCGGACTCGAACCGACTAAAACCACACGGTGTTCCGTCACGGGGTCCTGATGCCGGGGACTCAGGTGTACCCTAGGAAGGAAGTCCCTGTGAGCCCCGGCAGACTTGGCCGCCTACTAGACAGCAGGCGACCCCGCAATTTGGTGAGGGGGCCTTGCCCCCTCCGATTTAGAGAAGTGCGCGTGGAACACGTCGCGCCACCGTCTCGGGCCTGCTTCTGCTAGGGCGACGAGTAATCCATCCCGTCACCCCCAGGCAAGCGCTCATGGAGGCCGGAGATCGTCTCGCTCTCTCCGGCGCCTGGTGCATCTTCTTCGGGACGGGAGAGACGGGAGAGTACTAGTTCTCTCCCGTTCCCTTTCCGCCGCCTCCTTGGTACTCATCACTTCCTCGCAAAACGAGGCGGCGGAATCCCATGCGCTCTCGTACTGGACCATAGCCATCACCATGGTTTCCAGTGAGAGGCTGCCTACACTCAAGGCTATCGCAAGGTCAGCACGTTGCCGCGCCCACGCAGGCACTTATATATTTCCACCTAAATGGTGGAAATAAAAATTCAGGATCCTTTAATTGAGTTACCTGTATCCAAAATATTCACCGACTCTGGTTATGTTATATGTAGAAGCCAAAATAGTAACTATATTATCTAATAAACAAATGGCTCAGGTGGATTGGTGCTTAGATTTTAGTTGGGGTTTTGTGTTTGTTTTTTAAATTGTATCTCAATTTTGATTAGAAAGACATTCCGATATTATATAACTATCAGAATGCAAAAAAATATTTAGCTTATTACTTTTTGTACATAAAGTCTTTTTGTGTCTACCCTTGCTAAGTAATCCTATTAGGTAAATAGGTGTCGCAGCTGAGTGCACGGGTGCATGGCTAAGGCGGCCACAAGCCGCTGAACGTTTTTTCGAAAAGTTAAGCCAGTTTCTGTATAATACAAAGCGTGTCTAATAAACTGCGGTACGCCTCCGAGTTCGGTCTCTCCACCTTACAGACATGAATTTATGATATCGTTCAAACTGAGCAATTGGAAATGAACGGGTAATTCATGTCGCCATATTTCCAAGTCAACCGTTTTCCAACCTGCAATACGCACCTTTGGCGAAAAATTTCCACAGCTAAATTCATAGAAGCTATATTCCACATAGGAATTTATTCTTGCTAAAATACTGGCAACATTTTGTAGCGTAGGTATACGATATAGGCTTAATACCGCTGCGTTTTGCTACAGTTGTTTTTGTTTACGTAGTTTCAAAACAAATTTCGTTTGACATTTTATTGAGTTGGTACAAAAGAAAGAAACTTAATTGACTTGTTTAAGTTCACAGGGCTAAAATACGTAATGAAGAACCTTCCTTTGTATCTCTATACAACAAACCTGAGGTTACAAGCTGTTCAACTTTGATAGCACCTTACCAAAGGAATGATGCATGATCACTCTAAAGTTTCGAAACTTTTACTAAGATTATATCACCACGGGGCACTTGAAATAAATCTACTGAACATGGATTCCTGTGCTTGAAACGATTTAAAACCTTTAGATATAAACATTCTGTAACCTCTTTCTGCTTCTATATATTGCAATTAGCAAACAGTCTTTGATTTTACGCATCTGTGTGTACGATTGTGCGATTTTAACGGTATAATATTATACGAACGTATAATAGTACGAACTCTTAATAAACATGCTTTTGTATAACTTTAAAGCAACAGATTAAAATGTTATCTGCACGTTCGATCTTGCCAATAGATGGAGTTGTTAGTTTTATTTAAATGGCTTTACTCTGGTCAGCATCGAGCTGCATTCTAAGGATCCTGAACTATTATATGTTTAAAAGTGAAATACTTTTAAGTTTGTTGTAAATAGTATACTCTTTGTCATAAAGCCGACGTTCTGGCCATCACTATTTCTGATAGTGGATATGAGGAATCCTTATCGTTAAATATCATTAAAAAAATCGTATCGGGGACAACACCTATGAATCATGCCATTACGTCCCGTTACGTCCCATTACGTGCCGTTATGTCCGTCACGTCATTGGAGATTAAAAGTGTTGTTACGACTAACGCGTTATATTGTATTTTAATTACTAATGGCATAAAGTCGAATGACTGGGCTTTTTTAGCACATAAACACCGTTATATAACATCGGTATACGATAGCGTCTTGAGCGCGGCATTTTCTTAAAAATACACTGATTTACACATTAAAATAAGTTGTTCTGGGGTTACAACTAACTAAAAAAATGCCAACGCCTATTCCCTTACTAATTTAAGAACAAACAAAGAAATGCAGGAAATTTCAATGGGAAATACCATATAGGTTTTAATTGACTAGTTAGTGTCAGAATATGTGTAGGTTTTTATTGCATTGTTAACCATGCTTTTTTTTGGAACTCGAATGGATTGTAGACCTGAAGGTTTTGGCAATAATTTCAACTCGATATCTATACGCATTTTTAAACAAAATAACGATCTGTCCATCTATCAATAAACTTTTTCGTTTCTGAGGCACGGAACTTTAAAAACTAAAATGCTTTTAAATTATTGAAACTAACACGTAATTATTTAATTTGCCCTAAATACAGATGTAACCACTGTACAACTTAATTTGTCCTCTAATGCTCGGCCCCTGCTATACTTAGTACGAGCACAGATAAGATAATAGTTACTTCGTAACAGATACATCACTCCCATACAAAAGTGAAAATACCTACGTTATAATGCCTACAAAATTTAATTAATAATACCTGGCGTTAGCTGCGACCAGAAATATATCTTATTTCCGCTTATCGAAAGTCGAGAACGCCTTGCCCACCGCGCGACGTTTGTCTGTGTGTGTAACCGCTTTGCCAGACACTTTAGGGTTGTACAAAATACACAAACACACAACTAATATAAAATGTAAATAAAATTATTTCTCCTAAGTTTAATTTTTAAAAGTAATTAAAATATTCTTCACTTTTAATATTGGGTTCGATTCCCACCCAGGACAAATAATTATGTGATAAGCATGATCATTTGTTCTGTGTCTGGGTTTAATTTATCTATAATATGTATTACATGTATTTAGAAATAAATAAGTATGTTCATCAGCAGTCTGGTTACCATAGCACAGGCTCTGCCTAGTTTGGGATCAGAAGGCCGTGTGTGAAATGTGTCAAGTTATTATTATTATTCTTAAACCTTTCCATAGTAACATAAAATGTTGATGCTGTACGCATGTACATATATACTAATGGCCGCTGAGTAGACGGGAGAAAGATACTCTGCTTACGATTCAATGCTTGCTTTTCTGTAATGTATGCCAAGTGACAGTGACGGGATTATAGAAAAAGGGCTTGTATCCATTTGATAAAAAAATTTGCTCCTCATTTATTTTAACTAAGATTTAATATGTGTGAATTTAAAAAAAAATGAGAGTAAGATATTGATTTGTGCGAGAAGCTCCAAATAGATGTTTTTCAATTTAAAAAAACAACTCTGTTTATTTTTCTATTTTATGAGAGCCCTTTAATCGGCAACACGTTTTATGATATGGGCTCCAATTTAATACTTTTGTTGAACATATTATGTTATCCAAAAGTATTAAATAACAAATAACTACCTACTAGAATAAATACCTCAATCCGTGCCGCTCTCAACATGTTTTACATTTCAGTCGCTCTTACTATATTATTTTCTAGCCTTATTATAGATGGTCCTAATTTAGTTTCAAATAATATCAATATAGGTATCAAACATATTGTGTGAGAGAAGCAGCCGACAGTTCGCCTTGCCTGCTACAAATTAATACGCGGGCAGTCCACACCTACAAAGTTCGTCACCTTTCCTAAATGTTATGGGTTCATTATTTGCAGTTTAATAGACTACATTTATTACAACATCCACCCTTGCTAAACACTCTAAACCTGATTTAGTACAATTTCTATATAACATTGTATAGGATATATATATATAAGCAACATTTATTATTTGTGTTAAAAAGATAACTATTATTTATTATTAGCGCAGCCACGCGGCGAGTAAAGAATAAACACCTAAAGTATTTTTAAATTATATTGACAAAATAAGTAATAATTAAAATAATTATTGCGACTTATTTTTAAAGGATTTAACAGATCACTAACATCTAGCAATAATGCAATTTAACATAAGTAACAAAAAAAACAAAATCAATTTTTTCGCTCAATTCAATTAAAAAACACAAAATATATATTTATTGTTAAACAATCTACATATGGGTTTACAATTTTGAACAAAAAATATTTAAATTTAAAAAAGTCCACCCCGATCCCCACCCAGCGCAAAGCTGCTCATAACACAGGCCGCGTTTCCCCGCTGTACGGCAATGGACAACCTTTGCGCCAAGTAAGACCCGGAGCGACTGTCAAATCCCCGCTCTCTGAGGCGACGGCCGATCTCTCTGATGAACGCAAGGGCATCAGACCCCCAACATCCCGACGTCTCGAACGCTAGCGGTACAAACAAATAATTTTCACCCAGGGGGGCATATTTCTCCCGCTTTCTCGCAGCTGCACTCTCAGCGGCAGCCCCAGCCGTCCGTGTTGTGTGAGTCAAATGAGAGACCGCGAAAGTATTGACACACGTAGCATCCCACACCAAACTCCTCCCTCTCTGCCATGGAACCAGCGTCAAACCATCCGGTCTTTTGCCATCGGAGCGACTGAGACCTGGTGGCTCCAAGACGCATGGGACATTTGCCGAGACCAAGGCCCTCCGGACAATGTCGTTTAGGGCGTGGTGTCGAGGAAATCTCCCCGAGCATCGACCGCAACTCAACGCATGATGACCGTTGGCCCCTACCATGGACCCGCAAATGCATAGGTGTGGTTGACAAACATCGCAACCCAGGCGGAGAGCCACCGCCACTCGCAAAGAGTCACTGTCGAGGAGAGTTCCAAAGTAGGGGGAAGGCAAAGCCTGCAACCACGCTCCAGACTCCACCCTCGACACCGCTCTGAGTCTGGCCAGATCCGCTCCCCCAGCCGCACTGACAAGTTGTTCGAGCTCAGACTTGTATCCCACTTCGTCCCAAGCACGCTGCCTTTCTGAAGATTCAGGGAGGGGTGCATTCGGAAAGAGCGTCTTCCATTCCACTACTCCCTCAACAGCAAAAGGTATGATAGCCCTGCCTCCATCAAGTGATAAAATTTTAGAGACCAGACCAACAACCCCATACGCCGATGCGAGAAAAGCAGGCAGACACACATCCCTCACTCGTCGCACACCCAGACCACCAGACCGTACAGGCAAAGAGGCTTGGCTCCACTGGGTATCATTCAACGACACATTCAAAATGCTTTCCACCGTACACTTCAAGGAGCTATCAAAGGAAGATACATCTTGAGGGAACAACCAGACAGGAGCCGTCCTTAAAAGATAGGTAATCTTCGGGACCGCAAAACACATTCTCAGCAGAACCAGGGCTACGTGCGCAGAGACGTTAGTGAGACGGTTCTGAGCTAGTAAAAGGAGACGTCTCCCGACTTCAATAGCCTCGGGAACTGCCTCAGGAAAAATAGGTGAACCCAGAAGATTTAAAGTTTCACGAGACAGCTCCCTGAGGCCAGGTAGAATGGAAGAGAAAAGAGAGAAATTATTAGAGGGGTCGGCTCCGCATTGAAAAAACTCGCACTTATCTGTGTTAATCTCCAGACCTAGGTCTTTAAAGAGGGGAAGCAAAGTAAGGATATCTTCCCTCACATCTTCTGGCTTTCCCCCGATAGTACCATCGTCTAAGTACCATATATTAAGGGGAGATTTTAGAGACAAGATTGCCTTGTGGATCGCAAGGCTGAAAGTAAGCGGTCCAAGTGGATCTCCCTGCTGTGCGCCAACCTGGGAAAGTATTAACGAATTCTCGAAGAAGAGGTTAGAAGGGAACTGATAAACCTGGTGAAGAAATGGATAAAGAGAAGGAATGTTTCTACTGACCTCATCCAGGAGTACGTCTCTTTCCACTGAGTTGAACGCGTTCTTTAAGTCCAATTTTATTACAACACATTCTGCGTTCCCCGGCTCTGTAACAAATGTACGTGTTGCGTGTATTGCTGCTTCACAGCCCATTTGGGTTCCGAAACCCAACTGGTGCGGCTGGAGGCATTCGGCCATATCCTCTCTGACAGCACGACACCCCAGCTTAGCTACCAAACGACGGAAGATACTCCCTACTGCAATTGGTCTAATACCCCCATCTTTTTTTGACAGCGCGCACAAACTCGCTCCGTACATGTATGGACAAACTTCCGGATTTAATTGCCCACCAAGAAGAAAGTTACACAAGGCAACCAGAGATTCAAGTAAACGCTGCCCGTTGTCCCCTGCAGAATTTGAGGTCAGCTCTTTTAAATGAACTGGACGAATACCATCCAAACCACCCGCCGAACCATTATGAAAACTGCCCAGTGCCTGGACTACGTCTTCCTTTTTAACTTTTAAGATTGGAGTGGAACGGTCCGGCGCCAGAGGAAAAGCTAGTGGACGTGATGGGGATGGATGCTTGGACCTCAAAGAAGCTAGAGTTTCGGGACCAGGCGGTGCTATTATATCATCAGACATCAACAAGCGCACAGCCCCCCTCACGTCCCCCTCAAACACCCTTGACTCGATCATCTTTTGGACTGAGGACGCTCTATAGGACACATCCATCTCGACATCATCGGGTACGCAACAGGATGTTAAATTGGCCTTCACCTTGGACGTAAGGTTACCGAAGCCCTCCATAAGTGGCACTTTTAGTGCAGTATACGAAAATGTAAGCAGTGTACACCAATCTGTTGTTTCATTGGTCTCAATACATCTTCTTACAATGTCGCACAATCTACCAGCAGCGATGTTCCTCGCCCCCTTAGGCACATGCCTTAGCACCCTAACAGATTTCCTGAGTGACCCCAGACCATCAAGGACATTGTTCGGCGACCGTGAAACCTGAGATGGTGCACCTATACCATCATCGTCGGGTTGCAGGGACTGCTGCGCGAAAGTGGGACCGGCAGGGGGACGAGCCACTTCCTTATGTTTATGCCCAATGTGAATTTTAAGCCCATGTGAGCTAAACGTACGCGCCGAGTTAGGGCAATAAGGGCACGTTACCCTTACGTAGGGGGAACTCATATTTTACCAATAAAAATATTAATAAAAAGAAAAAAAAAAATGAAGTACAAAAATCACGATGACAACAATGGAATTCAACTAAAATAAAAATAATTCACAACACAAATAATAACATAGCTAATTAAAATTGAATAATTTTGAAGGTTAATAAATTTAAATAACAGGTGTAATTAACCGTGATTACGGTCCTAAAAATCATATCTAACATAAAATTCAATAATTAATTTTTTTCTGTAAAATGCAATAAAGGCAAATGTAGAATACAAACAATTAAATAATAATAAAAAAAAAAAAAAAAAAAAAAAAAAAAAAAAAAAATCTTTAAAAACAATCTTCCTGAGTATTACAATTATTCAAGTACGAATCACTGTGTAAATCTAAGGGACCACAAGTGGGATCCAGTCAACATCTTACAAATTAAGACATGCATTCAATTCTTTAAAAGAAAATAGACACTCGTTTATTGATTTAGGAAAAAAAATATGCGGTAATAAAAATATATAAAATATGTTTGAGCGAAAAAATTGATTTTGTTTTTTTTGTTACTTTCAGGTTCAATAAACTTATTTCATTTAACATAATAAATAAGTGTGTGAGCTGTGTGGAGTTATTATTATTATTAAATACATTTATCAATAACAAAACACGTCCATTGTACAATAAGTTCGATTTGGCATTTTATTTTTATTTACGACGTTCAGTGCATGCGTACTCTCAGCAACACGTTGTCGCCCGTACTGACACTTATTCCGTCCACGGATGCTAAATTGGTAGGTATATAAAACGCGACCTCGACCGAGTGATGTAGCACTGGTACGAGCATTAGTTGGAAGTAAGAAAACAGGTATCCGAAATCCAAACTGAATCTTTTACGTGGCTTTGCAATATGATTAAAGATTATTGTATCATCCTTGCATTTATATGTCCAGTTAAAAGGCCATTATTTTCATTGTTACAGTGGACACGACGGCGCAGTACGACGCCGTACGAGCATACCTCAAAGAGCTTGATATTTCTAGTGCCGTGTGGGTCGGCCTCATTCGAAGTAATCCTGATGGAGACTTTACTTGGACGTAAGTGGAATATTTCCATTATAAAAACTTTGTATATGTTTTTTATAATGAAATTGCAGCATCAAATAATTTTTCAGTGCTTGCGTCAGGCGTTTGCTTACCTGTCACTTTGTAATACAAAAAAAAAGGTTTTAATAATAAACTATCAAACGGATGTTTGCAGTAAGGAAGTAAAAAAACTTCACGACTCGGAAAGATTGTATGTATGTCAGACAAAGACTTGTATTATGTGGAGGTTAATGCCAGCACACGTATAATAATAGTTACTAACCCCATTCGACACTCTATGCCTTAGTTATCATGAGTGTGTTCGCATATAGGACAAAATTGGGTTGCCCCTCCAGTTAGTAAAGAAACTCTCTTACCAGACCTGATTTAGATACTTACCTAACAATTTTTAACACAGTGACTACCGTGGGCTGAGCGGTGAGGGTTACTGGAGTTCTGCACCGGACACCCGCGCAGCTCCGCTTTGTGCTGCTGCCGATCCAGTAGCCGACTATCGGTGGGAAGCCCTGGCCTGCGGTGGTCCAACTGTAGCGTCTTTCATTTGTGAGCTGCCTGGTAAGTGTCTCAGAAAACCATTTACCTTTAAAACTTAGATTTTAGATACAATTGTATTAAATCGTATAACTAAAATTAGACTAATTAAAAAATGATTATTTATGTTAATTTTTTTAAGCTTTGAAATTTTTTAAAATCAAATATTGAAGGTACATTAAAAATTAAAAACTAGATTTCATACTCGCGCTAACGCTAACGCTTTGCTCTGAAATGTCCATCACCCATCTTTAGAAGGTGCACATTCCGACTTGTAAAATATTAAGTGTATCTCGCTCCTCGATATAAGGTCATGTAATAGTAATTTAAAACATTGTACTACTTATAATTCCTAAAGATTATTTTTATTCTAGGTTTATTTAAATCAACAGTTGTGATTATTTTAATTAAATAAATATTTTGTTATTTATAAATATAAATAAAACGATTTTATGACCCCTAAAATGTTCTGTTGACATGTTGTAGGGACGCACTTAGAAATTATTATTTTGCAACACCCATGTTTTGCAAAATATTTTTTGGTCCCCCTCACGTCATAGGATACAAACCTATTACCGAAAAACAAACACTTTGGGAATTAAAGAAATTGAGAGACATTAAAAAAACACTTTGTATCGTTAAAACTTTCTGGTAGATAATACTAAAATATTAAAATTGAAATAGACACCTAGTTGAATATTGTTATACAAGGGATCAACTGCTTGATCTAAGGAATGCTTTTGTTTATTTTATAGCCTATTTAAGTTGAATACCATTAAAGTTGTGTTTGTTGTGGTAATCTAAATATTCTCTCGCTCTGAGACATCTATACCAATAAATTACCGTAAGTCTACAGGGTTAAGTAGGTAAGCTTAAATCTCAAGATAAATAAAGGCTCAGGGAAAACATACTAGTTTAGTTCTCGTTACTAAGTTATTTTACGATAGCTTAGGACCTTGTTGTGGTTTATTGGTATTAAACATACGACGGGTCCTACGTTTACCTACTGGTACAAGTGCAAAATTGTAACTTTACAGGAAAGCGATTCAAATATTCTAAAGCTCGTAACTTTATTCTAATAAAACAGATTTTTTTATTTGGATCTTTGAAACTAATCGATATTTTAAAATAAGTTTTACAGGGTATATAAATATAGGTTATGCAAAATCTGTTGATGTAAAAATCAATTTTCGTAATTTTACTGGTTATTCCAGTATACGTAGGACCCGTCGAATTATGTTAGTGTTTCAATATTATAATTTGTTGATTTGTTTATTTGAAACTAATCGATATTTTAAAATAAATTTTACAGGATATATAAATATAGGTTATGCTAAAGCTATTGATGTTAAAAAACAATTTTCGTCTTTTTGCTGATTATACCCGTCGAATTATGTTAGTTTTTCAATATAAAAATTTGTTCACAGTGCCTCAATGGGCTTTAGGAAACGAAGGATGTATGGTTCGTGCCCTTCCAGCTCTAACTATTCTGTATTTACCGGAAAGCGCTGCTGTACAGTTGACAGCTGACTGTGGATTGGCTGGTGTAAAACGGGTCCAGTGCACAGGAAATGTGGTAAGAGAAAAAATATTACAACAATCTCTTTCAATCCATACAAAATAGCGTCATTTAAAAACTATATTACTTTCACAGAAACGAGAAGATTTACTAAGAGATCTTTCGTGCACTCAAGAAGAAGAAGTAACTACTACAGTAAGCATTAGTCCATCTGGTAACACATGGCCTACAACATCCGATCCCGTATTTACGGATCAAGAAACTACAACTGAAACAAGTACAGAAGATAGTGGTACAACTGAACATGAAGATGATATTAACCAAACTAGTACAATAATGGCATTCTCTCCGACACAAAATGCAAATGTTGTAACTGAATATAAAATGCCACCAAAAACGATAAATATTAGTAAATTCAATAGGATTCAAAATATTTTGGATAAAAATCTTGACTTACCCTTAGTTCATAATAACAACTTGCAAAGTAATTTTATTCCAAAGATTGCTAATAGGGAAAACTATTTATCAAATGAACAACAAGAAAAGGTCGAACATGAAAAACACATGCAACATAAAATGTTACACGAAGAAATTGCTCGCCTTGGTAATCTAGAAAATATATTTACGCAACCAACTGATCACTTTGTGCCACCCCTAGTGATGGCCAAAGCTAAAATCAGTGATGATATGACTGTCCTATCTTTACAAGAAAAACATGCTCAACAATTGGCTGAACAACATTTTCCTAAACAACATGTTCAATATCAACAAAACGATCATATTTACGAAAACAGTATCATAAAATCAACTACAGAAGAGCCAAAAGGAGTAACCATCGATAAAATACTTATTATTCAAGGGATGAAGTCTAAGGATAATATCAAAAAAGATAAAACAAAGAATAGTATGCCAAAGAAATACAGTGAAAAAGTTTACGATCCCAAGAATAGAGTTCAGAAAACAGTTGAAATAAAACCAATGACGCTGGATAAAATTACTGAGCCTATTTTTTCTACAACGGAGGCTGTGACCAAACACATAGAAATTACTTCTTTACCATTAGTAGGCAGGTTGGAGGATGATGAAGAATCTTCTTTAGACCTCACAGTTTTCTTAAAAGACAATCCGGAGACCCATGAAGAAAAGGCATTTTATAATTACAGCGGGGACATATCAAGGTTAGAAGTAGTAAAAAATATTACGTCAAACAATGATACAGAAATTAAGTTACTTGATATAGAAGCAACCGAAGAAACAAAACATGAAACATCTAGTAAAAATTTTGAGGAAACAGTTCAAAATATCACTTTTAATCATGAAGTTGTAAAAATAACTATAATCTCAGATGAACACTCTCACACTACTGTAGCTCCTACAGCATTTGAAGTTACCACAAAATCAAACCTTCTACAAGATGTTTCTTCAGTAAACCCATTGCTTGGTGTAACTAAAAATGTATATGACAATAGTTTCACTACCACTAGCAAAAGTGAAAATGATACAAGTAATAATTCGTTTGATGCAGAACCGGCTGTGAGTATGTCCATCAATTCGATTTTTTCTACCGTTCAAAACGAGACCACGGAAACAATTAAAGCGGAGCCAACGACCTTACCAAATATGACTAGGACAACTGAAATGCTTATTAATAACACGACCTTTGATAATAAAAACAGGAATGTAAAAGATGTAACTATTGTGGAAACTACTGTTAGTTCATATGTCTCACACGTAGAAGATGCTACCAACATCGCCGCAGAGACTCACGAGTATGGTACAAATTACAATTCGTCAGAAACATTAGACGATTTTAATTCACCATTACTTTCTGGGGCAAATGAACCTGTACGCAGGCCAAGTAGGTCTCGAAGACCGCAACAACCACCAAATCGAAATAAATTCAACCCATTTCGCATATTAGGCTAAATATTATTTTATCAATTGCCACCATAAAAAACTGGTAATGACTGAAACACTTTAAGATCTAACATAATTAGAATTAGAATATCACGGTCACATTATAAATTGTGATTGCACGGTGCACGTAGTTTGTTTCTGTATGATTTAAATTTAGAAATATGTTATAATTAATTATAGTCTCGAAAATAAACACTACATTCTGGACATTTTACGGGTATGGATTTCCGTTACTGTAATCTTCCATTTAATACTAACATGTAGTTTCCTAACTGCCATGCTAAAGTAGAGGAGACTACGTTGGCTCGGTCACGTACATCGCATGGATCCCGAGAGACTACCCCGACAAGCCATGCTGGGTCAGATAGCAGACGTGAAAACCTACAGTGTGCCTATTGGGCGTCCCATCTTGAGATTTAAAAATTTTTGCAAGCGGGACATGAACAGCTTTGGAATTCAGAAGGAAGGTTGGGAAAAACGTGCCGACATAAAACTTGAATGGCGCTGCGACATCAATGCCGGAGTCACTAAGCACGACAAAAACTGGCTGTCTAGCAGAAAAAGCTTCGGCGTGCTTTATCACCACCTATAGACTCTCAATTTACGTGTAGTCGATGTGGCAAAAAATGCCGTGCTCCCATAGACCTCTTCAATTACCAAAAGAGATGTAACAGCCCTTAAACTAATACACATGCGTTGCAACAAACATCTTTTTAGATGCAATTGCCAATATATATAGTTTCCTTAATGTTATACATGTTTACTCAATACTTTATCCGTATGATTATGTATAGAGCATGATTCAAGAATTAACTTTCAAGTTTAGATTATTAGACTTAATTATGTAGTTTATTACTTAGTCAATTCATGTTTTAATAGCATAGCTATTTATCGATTAATGATCTTATTTTTACACTATTAACTATTTATCAATTTAGATATCAGGTTGGCCAAATTTCAGGATATTCATATTTAATAAGTTAATCTATTATGTAACTTTAGCCAATTAGGATTATACATTACACCATACATAGACGCATACCTAAGCGTGGTATTTGCATGCTACAACAATTTACATAAGTACTCGTGTAGGTTAGCCCGTAAAATTAAATATTCATAAAGAAGTTCACAATCATATCATGTTAGGATAAGCATTTGTTTAAGATTTTTTTTTAAGTTTAAAACTCAGATAAAGAATGACAGATTTTCCGCAATCGATTGTGAGATAGTAAAGTTAAGGCAGCTTATGAGTAGTATACCAAGTATACACATGCAAAACTAAATGTGATAATGGCGTTTAGTGCACTTCTGATAACATTTTGTAATTTATTCAAAATATCTTACTTATTTGAACATTAATGATTCAGAATTTTATGGATAAGAACAAAATAATAAATACGGTTACAAAATCTTTATTCTCTTCATTTTATATTTTTAATTGAAACAACTAATAATGTGTTGTTGATCTCAACCTATAAACACATAGATTGATTGATGCAGCTGAATGAACATACAACCTTATTTATTAAAGGAAGTTCCATTAAATACGTTAATAAAGCATCAAATGCAAAATTGTTTAAACATATTGATTACGAGCATGCACCATAAAACGCCGCGACTTCAGAGTCAAAATATTCATTGTGGCAATCAGCAGTTTTATGCTATATTTAGTGATTTTATTCTTATTTATGTCTGTATTTGTTCTGATCAGATATATCAATAAATGCACAATCAATGACAAGTATTCATAGTAAATACTATGTAAATTTAAATAAAATCATGTTATTAATTTAAATTGACTACGTCGATAAAATGTTATATTATCACCAAGTCCTAGGCAACAGTCAAGTAGTTGCTAGTCATTGTATTTTTTTTGTATATGTAGTATCCAAATTATGTATAAAGTTTTTAATAAAAAGTACTAAACTAAAACGAATTTTGATTTCTTTTCTGAATTATATAATATGTATAGTTACACTAGTTATTTTTCAGTCGCTACTTTCCGTTTTACGAGAACGAAAACGGGCAATAGCTCATGAACAAATACAAACGAACAGGTGGACCATCTGTTCGTTTGTATTTGTTCTGATGATGATCTACTTATTTGTTTGTTGTCGTTCTATGTATGTACAACATGTGGACAACTTAATTATATATATTTCCGAGCTTTAGAGATATAAATTTTCATTCATATCATGGGCCTCCTTTTACCTTCGGAGATGGTATTCTTGAACAACCAAAGCAAAATTCAGTCAGAATTTTTTTATCAGTTTTTTAGTATGTATATTTTTAAATGGCACTTTATGGTACTTGTTTAAGCCAGAATGTCATATCTTGAAATAGTTTTAATTGTTAGTTCAAATTGTAAATAAAAAAACTCCTCTTTGAGGTATACTAAACTATCGTCGTTGTAATCATACTTTCTATTCCCAAAGCTTTAAGTTTGAGGACTTCTCAAAGCTAAGTTCACGAGTAAATCCCCGAGACCAAAGGCTAGTCTATTAAAAGTTTTTACTTTCCCCGAAGGCATTAATATGGAAGTTCTAGCTCGATATAAGACTCAAGAAAATTCACAAGTTTCGAGACACTCCACCGCAGTCAATATTTGCGAAGCGCTTTGCCGCCACCTCACTCAACTGGCTTGCTCTTGAAGGGCCCAACTCCAACTCAATTTTCTCTTCGAGACCGCTTATCAATATTACTTATATCAACTTCGATAAAATTTGCAGGTTTGGCACAATTCCCTCTCGTTGTATTTTTCTTCGTCATGTTCCACAATATAAGTTTTTCATAAGAAACTCGGTTTCTCCTTACATAGTCGTATTTGATATGGTTTATTTAGAAATGTATAAGTAATTTATGGGAGTACATGGAGCTCAAGTTTCATAAGAGTAGACAAAGTATTGAATGAAATTGGAAATTCGTGACTTTTTTGGGAGGTAAGGTTTTCTTTAAGGTTATCTTTTCATCAGACGCTTCAAATTTCATGGCCATCATAGTCATTATGATGAAGCTTTAAGCAATTATGCTATAGCTGCCTTTCAATCATTTATGTTGCTTATGAAACCCGATAACAACTTGCCCGACCAGGTAATTTAACGCAAGATCTCAGCGGTAAATTGGTGGGGCAAGTTGTTTATGGGTTTTTCTGTAAATAAATTCTCAGCATTCATACAGAGTTTGTAAATATGCCATACAATAGGCTCGAGACTAACTACCTGGGGCTAAAAATATTGTTGGGGAAATTTAGGTGCAATACACCTGTGACTACTCCTTCGCAGATATACAGAGGTGAGTATATAATAAAAAAATCTGATTTTGACTTAAGTGTGGCCCAAGAAATCTCGTCTATGTCTTCATGAATTTTGATATTATTATGTATTCTACACATAATCCTTTTTTTTGTTCATTTGGGTATATCAACAGTACCAGAATACAAAGTATGTATCACCAACACTATTTTTAATTTCATCTTCTTCTGAAAGTTATCCTGATCTATTTTTTAAAATGGTGTATATATTTGTATATCAGTAATGTTACGACAAACCTTAATCTACATTGCAGAGTGGGTTGTTCGTGAAATCTCGTCAGACGGTATTTAATCCATACCAACGAAATCCCTCTGCAATAAGACTACAACTCGAGTAACCATGACTTTGACAACGTGGATTAATGGAAATGCTTAAGAGATGTTGGATTATATTAGCTTGATAGCTTCATATAAAGGCAAACGCAAGAATTTAAGTAGTGGTAACCCCCACGGGTCATCACCTCACCCAGGTCAACGGCATAGTGGTATGTTGGACCCGAACAGACTAACACGCTGTTTCGTCACGGGGTCCTAATTCCGGGAACTCAGGTGTAGAAAGAAAAGGTAAGGTAATAGGTGTACTCAGGTGTGTGCAATAGTATAGAAAGGAAATCCCTGAAAATCCCAGCAGACTTGGGTAACAACAGGCAACGGCACTGTGTGGTGCGTTTGGTTAGGGCCTTCGGGCAAGCGCTTATTGAGGCTGCAGGGTACTATCCGGCGCTTGGTGCGTCTTCTGTGGAAAGCGATAGAAGTAGTTCTCTCCAGTTCCTTTTTCGCCGCCTCTTTGGCATACATCACTTCCTCGCAGAACGAAGCAGCGGAATCCCATGCTCTCTCGTACCGGAATATGGTCATAACCATGTTTTTCAGTGAGAGGCTACCCACACCATTATTATTATAACCTATATTATTAACTAAAAACAAAAGTCAAAGCTATAATTACACTGAAAGCGTTCGTGGTAACTCGGCTTTCAGAAATTTAAAAATAAGAACATAGATCTAAATCTACGTCACTAAACCCTGCTTTACTGAAAGGAATATAAAATAATTAAACAACTTTGTGGTACTACAAGTGTAATTTATCTTGTTTGATACATTCTATTATAACATGTGGTAGAAAACTTCAGACAAAGATAATTTAATTTCTATAGGGTTGTGTTAATCTAGGGTTCCATTTGTTCCTCAACATTGTATTAGCTTAAATCTAGTAACTTTAATTTTAAGATAAAAAATCTACTGAACTAGGCAGAAGGGTCACATATCTTTAACTTCCATAATATTGAGGACTACGTATCGCCATCGAAGGTGTAAAGATGATGGAAACTGTATATAGGTTTGAAGAATTTATTCTCAATAATATATATACCTGCTTTGTGGTCACAACCTTGATGCATTTCTCCCCTTTGCGCCTCTGTTAACATTAGGCCAATGCCTTAGCCAGTATGCAGTATAAATTAAAGATCATAGACATGCCTCACTCCTTTCTTACACACAACATTTTTACTGCTGTGGCCGATTGCCACTAGCGGAAGAATTTGGGACTTTTATTCCCAAATTGATACTTCCAGTCCGGAACATAAATTCAAAAAGCAGCTAGAGCTCTTAGACCTAACTTTTAAGGTCTCAACTCCCGCTTTGGAACTAGGGTTTTTTCAACGATCCTAAAATAACGACATATTCATCTTAAATGTCACATAAACAAATTGCTACGTTACAAGTTTTTGTTCTTTATTTGTGACAAGGGATTTTTGAACATAAAAATGACCATGTCAATCCCATAGAATCCAATGTACATGCAGTAACAATTTGTTTCCTATTAAGCCTGGTATCCATGAACCATGGGATATGAAGGGGCTCACACTTATACATAATAATACTTTTATAACAAATAGCCTTGACTACGTTACAAGACTTACAGAAATCATTACTATACGAAATGATTCTACTGAGCTGGGCCCTATACGAGATGATTCTACTGAGCTGGGCCTGGCCTGGGAAAGCATTACGGAGTAAAACATGATGTATCTTCAGTGATTGCAATAATATTCGAAAATAAATTGTACCCGCAGTGCCTATACTACGGAGTGACCGTGACGTTAGGATTTTAATATTTCCACAGACTAGATGGAGGAAATGCTTAAAGGTACTCATTAGAACACTGCACCCTTGTTACATGCTTCTCTTAAAACTGAACGAGGGTCGCACTCGGTACGTGGCTTTTTGACAGGGGACTTCTCCGCCTCCGAAGTCGGGGATAAAGTGATACTCCGCTTGGGCTATACCTGGTCACCGAACTATTGGTTTCCGTGAATACTTTGTGATTTTAGTCTCTTCGGTAACGATAAACGAAATAGTAAATGGAAAAAAAAACATATTATATATTACAATAAAAAAAATAAACATATTATATAGTACAATATTTTATAATAAACATAAAAGAAACCAGAAATCTTGTTGATTTTTTTTTATATTTCCCTCACGCTTAACCATAAAACCTCTTTATACTACTAAAGATAATTCGGTAAGATTACTAGTTATGAGAAAATCTTGGGTACAGTTCATAAACTACGAGATTTAAACAAAGAAAGAATACTACAAACGTAGCCTTACAAATTTATGGTTTTGAATTATTATATTTAATACGTACTACTATTATATCTGTACACCTGTACTTTGTGAGCATAGATTGGATATAGAATATATTAATAAACCTGAATGATTTCTTTTTTAGAAAATTTAGAAATAATTAGATTTTTATTTTTTCATTTTTTCTTTGACGCTGGCAGAAATATAACTGGTTACGGGAGTGATAAACTTTTGTTATCTATCTTTGATGGTTATCTTTTTTATACAATTAAGTTCGTAAAGAAACGTATTGAGTAGGTATGTTTAGTTTTTACGGATTTTTACGGAACTAAGTCGCCAAATAAAACGGGCCGCCTGAAGGTAGGCCGTTGCCTATGAACGTTCTTGAAATTACAACTCGCGCTTTGTCGTTTACAAAAACTTTAGTTTTTTAAGCTTTGACTTTTCATTTTAAAATTACATTATTTAAGTTCGTGGAAAGTTATTTCTATTTTCAACTAGCTTTTTATACATAAAGATGACGTATTTTCAGCGAGTTTTGTGAGTGTTAGGCGAGAAGGGATATTGTTTATACGGATGGTGGATACTTGGGGAGTGCAAGCAATAGTTCGAGCAGGTCAGGGTCGAAAAACCTGTAACTCGAACTAGCTGTAACCGGAAAGCCCGCGTCCTCAAACTGTTAAAAGTTAGAAACAATATTGATATTTTAGTCCCAATCGTTTTGACATGTTGGTTTTACGTTACGTAACATACGTTATACTCGTACATACAATATCGTATTTCTAAACAAACAAACAAAAGCGTTTTGAAAATCGGTTAAAATCAGTTGGAGCATCTATGAATTATTTAACCTTTTAAATACAACTTTTGGATTGTTTTCTTGTTCACCAGAAACAGTTTAAAATTGTTGAATTGAATTCTAAGAAAGAGGCCAAACTTGCCAACCGCAGACAGAATAATATAAAATGAAATATTCGTGGATATTATTTCGACGGGTAAATGATCATAATCATCTTATTTTCAGATGCTATCCATCTATACAGAAAGCTTACTCATTACAAAACACAAATTTTGACTTTCACAACAACTAAAAAAAACCATTTAGAAAATAAACATTACGTGTTCAAAAAATACTTGCCTATCTCGAACCTTAAGTTGTCAATTTTGTGCACCTTTGTTGGTACTCGAAAATATAAAAATGTCCTTGGACCAATCTGTCAAGGTGTAACTGGTATTGATGTCTGACACGGAAAACGAACGCTTACTCGATTCTTCCTTTATTCCTTTTTCATTTTCTAGAAATTAGTTAAAATATATGTACATTGTTATAATAGGTACTACTACTACCAACGACCTAGAACCCACTTTAAATATTCATTGCATGTTAACACTATTAGCAGTGTTCCCCAGTTTACATAACCGGGGCGATACTGTGCCAAGCGTCACAAATCCAGTTGCAAGTAATAATTGCGTTTTGCGGAAATGTGTGATGTGACTGTTGTAATGATTTACGTGCAAGATTTCACAAGCATTCTAGGTTCTTTATTGTGTTGTCCCACCGTCACAATACAACTTCTTCGTACAACCTGTTTAGTAATTGTGGCTTCCCTTTTTCGCAAGATTATAATATATGTATGACTGCCTAATCTGCAGTTTGAAGAGCTAATTGTAATATTGGTTTCACGAACGTGCCAACCCAGTTGCTAGAATAATTCATAGGCTAGTTAGACCAAAAAGGTCTATAAAAATCGTATTTTCTAAGTGTGCTCTCTCCGCAACTATTAGTATTTTATGTTTAAGTTTAAGCTGAAATGAAAACAGTTATCGATGTGTAATACCTGCTAACTAATTTGTTACAAGATTTATATCCTAATACGGTTCTGTCGATATACATGTTTCACTTATTCCTTTAATTAACCTTTTAATAATAAAATATCAGACCTTAATTAATAACACTTCAATGAAAATATTTTGGCAAATAATTGGAAAACTTCGGATCGTTACGAAGTTTTTTAATAAAATATTTTCATAAAATACGCTCGTCTAACAATAACAACATTTGGGTAAATACCAATCAGAGAGTTGCGTAGTTCAACATTTGATTTTTTTTAAATTTTGTTTTAACAATGCTATCCAATCTATCAAGGGAGCCTATTAGGAAATCATCGATGAATTTAGTATGGCTTTTTTTATATTTATTCGCGTTAACGTTAAGTATAATTTGAATGGAATTATAAAAGCGGCACCAGATCGACATGAGAACTGTTTTTTAATTCTATAAAAAATGTAGTTGACGTAATCTGGTAGAGAATGCCCTATAGTACGGGAGCCCAAATGCTAAATGGGAATTTACTCAAGCGTCGTAGGGCCGTTAGATGGCAGAAAGAAAAAAAGTTTATACCATGTATCCCTTTCACTGGTGGGGGGAGCGTCTATAAGTTTTCAAAGATATAAAACGGAGATACTCATTCACTCACTCATCTACTGACTAATCACGAAATCTGGAAAACTACTTGACCAATGAAAATAAAACTTGGCAAGTTTACTTTATTACGTGTGCGAAAATAATGTATTTCGCTTTTTTACCGAATTGGCTGTTTTTATAAAGGTAAAACAGGTTTTCATAAATATACTGACAAGCCACCGTCAGGATGTTTATAGATAGTTTTTTAGGACATTATACTATGAAAATAACTAAAATAGACTAACGTTAACATTACTTACATAACATTAAATAATAATTTTTGGTATACGTAATGATTTTAAATTATAGCAAAGAAATACCTGTATCGTTTGCCAATCGATTCTTCTTTAAACAGTTACAAATATATATAATAAGTCAGCGATTAAAAAGACCCTGTCAGTTTCTATTTTTGCCAGTTGTGGACTTCAAACCACGTGAGCTGCTCTTGATATGATCCCTGTGAACACACACTTCTCACGGTCGTCGTTCTATGTAGTCATTCCCTTTCTAGCCATGTGATTTTTAATACAGTCCATCTGTCTTTTGTAGCTTTCTATGTTCTTAAAATTATTATCATAAGTCAAATTTGGAATTCTCTTTCCAATATTCCTTTCATAGCATAGGGGACGCAAACTTCTTTACTTTTTTCTTACTGACTTCTTTAGTTATAGAGAAGCTCTATCCTTTTTTGTAACTAAATTAAGATTAAGAAATCTACTAGGTACTATTATCTCTTACTCTTAATTCTACATACATCTCAACATAAATTTCTGAGTTATAATATAGTCTATACAATATAGTAAAATCAATGTTACTTCACATTGAGAAATAGCAACGGTGGTTATTTGGTTTGATCGTTTTCCGTTAAAAGTAATAAACAACAATTGCAAAAAAATCACAAACATACATTATTATGTTACAACGTAAATTCTGTCAGAATAAACAGCAAGATTTTGGCAGGCACAGGGGAGCAGGAAATGTCAATAAACACTTAATCTCCATTAAGAGAATCGAGTTGGACGCCGATGGTAGAACGACCGATAACTCTGAATAATGGATGAGACGGGCTTGAGACGCGTGTGACCTCTTTGTACTATATTTTGGTAGTCAAGTGTGTATGACCAACAAGACCCTATAGCAATCTACTCTTTGCCAAAGTGAACCTTTTTTTACTCAAGTGGTAAAAAACGCGGAAAAATAATTTAATACTATGATTTCTTTACAATGGCAATGTTATTTTCACTAACAAACAATGCGAAGCTTATCTTTATATTTTTAGCAAAGCTTTTGGAGCTCCGAAAGTAGATTTTTATGTAACGATGTGTCGGTTAAACTATAATAAAAGTCGCCTTTTATAGCGTTATTAAAATGTATTTTTTTAGGATTTCTTTTGCGTTTTCGTACAACAATGGAATGGGAGTTAATGGAATGAATCGACTAAGTGATATTATTTGTCGTTTTGACGAGTTTTGCTTGGCTTTTTTTTTTGGTGACGGGGTGGAAGTTCCTCATGGATGTCTTCCGCCCTTGGGGAGGCGAAGGGGTCTGTCGGACTCTTACCGACTAAAAACCACCCGGTGTTCCGCTATTTGCCTATGATCGGGGAAGCAAGAATCGCCATTGCATTATTCCGCAACAGCTTTGCTTGGCCTGTCTCGTAAGCAATATGAGAAATAGTGGTAAAACATGATAAAAAATAATGTAGTAAAATAATCGAAGAAATATAGTAGTAACGTTTATGAGTTTTGTTACTGTTTTGTACATCTAAGATGAATTTAAAAACGTTTTTTCTAGTCATGCTGCAGATATGATAGCGCTCTGTCAGATAATCCGAAAACAGTCCGATATTCCAACATACTTTTAAAGGGAAAAAAATCGATTAGCTTGTCATTATTTTGTCAGTTAAAATATAATAAATTTCATAATGGCAACTTGAAATAATTAATAATAATAAAAAAAAATGAATTGTCATGAGAACCGAACGTGTGTGCCAAATTTCAGCTCGATAGCTTCAGTGGAAGTGGGTGAAATTTTGATTGCAAAATTTCAGGACATACATACACGCGCAGTTAAATAAAAGCTTTTAAATTAAAAAAGTAATAATTACTTTATTTAAAAGGGAACGCATAATCAAACGCAAATGACTACGATTTTTCGTGAAAGTTTGACTAATGTCCTAGGAAAATAGTTTTAAAATAGTCTTTTTCAGTTGAACTTTGTTATGTAACACTCGTGTCTGTAAGAATTAAAAATATATATTTAAACCTCACAATAAAACTCATGTTTTTTCAGCACGGCCCTATTTAGGGAGATATCAGCTAATCACGCAGCGTGACGTGTCACAGACAACCTTAATCAAGGTCGGGTAGATCGATTACTCAAAATAAGACATGTTCTTGTAAATAAGGTATCAAACGGATCATGGATACAAGTAAATTGCACTTTAATATATGGTCGCGAGAGTTTTTATTTATTTAGTGTCTTTAGTAATTAAATCGTTTGTGCTAGAATTCTGTCTCCATATTTTTTAACACATTTAAATTCTGTACGTTAGTCAGGTAGTTCGATAAGTGTTGCTAACGAATAAATAATCTTTAAATTCGGTCCTTTAAAAAATCTATCTCTATTTTGGCCTTAATTACATATAAGTATGTTAAGGTAGTAAAAAAACATGCTTTTTAAACACCCATTGTTGGCCTCACGTATTAGAGACCAATCTACTACGATCTTCGGTGTTATTCTATACTCAGAATTTGCTAACAAAAAACCCAATAACGATGTAGCCGATCCGAAATATTTGCCCACGTTCGCAAACATGGCATGGATCAATGAGACAGTATTTCTTAAGTAAATAATATTTATATATATATGCCAACTAAAATAATGAAATGAAGTGTTTATAAAAGAGTATCTTCTAAAAAACCCTCGGATGGGGCAGTGGTTTGAGTGGATATCTCGTGTCGTTTGTTGTGGGTTCGACACCCACATACGATAATCATTACTGTGGTTCACATATATTTGTTTCAAAACTAAGCCAAAATGTCGTATACACGCACAATAAGTGAGTAACAAAAAAGATCTATCTATCATCCTTGGTATCAAAATGGCGTATTTTCCGGTAAGTATATTGTAAAACGGGAGTTCCTCTTCACGGCTCGTGCATGTTTGCCGTTTTCCTTTTTGTTTTAAGAATTGGCTTGCAGCATACTCCATAGAGTACGATTAGATGTCTCGCAGCACGGTTTGTTGGCTGAAGTTCAAAGCAGCCTATATACTATGATGAAAATTCAGAAAGTTGGCTTTGAAGGACTTTTGCGCTTTTACTAAGTTCAGAACGCGTTCCTAGATTTTGCTAATTTCACACTGTACATACATATACTTATAGCGACTATGACTATACTATACTATACAATTTAATTTAAACTAATAAGTTCAAGAGATTAAGGATGTGTCGTATCTCTATACGCTAGAGCTCATTTTGTTCCGAACGCGTCTTGTAATCGCTATCGCTTAATGGCGACGCGTACTGTAATTGCTGAAATAATATCTTAAAACAGAGAGTACACTACACTAAATTGACTCAAGACAGCCGATATTGCTAATGGTGAGTAGTAGTAGTAAGTAAGTAATAAAACAGGCCGAGTTCACATAAAATGTAGGTATTTTTTTTATTGTTTCATTTGGAAAAAAAATTGGTACGTCTGTCTCAAATAAATCTGGAAAAATTGTTATAATCATAGAGTACAGCAAAATAAATTATTCACTTAACTCGTTTTGCAATTTCTCGCTCAAACTGCTCAAACTGTTTCATGAAACTAAGCATGTATTGAATAGTTCGAAAGTTCATAACACAAGAAGTGCTAAAAAAGTAAAGGTTCTACAGATTTCATTTGCTCGCTCAATTCATTGCTTCTGCTTCTAGTTTGCGCTTTAATAAAAATACTTAAGCGTTAAAGTTATTTTCCTATCCCTCGAAAACAGTATTGCATGAATTTGTATGTGTGGTAAAGTTATATCTACTTATTGTAGTATACAATTTTGTAAAAAAATAATACAGTTAACAGTAAAAAATATAACAACATTAAATAATAAATTCCTCACTTCATAAATGTTAAATGAAACGTGGAAACGAGATAAGTTACGTTTCGAACATTACATATCTTCATTTCAGCTCACACTTGTTTCGTTTCATTCATTAAATATATTCGTTCCAATATGATTCAATATGAATAATTGCAGTTGGAAGCGGACATACACAAAATATAAAAATTCTCTTGACTATAATTATTTATCATGTTGAATTGGATATTTAAATTTTTGGCACAGTCGATTTTTTATTTTGTGTAATTTTCAACGTATCTAAACTCCAAATCACTTTAGTAATCGAAGATATTACTCGTTTTAACACCTGGCGTCGTCTCATAAGCATTGTAAACATTTCTGAAATGAGTGTTTGAAGTTTTGTAGAATGTCTGTTAGTTATACAGTAGCTCGCTGCTAGCTGTGTACACATTAAATATGTAAATAACCACCATTACAAGCCGGCCTACCTCGGTGATCACGACGCGTGTTAAGCACAAATCACTTTACGTTAGCTCTCTCGGGGATTACCGACAGCGACCTCGTTACGGGCTTAACCTGAGGTAAATACAAACAGCCGATATTCCTGAGACATCCGTAAACATGATCAAAGCACCTTTGAAAATAACTGCTGTTGAGTTAATTTGATTATCAAAGCATTAATCTTGAAAGGCATAGGAAGTAAGTTGGTGTAATACGAGCTAGTACGATGTTCGTCAGATTTTACCAATCAATAGTACTGACTGCTGGAATCTTACTTTTTCACTCTCCCACTCACTAAATCTTAATACAATTAGAGCACCTTAGATCCAATAATTTTTAACAAAGTACTAATTTGTATATAATCGATAAATAGGTAAATAAAGTTTTGACGGGTTGGCAATCAAGTCACATAATAATATTAGCGAACGCGCAAACCCGCCGCCGCTACAGGCTACAGCCGCCCGAGGCTGCAAGGATTTAATTTTTTTTTTTATTGTTACAATTTACCGTAACCTAATTTATGCATTTATTACGCTACTTTTCAATTTTTAGTGCTTGTGCCTACAGACTGTGTATCTTATCTACATATATACGGTAGTACCTATCAAGAAATAAATAATTATTCTAAAACTTTGATTTAATCGGTGTATGACGATATAAACAAGGACAGTAAAAGTCTAGGTATATTTCTAAATCTGTGTTCAATCGGTCTTCAATTCTACTCCTATGTTGTAAATTTATCACATACCATAGAAATAACAGATTCCTTAGAGACTAAAACTAAAGTAAGATTCCTGAACATAATAAATTAATCAACTCAAAGCTGAACTGAGTTACGCTTGCTCAGTTCCTCGCATGCATGCCGCGGAGAGCCTCACTCGAGAATTTATCGAGTTGTGGAATGCACCGAGTAAGTGGCCCAATAATTGGGTTGGCGTTCCGGGGCTGCGCGTATCGAGAAGATATCGATGCCTCACGATTTGTGCCACGAGTTTCAAGGACGAGCGTAATGGCTGCAGAATTATCAATCTCTATTTTTAGACCTCAACTAAAGTAAAAGTTAGTACGGATAAAACATACACCGGTCAAAAATGGTAAAATTTATCATAGGTAATATGTTACCTTTTTAATAACTCAGGGATATTTTAAAATATAGAATTGAATAGATTAATATTGATTTTACACCAGCGACATTTTAAAATATTTAATTTGACAGTGAATGAGGCCGGAAAATCAAATGGCTAGGTCTATATATAGATGTTTTGATAAAGTCGTGGAATACACTTAATTCTTCTCAGTGCGCTTGTTAACCACTCAAACTAAGCTAAATTAATAAGCTACTGTTTACTGAGTGAGGTTTTTTTTTTTTTTAGGTTTGTAACTGTATGCTCTCTCTCTTTCTCTTTTGGCATTATGGCTAAACAGTCCGACTGTTTAACAATGACCACCACAACCAAGATTTGGAGCAGCATTAAATTTAATAGAAACCAATTTTGGTTAATGTTTCACCTATTCGTTTACCTTAAAATTAAATTGTACATCAATAAGTAAAGAATAAAAAAAATACTAAACATTGTTTTTTTACGATTTATATTTGATTGTTTCTAGTACAATTCTAATTGATTTCTAAGAGATTCAAAATTAGAAAACTAATGAAATACGAAATCAGTGTAACGGAAGATGAAAATAAAAGCAGAAACATTTAATTAAATATGAGCTACGGATTTTTTTTACTGGCAATGTCATTACACAAGCGTTTCTTCCTTCGAGGCATACTATTGGAAACATTTGATTAAATGTGCTGTCTTAAAATAACTGGTTACCTAAAACGTTTGTTTTGTAAAGATAAAAGATTCTAACTTATCATTTATTGAAGTAAATCTTTTTCACAATATTTTTGTACAATATATCCGTTATTTTTTGCTTTAGAAGTAAAGGTTCATTCATTTTCTACGCCAGTAAAGATATAATGATAACAAAACTCTATTCAGGGAAAGACGCCACTGAAAAGATATTAGCTACGAAAAAAATAAGACAGTAATAATGATCCCTTATTAAAGTCAGTCGTGTTGTGAATGACGGCTTTTACTTATCCATTTCCTTTACTCTGAGAGAACCTTTTGTCAACTTCGATTATTTTTGTGACAACAGTTATTCGCCTCTGACGCGACATGTCAAAATAACAAACGACGTCGTCATGAAAACGATAAACTGGTGAATGATAAAACATATTTATAGAATATTCGAATACCCAAAGATTTAAAATGGTCGGACCCGTTTGCAAACAACGTCATTTTCTTTTGATGTGAAACGATTATTTTAAATTATTCCAATAACTGTGGTCGACAAACGAATGAAAACAATTTAAATTATAAAAGCATTTCGTGGAGGGTTTCGGCATTAAAGGGAGAGACAATGGCCCCGAGTTCGAAAGTGAAACTCCTATCATCCTATCCATCATAACCCCACGGTTTTTTTTCAAATCCATCTATTTCGAGGACAGCAAGACCTCTGTAATTCAATAAGTGCGCACTTTCTAATCTGTTTTTCTGATGACGGTCCCAGTTTCCACTAATTTTTATTTTCTGTTGTCAGGTTGCGTCTTTCCCTTTGGATTTGCATTCATTTGATGAGGTAAGTACCAGTCATTATTTACATTGGTTGACCAACCGAATAATTCACGGAATCAATACGCAAGCTTTTCATCCCACGGAACACAGAGTTTCGAAATACAGAATTCAGAATTGGAACGAAACGGTCGTGGGACGAACCCCTGAAATAGTCGAACAACAGACGGATAAATGTTGTGATTTTATTTTTTGTTGGCATGGATTAGTGATAATAAAATGATGATTAATGTCAATCATTCAAGGGTTAACCCATATAGGCCTATGGTGCCTCGTACTCTATGCGGTACAGTAACTTTGTAAAAATATTTTGAAATATCCAATTATATCAACAATTTAACATACACATTTTATGCAAATTATCTTGAGTATAATTAAAATTTCTTGACAGAAACGAAAAAATAAACAATTTTCAAAGTCTTCAAGAAGGTAAGTTTCATGTTATCTATAGTAAATCATATTATTTAAAGGTGTTATTTTGAAGACTAGTCTTAAGCAAAGCTTCTCCCTGCTGACGTCAGGATTAAAGAGATGAAATGTTTAGTAAGCATTTTGTTAGTCAGCGGCTATTGCCAAGTGAGCAGAATAAGAATATATTCGGAAAATGCATCTGATTCAAGTAATAGTTTGATTGCTTTAGCCTTGTCTCGAGATAGATTTTCACTAATTTACTCTAACATTCATGTTGCTGATAATCTAAATTTAGATGGATCGGATAGATTTGCAAAAGTTTCGTTGTGAAAAAGAAAAACAAACTATAATTAAGTTGGTCTAAAGCTGTTCCCGGATCCCTCCTATTTTAGGCGCAGTACGGCACACCATGTGGTTTTAGTCGGTTTGATTCCGACACACCTCCCCACCGAAAGCCCCGGTAGGGTGACGGGCCGAGGAGGCTTCCACGGGCACAAAAAAAAATAAAAAACAGCGCTGTTTAATATAACCTTTAATAGATATAATATTATCACGTATTACGTAATAGTGACATTCATTGTAATTTTTGTGGCATTTGATACTTTTTGTGAAACCATTTCGTTAGCCGATTTTACTACATGTTATTTTAGTTACGTCTCTACTTTTATGTAACACAGAAATAAAAGGTTTTCAAAAGGATTTATACAAAAAAAAAGCACTGTGTCATCACAGTGTGATTTTTTAATATCGATAATATGATTTTTAGTTGTTTCGTCAAGAACACATAAGGATGTTTTACTTGGTTATAGAGTTATATTATACTTAGTGAAATGAATCAAACACTCTAAATCCATAGCTCTAATGTCTTTCCGGCTCAAAAACACAATCAAGTATCAATTTATTATGTTGTTCTCACTCATTAATTTTTCAATTAAAAGTAGTTTACTGCTGGACTTATATTTCTCGTAAGAACTACCGAGCTATTTAGAACCAAGAACCAAGGGAAAAAATTAATTAATTGATTTAATTGTGATAAAAGCCTAATCGTCTTTTGTAATATTATGTTAGTAACAATATATTAGCTATACGGATCTCCGGATAAATGTTCCACTTCTTCTTTCCTATTACGATAAATTGTCTGATAAATTTCCCTATTGCATGCTGACAGTTTTAAATATTTGAATTCTTACTAGATTAAAATTAAATATAATAAAATATAATATAATAACAACTTGACACATCTTACACACGGCCGTCTGATCCCAAACTAGGCAAAGCCTGTACTATGGTAACCAGACTGCTGATGAACATACTTATGTATTTCTAAATACATACATATTATAGATAAATATAACGTGAATTTGTATTTCATCATTTAATTAAATGCAAAAGTACCTTTAAGCGTTTTGTAATACACTTTGAATAAATATTCCATACAAATTTCATAAAACTAAAATGAACCAATTTACATTTGAATCTACAGGACCCTCGTCAAGATGAATCTAGCGGCAGTCACGGTAGATAGAGTTTGAACTGTTCTCTGTTAATTTATAGCCCCAGGAACTTGTATTGTTGTCTCATTGAACCTTGTTTTAAACTTAGGAATATTTTTTTTAATTAATTGTTTGGTACAATGCCTTACCAGAGCTTTACTTTAACCAACAGTATGTTGTACATAATATATTAAAATGCCCGAGATTTCAGGTGATTGATGGAAAGAACCAACTACCGGCATTCTTGAGAATCACAATTTCACAATGACAACTATATAGAATGACTTCGACCGATTTATGTGTAACATTTTTAAGCTAACTTTATTAGACTATCTATAAATGTTCTGTTCATTAAAAATCTTAATTTTGTTTAATATGTGTAGCACACTATAAGTTTTGCACAACTTCTAAATAAAACAGTGCAGTACATTAAGTAAAGTACTATATTTTTGTTTTTCAAAACCTTCGCTACAAGATTTTTTTTTCTATCAAATATTTTGAAAACCTATGACTTCTGATTTGCGAATTCGTTTTAAACATCAGTCGAAAGTTGTTACAGCCACTTTTATCATCGTAAACTTTAAACCAAATTTGTTAAAAATAAAAAGGGACATGCTGCGACCGTAAGTAGGAGCTTTACATGTCCCGAGCCCAAAACAATAAAATATGAAAGCATACCTTTTTAATTGGGCGGAAACAAAAGGTACTCCATGCATTGAGGTATTGTTCCGAAACATGCTTTCCATCGAACCACTGGCAAACATTAGGCACATGAATACAAAATACCACCGGTGTCGGGGAAAATGTACTCAAAATATATTAAGCGGAAATGAAGGTGGGTATTTTTATAAAATCCTTAAAAAGCTGTTCATAAAACCTTAGGCACCTTTCTATAAACAGGTGAGTTTCAAGTTGGTGGAGTAAATATAAAATGATCCTGAATCCTCATCACGAATCCAAACGTAAGGAAGCGTGTTCTAGGCGGAAACCCTGATAGCCCGCAATGCCGCCATATTGTGGCGACCACAACGACCAATGGCTGTCAGAGTCATAAGGGCATACCTGGAGGCGAAGTCCCTTGCGTCGTTATATCAATGGCGCAATGCGCGTGACCTGATACCCACTCCTTAGGAAATTAAGGTGTAACGGTCTCAACTCCGTTTGGCGACCGAGCGCAGGGCACGCCACAATTGTGGCGATAAGACCCATCGTCTGCTGATGCATACCATACCGGCTGACGCAGATGCTTACCGGCCGTGGCTGTGTCTGAAAATACCCTTATCGCATAGACTGTAAATTTGGCCTTGTGTATTGGTCCACAAACGGCACCTATAACCCAAGATATAGTCACTGTTTATTGACCAAACTACATAACGTGGAGAGAGGTCCCCAGAAAATTAGGAAAAACCTTTTCAAGCCTTAAAAGTGGCAAAATACATAATTTATGTTTGTAAGTTATTTAAAAGATTTGTTTTTATACTACACTATTTGTAAAGGTACGACCTTCGTTAGCTAGAGCTCATTCTGTATTTTACGTACTGGTCTCACGAATCCCGAAGCTCGAGGTGTCTGCACTGGGTCGCTACTCAAAACTTTTTACCTCGACCCGGAGACAAAGAAACCGATTAGAAGTTTTAAGATTGATGAATCCGGGTGCTCTAATATATTTTTTCTGAACTTCTTTTTTTAAGACTTAAAAGGGTATTTTCAAATTAAGTAAGTTCAACTTAATTTTCAGCCAGCAGCAGCGACTTCGTACATTATCTCCGACTTTTATCTTAATTATTTATTATCTGTGCTAGCTGTCTCTTTGTAAAAAAAACAACTGTACTCACGGTTATCTGTTGAAATACGTTTGCTTCAATGTTTTGAATAAAATTATAATATAAAATGCTGCACCAACATTCCCGACCAGTGATAACATTAATTGCCCATCGAGATACTGCGGTTGGAATAAATTAAAGTAATGACATGCAAATTTTATTGCCTAACAGTATGTACCAATGTGACCACAACTCCACAATCTCTACACAAATTAAAACTGAAACGTGTTGGCTCAATATGTTTTATTTTAATTACCGTATTTGTGCGTACATTGTGAACAAATTTATAGAAATTGTGGTGTACGAGTACTTAGGCTGGAGCAACTGACCCCAAAATAAGAGGTTTGTCATGGAACGAGAAATACTATGACTGCTGACAACGAAGAACTTAGCATCAGATTTGTGTTAAACAATTCAATAATTTTCCAATTCTAGTTCTGATATTTGTATTCCCAAAGTCTTCATAGTAATTATGAAATGCTGGAGTCACTATTACACTTAAATAGTGCGTTAAACGGTCGAAATCAGGCAATAAAAAAAACTAAATCAAGAAGATGGGTACCGCTTGTCACCATCTTGAAATCCCGTCGTTACCAAAAGCAGTCGTGATTATATATACGCGACTCGATAGTGTACGGAGGCGTCAGTCCACTTATGACCACGATTGGTGCAATTCGATCGAAACGTCGGGTAACCAAGAGGGATTGTACCTTTTAAATATTATCGCGATTAAGTCCCGAATTCCACATATAGTTAAGTATTTCATGTTAATTTCAACTTAATACCTTCACGTGCTCCTGAGAAAAACGGTCTTGACAGATTGACAGACAGATAAGCAACGAAGTGAACCTATGAGTGTTCCTTTTCCTTTTGAGACACGGAACCCTAAAAAAGAGTTTATTACTGTCCTTTTTTTATATTATACGGGGCAAACGAGCAGGCGGGTCACCTGATGGTAAGTGACTACCGTCGCCCATGGACACTTGCAACTCAAGAATCACAAGTGCGTTGCCGGCCTTTGAGATAGGAGTACGCTCTTTTCTTGAAGGTTTGAAGGTCGTATCGGTCCGGAAATACCGCAGGCGACAATTTGTTCCAGAGATTGGTTGTGCGAGGCAAAAAATTTCTGGAGAACCGCACAGTGGTGGATTGCCAATTATCCAGGTGATGGGGATGAAAGTTTTGTCGCGTTGAACGATGGCGAAACGTTGCGGCCGGTATAAGTCCGAACAGTTCCTCGGAGCACTCCCCATGATGCCTGTCCTGACTTGCTCTCATGTAAATAAAGCTATATAGTACTTAATTGGCAATTAATTTTGCAGTTCACTTTCTGCATTACATGATTTGCATGACGAACAGTTCAAAATATTGTACAAGAGAATATTGTAAGCAGAGTTTTAACTTTCAGATACCTTTTATCTGCTGACTAACTACTGCATGTTTTAACATATTTGTGTCCTGGTATTTTAAAACAAAAAAAAATACATGTATTTTTAGAATGGCCTCAGCGACGAAGCTTGAAGCTTTAATGAGGGAAGCTCAAAGTAAAGATGGATGGACTGCATGACTTCACCAGAAAGGAAATTACACAATACAGAAGTATGTGGGGGGAAAAAAGATATAAAGCGCCAAATCTTCTAAATGAATTTTAAGATTTCTTCTAAATGAACATTCTACAGTACAGTTTGTGTTTTAATTTGATGACTATCAGCCTAGTTATCGGTGCTTTGATATATCAAGTTGTAATTCTTTCCTTTTTAACTTTTTAAAGAATTTCTCGTAAGGTTATAATATAAAGTACAACGATAGTCCCTAAAACATCAAAGATAAACTGGAATAATACTCAAATCAACCATAAAAATTGCAAAAAAATTAAACATTAAAGGTATTTCTTACAGTAATATATTGGGCTTACACAAGATCTTTGGAGAATACCTGTTGTAATTATCTGGCTTCCAGGTCAGTTGTGCTTATTAATTGCAAACTAAAAATTATGCGGCGTTAGAGTAATTCCTCCGCCGTTTTTATGGTATCATTCTCCTTGTGTCTGTCCGTCTGTCAAGACCCTTTTTCTCAGGAATGCGTGGAGGTATCAAGTTGAATTTCAAGTGAAAATACTTGTCTGTGGTCCTTTGATGCTTTATAAAAATTAAGCTTTGAACTCAACGCAATGAAAAATCTTCCATAAAGGCCATATATTTTAACCAATTTTAACAATTCGTGGGACTTCTTTTCAGGGTACACCTGAGGCCCCGGTAAGGAGAACCAGTGATGGAACACTGTGTGGCTTTAGTCGGTTCGAATCCGACATACCTTCCCATTGAGCCGGTGAGGGGAAGACCCATGGGGGTTTCAACACAAAAAAAAAAAAAACAACTTATACGGTACTTTCCAGTATCCTATAGGTAGGTTCAATTTGGTGAGAAACAAGGTTTGATAGCAAGCAAGTAAAGGGAAAAATCTGAAATTCGTTAATTTGTTGTTTAATCACTTAAAAAGATAGTTTTTGCGATTACAAACTATTATTTACGCTTGGAAAATTCGCTATGAGGTATGATGTATGGTGGAGTATTTATAGAACGTCATAGTTTAGGCACTTGAGTAATGCAGTAGTAAATTAGAAATGTTTATTACTTTTACGTACGGAACGGCACCCTCGGTACACAAGTCAGACTCGCACTTGTCCAGTTTTATTTTAGTACAACCACAGCTAAGCATTTCAAATTGACTTAATACATACTTATTAACTACAGAACAATAGGGCTAACACATTTGCTTATTACGGTTCGATTTTCCTGGGTGTCATGAATGTGACACAAATAAATATATATTATTTATGTTGACGTAATTAGGTTCGTAAATTAAACCAATTAAACCAAAAGCAGATAAACAGTATAAGGACTGAAATTATGATTAAAAGATTTTATATTTAAATTTACTTCTATCAGGCGTTGACTTTGATGAGGTATTTAGTCGTAGTATTTCATCTAATATATTATAAAAATTAAGCTTTGAACTCAACGCAATGAAAAATCTTCCATAAAGGCCATATATTTTAACCAATTTTAACAATTCGTGGGACTTCTTTTCAGGGTACACCTGAGGCCCCGGTAAGGAGAACCAGTGATGGAACACTGTGTGGCTTTAGTCGGTTCGAATCCGACATACCTTCCCATTGAGCCGGTGAGGGGAAGACCCATGGGGGTTTCAACACAAAAAAAAAAAAAACAACTTATACGGTACTTTCCAGTATCCTATAGGTAGGTTCAATTTGGTGAGAAACAAGGTTTGATAGCAAGCAAGTAAAGGGAAAAATCTGAAATTCGTTAATTTGTTGTTTAATCACTTAAAAAGATAGTTTTTGCGATTACAAACTATTATTTACGCTTGGAAAATTCGCTATGAGGTATGATGTATGGTGGAGTATTTATAGAACGTCATAGTTTAGGCACTTGAGTAATGCAGTAGTAAATTAGAAATGTTTATTACTTTTACGTACGGAACGGCACCCTCGGTACACAAGTCAGACTCGCACTTGTCCAGTTTTATTTTAGTACAACCACAGCTAAGCATTTCAAATTGACTTAATACATACTTATTAACTACAGAACAATAGGGCTAACACATTTGCTTATTACGGTTCGATTTTCCTGGGTGTCATGAATGTGACACAAATAAATATATATTATTTATGTTGACGTAATTAGGTTCGTAAATTAAACCAATTAAACCAAAAGCAGATAAACAGTATAAGGACTGAAATTATGATTAAAAGATTTTATATTTAAATTTACTTCTATCAGGCGTTGACTTTGATGAGGTATTTAACGTTTTACAGACTCGATGTGGAGGACAACTGGGACAAAATGTTCTTGTTGGAGTTTGGTAAGTTTTTAAGTAAACTGGGTTTCAGGGTGTGGACTCAGTTCAGTAGCTTAAACACTAGGTACATAGATAGACACACAGAGTACATAGGTATAGACCTATGTACTCTTTCTTAAAGCATTATTTAAGCTTTGTTGCAAAGGGTTACCCTGTTGGAGGAACTCGCTTTAAGAACTTCTATCTCTGTCATTAGGCGGACGTAGGGGAGTACCAATGAAGCAAGTTCAATAAAAACTTGTAATAAATCCTACTTTGCCTTTGTGTGACATGGGAAAATCATCTATGCTGTAGAAGTAAATAATTTGAAAGAAATGTACAAAATCTTTGAAGTATTTATTTAATGATGTGTTTATAAAACATTGAAATCGAAACACAGTATCATTATAATTTATAATTCGGAAAAAATACTTATATGTTTTTCGTCTAAATTCTTTTTCTGAATGAATCCTAAATTCTCGTTAGCAAAACATAAAACAGATTGAAATAGTAACCTGAGACCTTTATATTCAAAGAAATTTGTTAAGGTGCCTGTAAACGATTAGTGGAGCGCACAGACTGCTCGGCCAAACGTTTTCAGCAAGGAATAAATTAAAACGTCCAAGCCGTCACTAGCACTTTTAATATTAATAAACGGCCATCAAAGCACCCAACGGTAACTTAGGAAATCAATATAGTACATTAAAATTTCACTATAAGTTGTATAGCAGTGTAATAATTACACTAAAACGTTCAACCTAAGATTGGACAAAGCAAGACATAGTTAAATAAGGATATTAATAATTCAAATAATTTATTAATCAACGAAAAAAAATCAGGTTCTCAATTCAACCGAATATAAATTTTTCATGTATGTTCAGCCCTCGCTCCGTCATTTATGAACCGATTTTGATGATTCTTTTTTTGTTAGATAGGATATAACTCAAGGGTGATCCCATGTCAAGGAACTCGGGATCTGATGATGGGATCCTGACAAAATTGAGAGAAACCCTAAAAAATTGTAGGCATGAATAGTGTTTCTGTTTACTTTTCAAAACTTAATCAGGTATTTGCATTTGGGAATCATCACATCATGAAGCTGAACTTGATTCATAACTTGAATTGGTCAATATCCTGGGAACCTCGAGATAGGATGATTAGATCATCAGCTCAGTGGCAAGAGAAATGATGAAAGATTGGAAATTATGAGATAATAATAATGTAATTTAGCGAACCACCAAAAATCGAAAAATAAAACCTTAAAACAATAAATAAACCGACGAAAAAGAACTAAAAAGCAAAAAATAAATAAACCTTTTAAGTTTTTTACTCAAGGTCTTGAGCTCATTTATATAAACTATCAAATTTATATAAACTAATTTTGAGTTAGCGCTAAATAATATAAAAATGATGTATCAGTACAGGGCCGTTTGCATTTCTACGTACATTTAAAAATTTAGATAATTAATCAGTTTGTTGCTTGGCATGTAAAGCAGCATATTTTTCACATATATTGAGTTGCTCACTGACAATAATAATAAGTAAGTACATAAAGAGAATGAGATAATTTTGTGCCAGGGCTCTTTTTACTAAGGTGGCAAATAAGCATACAGCCAGCCTGATAGTAAGTAGTTAAACTCGCAACACCAAAGGTACCACGAACATGTTGCAAGACCTATCACTCTTCAACGTAGAATGGTGATGGTTGGGTGTCTCCTATTCCACAATAATTTTTTCGAACTCACCTTCTCCTGACCTTACTTAAAAAAGTATAATTGATTATAAAATCTATTATACTTTGAGTTTGGATTGCTTTTAATCTATAAAGCTTTTGACCATAAGGTCATACTGATTAGAAGCAACCCACGTTGAGATACAAAAAGTCTACATATAGGATAGAAATGGTACAAGTAAAAAAAAATTAAAAGAGTAAGTAGCAGCATAACGTATAACTTTCTCCGCATATACCGGTATTGAGAAACCATATCAAAATACTTTGATTAATTTTGAGGCTTTTACGAATAACTTATCTACAGAAAATGATGAATGATGAATTATCTACGGTAGTATTTTATTTATGGAATACGTTACTTATACAGCTTCGCTCACGTCAATGTTGATTTTGTCAATCCGGACGACCAACTAAAATACATTTGTTCTATCCCTTGGAAACAGTTCTTTTTTAACCGACTTAAAAAAAGGAGGAGGTTCTCAATTCGACTGTTTTTTTTTTAGTGTTTGTTACCTCAGAACTTTCGACTGGGTTAACCGATTTTGATGATTATTTTTTTTTTGAAAGCTGGTGCTTCCCGTGTAGTCCCATTTCAATTTGGTAACCACATAAGTCTTTTATGGAATAGTTTTTTTTTGAAGTCGGTTCTTTTTTAAAAGAGTTATTTGGATAAAAGATATGTCGTTTTCTGTGCTCCTGACAACGTCTATGTATAATTTTGATGACCGCTTGAGTAAGTCAAGGCGTGAAAGCGTTATAAAAAACTCACTTTTACACTTATAATATTAGTTTGTACATGGCAAACGTTACGTGTTAACAGTCACGCATACATGAGTGTTAACTCACGTATGCGTTCCCGAAGGGGTATTCAGCGGCCTACTAAATACCCACATTTTACCAATTATATTTTAGTCCCACTTACGTAAAAGGGGGCAAACATTTGGGAATTAAAGATGGGAAAATTGGGAGTTTATCGGAAAAAAGTGAAGAAAAGGTATATTTGCACGGATGGATTATAGAGCAAGCAATAGCTTGTGGAGGCAATGATGTTATGTCCCTCCAACACAAAGGGAGGATCCTCAGACCAGGCTAGGTGATCATGTCTGGCGGACCGCGGCCCAACGGTTTATGTTGGGAAGCTGTATATATACTAATTGGCGTAAGAACTCTCATAGCGTAATGCAGGATTAGTAGTTACTTCGTAGTTCGGTGTGTCTTCGTTAGATGGCATTAAAGTATGTTTTTCGCTGTATGTGGAAGTCGCGAAAAGCTTGACCAGGTCAGGGTCGCATTCCTGTAACTCAAATTGGCTGTCGCCGGGAAGTCCAAGCCCTCTTACATAAGTTAGGATAAACTTTTTGAAACTCCTTTCAACTCGTCTTTCACTTACGTACAAATTTTAGCCAAAAGCCATGTTGCAGCTAATATCCTGAGTTTTAGTTATGAAAACAGCTGTCGACGTTCAAACAACATAAAATGGAGATATTCCGTTAAATTTATTTGATCGTTTTTTTACAAGCTTCTTTTTTAACTGGGAACAGACTTTAGTAAATTCAGGGTTGTGCAGTAATGCTGTAGAGTGAAAATTAAATATTCAAATTTGCTTCATTTCATAAAACTGACACATTTGGACTTACGTAAACCTGACTGACCTAAAAATTAAAGAGAAACGAAAGCTAGTTGACAGTTTCTTATGTTGAGTAATAGGAACCATTTATCTCAGCTTAAGCCGGTGCGCTTCGTTCACAGCTCACCTGGCTCCTTGAAAGGCATCTTATACATGATTGAATTAAGGGGATAATTAATTTTGCTCGTTACATAAATTGGAGTACGTTCATAATAATATTAAACTAGAGCACATAGTGCTACATACTATCTACAAAAGGAAATTCTAATCAACGCAAATTGTTATAAGACAAAATAAATTCTAAAAGTCTTAGTTCTAAATCTGTTAATATGTTCAGTAACAAATCCTCAAAAGTCCAAAAAATTTTTGAGCGATTCATATCTAGCTTTGAAATTAAACTGTAGGTGAAAAAACATTATCACATTGATGTTATTCAGAAAGCACACCACTTTATAGCCATGTTCTAGAAAGCTTATAGCGCTAGCTAGCTATTCGAATATCTTCTTATTTTACCGAAGGTAATAGTAAGCTTTTTAGAGAGTTCGACTTAAATATGTAAAGTAGTTCTACGTTTTGTTTTTCAAAACAGAAAGAACATTTCACATCAAAATAACATACACCGAAGCGGTTTACGATAACCTTATCATATTTTGGTTTTCATAATCTATCGTTGAAAACTTTAACTAAATAATACTACTAACTCAATAACTAAACCTTTATTAGCATATAATATGTTTTATATTATACATTTAGAGGGGTGTATAAAAAAAACTTCTACTACAAACACTCATAATTCACTTCTCCATTGCCTATTTTTTGTTCGATACATAATTTAGCAACTTTGTTGTGCACTTAAATTGCCTTAACTTTTAGCAGAAGTTTCATTTTTGGTTGGTTTCTGTAAATCACAGTCCGATACAAATTGAAGCAGCTACTGCTCTGTTACATGGGAGGTACGTACTCGTTCCTACATACTGTATTTTTTAAATAGTGGCCTGCGAGATATTATGTACTAGAGAAGCCACTCAGAACAAAATACATGTTCCGTTTTTATTTGAATTAAAAATAAAAAGCGCAATAAGTTGATATTTGAAGGAGTAACTTTCGAGTTAGTGACTTTACTTTTAGTGGCTTTTTAGTCTTCTGGGTACCGTCAGTCTTCAGTAAATTTATTATTAATACCTAAATTAAATGTTGTATATAACTATCTAACAAAAAAAAGAATCATCAAAATCGTTTCATAACTAACGGACAACCCTCAGTTGAACATACTTAAAAATATACATACAAACAGTCGAATGAGGACCTCCTCCTTTTTTTTCGTCGGTTAAATACGATGTATATTCAATACAATACAATATAAATTATATATATACACATTTTATACACTTGTAATTAGTAACAAATATCAGTCTTTTTTGTATTACACAAACACTGTCATCTATCTAGGCATAATGGTGTTAAGTGATTAGACTCAAAGATGTATGTATTTTTTTATCTTCCTTTAGTACTGTGAAATAAATTGTTGAGTTTAATGTCAGCTCCTGCAGGGCTTTAAACGCGTCATTCTATATGATCCTACTAATTAAGCTACAGGTTAAAATGTCTAAAAATTCTTAAAAAATACAGGTACCATTAAGTGCTTCTACTATAAATTACTGAAATCACTAACATACATAATTGAAGAATTAAGTGGACTGTACTTATTTTAATGACTCAACTGTAGCTTGAGCCACGTTTAGTCGTTGCGAGCAATTTAGCCAAGCACTTAGCCCGTGGCACTCCGTCACGCTACGTTACCGCCATCCTATAGCCCCACAGCACTGAACATATATATAATATACTACTATCTACGTACTCGTATGCAGAGAACTCGAGGAGGAAATAGATTCCCAAAGGCATTAATATATTACTCTTCGGCTGAGGTGTGTTTTACGTAGCGTTGGTTAAATTATGTCTTTGTCATAGGTATGTTATGGCTAAGATAGAGGTCAGTGAGATCCGTAACGACAGTTTCGACACATACGACAGCACCATAGGCCTCTAGAAGAACAAATTTGATATATAAAACAATTTTATCTTTGGGGAATTACGAGAACGTTGAGAATCGATGTCTATATTATTTTATGTCTATACTAAAATGTTCTATGATTTTAGGTGTTTCCAGATACCCTTATTGGTAATAATGGGTATTTTAGAATATTTCCGTGGTCATAAGTGTTAATTCATTTTTTTTTCTAATTTGCAAAGTGGGCAAGTTTACAAAACTACAATTAACAAACACAAAAAAAAAATCACGAATCTATCTGCAATCACATAATCAATGATGAAACCCATAATACATGATTCAGTGACAATTGGTAAGGTAACCATCGACCACGTCACAACCCTGTACCATCGTTGGCGTCTTTACTTGGTGTTATTTGTTTCTCCTAGTTTTATCATTATTAAAAACGCAACAGTTTTAAAATTTTAATAATTTATAGCAAAAATATATTGTATCGTTGATTAACATCCGTGCACACAGAAACCGAGATCTGAACTATACCTACTATTAGGACTAAATTAGCTCTTTAAAGTTGAAACCACACAATTTTAAATTTGAATAGAAAGCGAATAAGTTAGTTTAAAGATCAAAGCCTTGTTTGTCTCTGTCGAGAATGAGTATATACTTTTACGGAGTAAGTTCATTCGGTTCGTTTGGCACCGACTCAAAATTATTTAGGTATTTACATTAGTGTAGGAGTTCAGTTAGGCTAACAAGTAAATTTTTATTAATTCTCACTTTTCAGTTCCATTCATCCTTTGCCGATTTATTTTTTTGTTGAAAGGTTTTAATTTATTTGTGCCTAAAATATAATAATGAATACTTGCTTATGTCAAATTCTTACTTACCTACCTAACTTAATTAAATTATTTAACTAATATATAATATAATTACCAACCTTACCTATTCATTTTTACTAATTTTTATAAATATTTAAACAATATTTTATTAGGTTTAAAGTTCTCAGTTCCAGTCTCGTTTAAAGCCCAAACTCGAGGTAGCTACTGTAAACCATAGAGGAATTACCTTGACTAGCTACTGTAAACCATAGAGGAATTACCTTGACTAGCTTCCGTCTCTATCATCAGATCAACTACAGGTCTCCTTCATGTTGTAGTGTCATTAGAACTACACATATGTGCCAAGTTACAACAGAATCGTTTCACAGATGAAAACTCAGTGAGTGAACTTTTTTCCAAATTCAAATGGGAGCAACTAAGAAGTATACTCTATGCAATAAAAGTCTGTGTAAAGTGACAACAACCTCCTCCGTTTTTACGTCGGTTAAAAATTAACACCTCAACCATTATATGAACAGCAGAAAAATATCAAGAAACGATTTCTTCTATTGTAATGTCCTCTTTTCTATAAATAACATTTCAATACATACTCGTATTATGAGAATAAACTTTATTCCACAGAATTTCACGTCAAGAAAAAAAGGTTGTCGGAATATATTGCCATAAATCGAATTCGTAGTTTCCTTCGGAATTATTACTTTTGTTCAAGTAAAACAGTGCTATATTATTAAAAGTAGGTTTCAATATTGGATCGACATGAGGCGGAGAATAAGTATGTTAGTTTCAAGTCCTTCAATAGTGTTCTTAATTGATTAAGTTTTAACACTAGAATAAGGTGACGCTAAGTGCTCGCTGCTTTATTAAATTTAAATAAATTTAGTTTAAATTATAAATTTTCCTTTATGATTATAGAATTCTGTAGGTATTGTTCGTTGAGTTTTTAAAACAGTTATTTTCAGTTTCTTAATTATTGATATGATATGACGCTTTCACATGTTTTCACGTCGTTACTTTGACCAATGACTCGTTTTTAAAATGATCCATTAGAATAACGTGCAGATTATATGTACAGGATCATAATCATCATCGTCATTTCACCCATAGGATGTCCACTTCTGGACATAGGCCTCCCTTTATGATTTCCAAGAAGAATGCCTGCGATCTCTACTAGGTCATCTGTCCACCTTGTTGATGGACGTCCTACGCTTTCCGGTCCGTGGTCTCTATTCGAGAACTTTTCGGCCCCATCGGCCATTCGTTCTGTATAGGTTCGAATGTAATTTTTCCGTTACTTATTGTATTGATTTAATGCATAATTGGAAAGTTATCATTAAAGTATCAGCTATGGTAGGAATAATGTTATACTCCTCTGCTTATCGGAGCAACCAGCGAAGAAACAGAACGGTACTAGAAAAGAGATGATGTCGCTTCCATACCATGGATTTAAGGAGGAGGCTTCGAAAAGATATTTCAGGATCGATTTCTTCCCCCATACAATATATTCGAAAAACAATAAGTCTAAGGAATTATTGTACAGAGCTACGTTGAAGTTTCTCATATCTTTTATACATTCTTGAGGCAGTTTGTTTCATATGTTATATTTCTTGATTTCGATTATTTTTCTTCCATTGTAACTACAATCTTTGACCAAGTCCTTTCAAGCAATCTCAAATTGACTGTTTTCACAATATCTGTCTTTTATTTTTAAATTATTTTCAATTTAGTAACATAATGTTAAGTAAATGGATACTTTTGTCCGGTCATCAGGCATAGTCCAGTTTGATGTTATGTATAGTTTTAATTGCTTTTATGGTTCCAGCTATCATACGAGTACTAGTAACAATATCTTCAGTCACAGTTAGTTTATTAGCATTCGCCATAGAGATCTATTGCGTATATGTATTTTGACTTTATCATCATATGGGAACCATATTCAAATAAGATTATCTCTTCAAAAAAGAATCACAAATCGACTTCGAATTGTCAGTAGAAAACATGATCACAACATGATGAATCTTTTTGTTTTTTTTTTGTAGTCGGTTACGAATATTTAACTTAGGGTGGATGATAATAAATACTTTATGTAACGAATCATTTGGACAGTAACTTATTCAAATAATGCATTGTACGATATACAATAAAGACTAACAATAGGCGGCTTTGGTCTACTTTTCCTAAACACTTCACAAGAAAACCTCTTGATATATATAAAAAGGACATAGAAAAGAAATAAGAAGGATATTAAAAACGAATGTACGCTCCTCATGAATGGTCAGTGAACTTACAACTTTTTATTCATACGGATCTCTTCTTTGTTCAATCTATTCATTTCTTGTATATTTAATATTAATATGTATACATTCAAAGGTATTCTTTGAAGAGAGAAACTAACAAATTCTACAAGGACTAACTTCAATGTCGAAGCTAGAACTAAGTTTTTACCAAACTATTCAATCTATTCATGAATAGGAATATAAAATAGAAGTTTGGTTATATAAATTAGATGGACAAGGATAGACTGCCATTCCATTATCCCACTTAATTACTGTCTTAATTACTGTAAAACTCTACTATAAAGTACAAAGTGAGCAAAAACTTAGTACATACAAGTTCGAGTTCTTATCGATGTTAAAGTGATTTTTTATAGATGAGTTGTGTTTTGTGAAATTGAGTTCAGGCACCATAAGGATGACCATTATTAATTTAAAGTATAAGTGACTTGCTTCACTGATTTTTTTTTTACTTAAGTGAGAAAAATTCATAAAGTAGGTACGTGAAACAACACTTGAAAATTTGTTTACGTTGTTAGCTATGGGCTAGAAATACAATGAAAAATATCAAGGTTAAGATGGTTAAAAGCTTCAGACCAGATGAACTTACTGATCTTATAGTTTAAAATTCTTTAAAAAAACCGACTTAAAAAAAAATACTATTCCATAAAAGACTTATATGGTTTTCTCATGGATGCCATTGTCAGAACTGGACCAAATGAAAATGGGAAATGGGACCACACGGGAAGCACCAGCTTTCAAATAAAAAAAGAATCATCAAAATCGGTTCACCACGTCGAAATTTGTGAACCTCCTCCTTTTTTGAAGTTGGTTGGAAACCAAGTAAAGGCCTGAAAGCCGTACTTATATCGATGCTTTAACAAAAGTAGACAGCGCGTGTCACCCAAAGGCATTTTTATAGGTTTATTGCCCTGTGAACTAGTTTGCATTTTATTGGTAAAATACGGCCTGGCATTAAACAGGTGCGAGCACCACGCCTATTACGCTTTTAAACTTACTATCATTTCGCGGTACAAACTGTTATTATAGTTGGTAGTTTTTTTTGTACAAAATTTGCTAATGGAATGTGTCTGGAATAAAATCGGACGCAATTCGCAGCTGGACGAACTAAATTTAAACACTATGGATGACATAGGCTTAATACAAAATATTTTATCAAAACCAATTTCGGAAGTCGCAAAAAAATTTTGTCAACGTAAAAATGTTAACCAGCGGTTCTGAAAGTAGTGTAATTTAAATAAGCTATAACAATGTAATGAGATATGATGGGGCTGACATGTCCTTATTAGATAAAAGAAAAAAGGAAACAAGATTTTCAGAATATTTTTTTAGAAGCGGCCTTTGCAAGTATCTTATTACTTTAAACGAGCAATTCTTGTATGTATGTATTTATATTTCGAGTATCTCGGAAACGATACGATTTCGATGAAATTTTGTGTACAGATACAGTTTTGCATTTTAAGTTCAACTGCATACTTGTATTTCCTGTTAAAACGCAATTTTATTTAAAAAAAAAATGTAAAAGAAAATAATAATTACGATTTTACAAAAAGCTGCCAGCGAAGCTCGGTCTCCCAGTAGTAATTTGTTTTAAGAAACTTATTCTTGTAAACAAATTCAAAAAGGTAGGTAACAATAAATGACTTCTTGAATTGTTGTCAATAAACTGGTGGAAACATCTCCTCACCAGAAAACACTATTGGCGTTAGCGTATATTGTATTTCTGCTGGTGGGAATAGTCACCATATCTCACGTGACACCATTACGAGTATATGTAGATAATACCAATACAGATTTAACAAGAAGCGGTCATGTATGTATGCTAATTAAGTTGTTAAAAAAAATAAAACATTCAGAGTTCGTAGATTAGTTGCAATTCTTGTTTTATAAATAGATTACGTCGGTAGAGTTAATACCAAATGCTACTATAGAACTACTACTACCTATAAAACCAAAACCTTTAAAGATTTATTTTTTGGATAATTTATGTAAAACCACCCCTATACAACTAAGGGTTTCATAAAAAGCCTTCAAAATAAAAAAGGTGAGGAACATTAATTATACTCCCAACTATTTCGTAATGGAATGTATTCATAACATACGTCAGCCCTTGTTTGCATGGGTAGGGCCGATGTTTGCGTGTCGCTCCTCACAAATATTGACACAAACACCAACTTATGCGCCAGGCTCAACTGCCATCACACACTGCTATTTGGTAAAGCAAAAATAATGCTAATACCTATTACTTTTATTATTCTATTATAGTGCTTCGTTCCTATGAGTATCTATTATGTACTTTCTTATATTGTTAAGTTAATAATACAATGAGTTCTTTGATTCTTAGATATTAAATATATACTTGTTGTCGTCACTGTCGTACTGGTATGAGTACACGCCATGGAAGATGGATGCGGACTAAGGAGTACGGAAATAGGACTGAGACATTAGTATGGGATATGGATGGCCTATGAACTTCTAGAAACATTGGTAATTCGTAACTGTGCGGTTTCAATATTGGATTCTGTAACCGCAGTCACCAGCCGATCTTCACGTACATAGTCATGGAGACAATGACGTCTACGTCTAAATTCTAAACCAAACCATGAATATATAGAGCTGCGACATGGGGCTTCATTATCAAATGCCAATTTAGTCTCTGGCAACTCTCTTATTGACTTCAGCCACAGCGAAAATCGTAAAAAACTTTGAGCGAAAATTTTCACGAATAAAAAGTAATATGTTCCCAGAGAGTGTTCCATTTCCATTCCATGTTCCATTTTTGAATACCGTAATTGCTTTATTAATTTTTTATTGAAAATAATTCCAGAAATTCTCCGAATGCTCCACGTATATTTAAGTATCGCTTAGTTGATGATTTCACATACACCGTGAAAAAACTTATAATGTAACTAGGTTGGCCATATGAAAAGAAACAGGAAAGAAAAATTGACAAAAGATATTACTATGTGTATTTACTATGTGTGGTACCTTCAAAATGGAAAAAGAAAGAAAGGGCAGAAACCGAAGGTTGACTGGCAGTAAATGCCTTAGGCATTAAGTCCGGCCTCTGAACTGTAAATGCATGAAGTTCAAATAAATTAAAAGGTTAATGACGTTTATTTTATGACTACAAACATTTTATATATAACAAAACACTACTCTGCTTCTGAATAACGGAAGGCGCGCACGAGTTCCGTTACTTTATGGAAATGTAGAAAAATGTGGTCACGTCACTTTTATGCTGTAACATGTGCGCATCTCCTTATTTCAAAACGTGACAAAAAAGACAGGGTAACAAAAGTCACCCATGCACGCTCTCTCTAGAAAGGATAATTAAAATGTAAACTTTATTTTAAATAAACTTTCAAATAAAATTTTAAATGTTTTCACAACTTATTTTACAAAGCTTTTCCGAACAACAGAAATTCAGGTAGCAAAGAGTCGGTCGTAGCTTTTTGCCAAATACGTAAACTTTCATAGCGCTTTTATTTTTATTGGCCGGATTTCCGTGCTTGAAGTCTGAATAGGTTGTGGTATGTCTATTTTAAAACGTTTGCGGTCATAAAAACTTATAGAGTAGTGTTTGAACGACCCACTTGCAGTCAGTGTGTGCGGACTACGGGGAGAGCGTGGTGTATATATTTGCAGATGAAATTCAACCATCTCTCCATGTAAACATGGTTCTGCCGTCTCTGGGACACAGATGCGCAGAGCTTGTACAGAACAGATAAACAAAATGTTTTATAAAACTTTAAAGCCACTTTTGTGACCGAGTGCAAATTAAATTTTATATTTATTCAAATCCTATAAAGGTCTGTTCAAACTGGTGCGTAACGCACACTTTTAGGATTGGTCATAAACCGAATGGAACTGAACATTTTATAATAAAATATAATAACTGTTGGTGAAAGTTAAGTTTCTCACTATAAAATGTAAAGAAATAGGAGAGAGAGGGAAAGAGAGGGAGAAACTAGAAGGTGAAAGACCGCGAATATCAACCTTTCTTGATGAACCTTTCCTGGTGGAAATGGATCGCAAAAGGGAATCAAAATTAGGTGAGAGTTCTATAATAGGTTATAGTCGTTTTCCGAATTTTGCGATTTTGTGTTTTTAAAAATTCTTAGTTCTGAGTTAATGCACAAAATGTATTTCCTTCAGTAGAGTAGAATTAGGACCTACAACAAAACACAACGCAACGTTACACCATTACTGCCCAAAGGCTACTTTTCATATAAAAATATTGTCAAGTCTGCAAAAGCACAGTAAAATGTTATCTTATATTTTTGTTTCTTTAAAGGTGACAGTAATGATATCTTGAGCAACATGTTTTTGTTAGTTATCCAGAAATTATCCTGGATGTATCATCAAAGCCCATCCTTAATGCTATAAAGGTCTCATGTTACTAGGTACTGAAGTGCTCTCGAAAGGAATTAATTAGTGTTCTTATCCAACGCACTTAACAAAGACAAGAGGATTGAAATGCTTTGTGATTTTTAAGTCAAAAAGTTTTGCCTTTTAAATTGTGAATTTGAATTATAATTTTGATTAATATTGAAAATATACTTCAAATGCGGAATTTATTATCACAATCCTTATAACAACGCACTCCAGCGTTACTCTAAAGGCCGCGTTTAAACTTGAATTACTTTTTATATCAAATATTTGAAATAGAACCTTATTTTCCAAAACACTGCCAAACAAGAAATAATCCTTGTTTTAAATTTGATACATATTTCAATGATATATTTTGACCTTTATAACAAGAATCTTGACCGTGCCGTGCCCTCTCGGTAATTTACACGCTTTAGGTCGTTAAACTCAGCTGGCCTATTATCATGGGGAACAGTTTTTGATTTTAGCCAACAATTTTGTATCTAGTTTCAATAATATTAGTCTTCGATACAGTTCTCTTTATACGTTGGTATGCGTTTTTTGAGGAAAAATACTTATATAGATAAACTTAAAAAGCAAAACCTTATCTAACTACAAAATTCAATCCAAATCTTGAAAGCCGTTTCGTGATAAACGAAATAAATTTATATTTATACACAAGAGTTGTTCATTTAAAAGTTATTAGACTAGATAAATAAAAAACTAGGGCAGTATGACTGTAGTGGCTTGAATTAAACCTCCCTCATTATCTGTCGTCTGACAACTTGCATGCTCATAATGAAAGTGTTTTTTTAGAAATTATCTATATAAATAAATAAAATGGGAGTGTCTGTTTGTAATATTAAAATAACCACTTTTTACTAAGTGCATTTGAATGTATACACGGTACATATGCCAAAACAACATTTTTTTTTAAATTTTATCTGTCTGTCTGTTTGTTTCGGTTAATCTCCAGAACGGGTGGATCGATTTTCGTGCAAAAATATATAAATATGTACACACGAGCGAAGCCGCGCGGGAACTGCTAGTATTCAATATTATTACTGCTAATGTGAGTTTGGTTGTTTGTTACGCTTTGACTTATTAATTACTCAACAGATCATCATTAAATTTTGCATCTTTCAATATATCGGATATCAATATTCAAATGAAAGTGACTTAAATTTAATTAAAACCGTACAACAATCATCCTAGTATGAAAATAGAAACAACAAGAGTATCAAGTTACTTTAAATTTAAAAAAAAACGTGTGGAATGAAATATATTACACATTTTCAAAAAGCAAATATGCAAAATTACGTTACGTTAAATATTTTTCCGGTCTCGCTCGCTGTACAGCCAGTGAGCGTCAAGACGGAAAAATTCCACCTCTTCACACGCTCCGAATGCATCAGATTTTCTCATCTGTAAAATGAATTAAACGATTTTTCTTCTCGAGGAAAATACCGTTTTTTGAGACTTTTTGACGAGAAGGAATAGGAAAACTTACAAAATTAATGGTAGTCAGCAATCTCAATCATTTATTTCTTACGAAATGTATGCAGACGAGATCTTATTTAAAAATGTATTTTTTTTACGTGCCGAAGCATGGCTCTTCCACTAATAAATTAGTTATAGAAAGTTTTAATATTCGGGCCTTATGTAACTGTGAATATAATTAGTAACTTTTGATGGCTATATCTGAGATATAATATTAGTTAAATACCTTACGAACTTAATTATTCTATTTGTATTGTACACGCTCTCAATTTTCATGTAAATTAGTTTTAACTATTTCATAAAAGACGCGTCATTTAAAATAGGGCCGATACTCACATAATTTATAACATCGGGTAACAATATAGGGTTATTAAAATTGCCTGGTAAATGTGTTCATAAAGAGAACCTCTCGAGTTTCCATTATCGCGTGTTAATGAGATTAAAATTCGATTACACGGCTTACGAAATTATTTTCGCCGACAATGTTTTACCCTCGTCACAATGCTTTAAGGAGTTTTTAGGAGTAATCACCAGACCGTATCGATTGAAAATGTGGGACAGTTTTAACCTACAAGGTCTTGTTCTAAAATTTAGGAGTGAACTTTAAAAATAAGGTTTTCACCTTATTTTTAAAGTTCACTCCTAAATTTTTCATTTTCATTAGTGGGAAACTGTATTTGTAATTTCTAAGATTGTAAAAGTTATTTAGTTTGTTTTTCCCAGGTGAAAGTCTGTTAATGAATCACTGCTCCGAAGGAATCCGATGTCGGGCAACGGCGGATAACTTTTTCCGTGGTTTTCTCCTGACGAACGTTTGCAATTGCAGGGGCATCGGTATCAAATTCCTACTACCTTGTTTAACCGTTGCGGCTTTAAAGTATAACAACGAACCTTCTGCCAGTGTTGAACTGTGCGGTATGTATGCGTTTTGATTATCTTAAACAATTCCTCTGAAAATAAAACACAAAGGGAGCCAAATGTCTCCTAAAGCCAAGAGGTTTTATACCGCTCGCGAATAACTAGTCTGTCTTTATAACAGAATTTTCAATCAAATCCTTAACACTTGTGATGAGTCCAAAAGGCTTTAGCTGGCATTTTGCTTCACGCCACAAATGACACCAGTACACGTACAACAAGAGGTCGGATTTGCGACTTATAAAGAAATATTGAATAATCTCTAAATATAACATTTCAAGCGATTATGGATTCTGCATACAAAGATGCATATTGTGTTGTTGTATTATAATTAAATAATATTTTTTTTCCAGACTTAATTATATACTTTAATGCTTCTGTTGAACAGAAAGTTTCATGAACACCATTAAAGGCGTAAGCAACAATTAGTATCGATTTAAAACATTTTCAATATTTACTTGACGCCTCATTGCCAGTAGGTTAGTACACACAATCAAATCTACTTAACATATATGTATTGAGTCATGTGTAACTTTGGAAGTGCCCGAAGATCTGAGGAAAGTAATTTATAAAGTTCCTTTGAATTGGAAGAGGAATAAATTCGTCAAAGAAGCAGAATCGGCAAATAAATTAGCTGTGAGGGAGTACCTGTGAACCGTTCGTGAGCTGTTGCGGATCATTGACGCACCTACTTAAGGACTCACTTGACGCCATTCGCCTTTGGTATACGTAAATAATATTATAAAGACTAATGTAAGTGACAGGAAATCACCAAATTTATGTTATAGAATTTGTTTTGGCAATTTATCAGATTACAAAATGTAAAGTAAGTTAGGAGTTAACAAAAGAATACCCATTAAATGTTAGAGCGCAGACTCTTTTACAATATTGTTCACTTTCAAAAATACGTTGTTACTACAAAAAAATATATTTGACTTTTACGTGATTCTTTGGATCAACTGGTTGCTCATCTATATGTATACCTAATATATGAAATGCATGTGAGTTTTAACAGTCCAACTCTGACAGTTTGACCGATCTTTATAAAAACTTCCACATTGAGGTGGTATTCCATGGAGAAGGTATGCTATAAATTTTTGTTACTAAATAAAACAGTTTGTAGAATCTACATAACATATAGACCTACATTACATACAAGGGGGAATATAGACTGTCAGGACAACATCTACCGGGTTTTGCAAGTAACTAAGAAATTTGCACGTGTGAGGTTGCCTGCTCTTTTCGCTTAAAGTTACGTAGAAACTGTTCGAAGAATTTACCATAATTATACTTTGTATTCTATTAATCTTTCTAATCATCTGCCTTTGTTTTTGTAAAAAATGTGGTTTAATATCTTTAAGCGTAACGGCTAAAGCTAATTAAGGTTAATTAACTTGCGATCAAGTAGTTGCGGGTTCGAACCCCACACAGTGCACTACCGCCGTGAACCCACTCTTTTTTCTTTTGTGCATGTGGAAACCCCTTCGGGCCGTCACCCCACCGGGGTTTTCTGTAAAACCGGACTAAAACCACACGGTGTGCCGTACTGCGCCTAAAATAGGAGGGACCCCCCCCCTAGCGCCTGCCCGCAAAAGCGCGGACAGCACCTTCGGGTAACAATGTCCCAATTAGGCGACGTCCAGGCACACGCGGACGCCGCCTCCTCGCGGGGGGCCCTCAGCGGGGGCTATAGCGGGTGAATGGGAAAACCCGTCCTGTCCACACGCGGCCACAGTCAGGGCGGCATGAGGCGCTGGTAAGCGCGCCCGGATCGCCGGCGGCGAATTAGGTCCGAGTGGAAATCGTCCTCCCGGACCTTTTCCGCCGCCTCCTTCTGCGTGATGCTTGCGTCCTCACAGAAGGTCGCGGCCGCTTTAAAATTCCTGTGGCTACCGGCCATGGAGCGTATGACGGCTGGTAGCGAGAGATGCCCTCCCATGACTGCAGTGAGGGCCCGACGCTGCGTCGCTCAGGCGGAGCAGGCGGAGCTCACTGCGGTCGCAGTAGTGACAGGCGGGACTCAGTTCCCTCCTAGCGGCCGAGTGCAGGTACTTCCCGAAGCAGCCGTGCCCGGAAAGAACCTGCGTCAGTCGGAAGGAAAGGGTCCTGTGCTGCCGCCCTGCCCACTCGACGATCACCGGCTGGAGCGCCTCCACGGCGGCAAAGCTAGCACGTGGAGCCTCCAGCCGGGACGAACAACGAGCCATGGTGGCTCGGCGAGCGGCCTCACGCCATTCGCGTACCTCTTCGGGCGGGGGCCGACTGTCGCTTACCGCCCGGAACTCAGCCGTTCGCCGATATACTTCAGCGAGCACTTCCACCTCTAAATCACGCGGAGGAGTCCCGGCCAACGCGCACGCCGCCTCCGTCGACACGGTGCGGTATCCGCGTATGGCTATAACCACCGTAAACCCACTCCTAACACAAGCATTTAGCTTAGCTGGAGAGGTTAACGAGAATACTAGTAATGTGTGCCACACGTTACTAGTATGCCTTCTGGAAAAAAAAAAACTAGAAATGAAACGGATACCTGTTAGGCCGGATACCTGATATTATATTTTATTTTATTCAATAGGTACAGATACAGACAACAGATCAAGATATACAAAGAATGGCCTTAATAATAAACACTGAGCAAACCTGAAGTCCAGTTACAACTGTACACAACTTTCAAAACAAACAATACTTCGTTTACGTTTTGAATATGGGTTAGATGGTAAAAAAGTAAAAGTGAAATATGGGAAAAAACAACTAAAATAAAAAATATGAATAAAACTTAAATTAACTACAAAGGTCACATAAGATTGTATGATATCCGGTCAACCTTGAAGCAGGATAGCCGATTGCCGGCCGTTTTCGATTGTCACCATTGCTGTCTTAAAAAAAACTGAAACAACAAAAAAAAAAAGAAGATGCACCCGCAACTGTGAAAGCTGGCCTTGTCTATGAAGACAAGCGATACCGTATCTTTCCTGTTATTGCAGAGAATTTGGTATTCGCCATAATTTTCCCTATAAAAGTACTTTAATTTTTTTTCTAAATTAAAATATAACGATTATATTTATTATACGACTTGAATACCTTATTCATTGTTTTTTAATAATTTGTTTTAACTAACACACAACTTTATGATCATGGTTAATATAATATAATCATGTTAAAATTGCTAGAGATGGAGCAGCTGCCTGAAGCACAGATATTAAGGTATCTAGTTCAAACACAGATGTTCCACTGCTAAGAGTAATGTAATAAGTTGCTAATAAAAAGTTAAATATCCTGCCGGATATTTGCGTACTATCCGGTATCCGGCCGGATAGTAAGACAGGCCGGATACCGGATAGTTACTTGATATTCTTTTCATCTCTAATAACAACATTGACACAATTAATAAAACTTGACTAATAGTCAGTGGAAAAAAAAATCTAATAAATTCCAGTTATCGTTTACCGACAACGGTACTTACTCATTTGTCAACAAACAGAATAAAATCATAATGGAAAATGGAAATCTCTTTGTCACGGTAACTGTGTACAATCAATCCATTATCGAGCGATAATTGATTTCGTATTGTGATTTGATGCAAAATTTTGAGATCGGCTCGCAAACCTAAAAGCATTATCATGTATTCGTTACTTATTGAAAGCAGTAAATCAATAAAAGGTGCCGTATCTGTGTATAAAATGGTAATTTAAATATTGTAACGTCTTATTCTGTGTCATGTCATGTTTATGAGTCATCTTTATTGTTTCTTATAACATCTGTGTTCATTGAACTTTCAGACATAAGAAGATATATTAACATAAATATAATAAAAAGAGGCTATAGATACAAAACTGCTGTAATTGAAATTCCCATTTGATTGTTAACTTATGTTTAATACGAATTTTGTTGTTACTAAGATCATCTTTTTAATACACTCCATAAAGTAAACTCAAGCTCATCACACACTATACCGTCACGGCTCAACCCCAGCAATTAAGTTGTCATTCAAATCTGAGCATTAAACGTGGTCGTATAATATATTATACGCCCGTACGCCGTATATATATATATATATATATATATATATATATATATATATATATATATATAATATATGAAATATATTTCATAATGTCAATATGAAAAAGCCGACGGCGGGCAGTAAGCGCGTATTGACCTTTAGTCTGTTTGTGCTCGTGCCCAAAGAAGAGTAAATTTACGTCAATGGTGTATTGTCCGAAGTCGACCCCTAGCCAGTACTCTACCGAGGTGAACACAATCTTAACAAAAGCATGTTTTATTTATCTTTCCTGGAGGGGTTAAAAGAAAACTAGTAAAATTTTATCTTATCTATGTTACTATATTTTATAAAAAAGACAATACTTTCTAAATTAATAAAAAAATGTTAATGATTTAAAATATAATTTATTAAACTTTTTACGGTTAAGCCTCTAAAGATGTTTTATTAACCTAAACACATTTTAAGAACATGTCGGTAGCTTACAATAATACCCACACGTATTTTACAATACAATAAATTTATTGTACTAATAGGGTGTTTTAATCAAAAATAAAAAAAAATTTGTTGTCTGTGAAGTCGGTTTACAGACGATAATTTTACGTGATAAAGTCATAAGAAAACAGTGGAAGAGAGATAGATGCGTCACAAGCCGAACGCTTAAGCCGATCGTGCCTCTCTATCGCTTGTTCCGCGCTCTCGCTTGCACGCTCAGCTCAGGCGGAACGTGACAATGAGTCATGCTTTTTCGTGCGTGCAGCTGGCTTCATCGATTTATAAGACGTTATCACGTCAAAAACATAATAGAGCTAATATCAATCGGAAAATGTTAGTTTCAGTTCATAAATTAAGAAATTAAATTTTATAATTCATTTGTTAAATTTTTTTATCTGTTCTAGAAATGACACTACGCCATCAGGTGAATAAACAACTAAGTAAATTGTATATTTTTTTGTAAATTTTTGAATATTTTATTCCTCCCGTGTATTTACACTTAAATATTACTATGGTATTTGTATAGACAGCAAGTACAAATCTACCCAGCTCTTTCATAGTAGGATTTTTTTCCCGGATCCCGGTTTTTGTTCTGCCAAAATACGATTCCGTGTGATTACGAATGTGTAAACATTGATATAGGATGTATCGTTCTATATCCATAACCAAAGCATAAAGATTTTAAATTTGGTGAAATTGTAATAATTTACGCTTTTACGGCCCATATGACGCCATGATGAATGGGCAACATGGCGGTCTAGGGTTTTCATAATTTAAAACGTAAAACTGAAACGCATTTAATGCTACTTTTCGATTGGATAAAATTATAGTATTTTTTCTGGTTCTTTACTGTTGCATTAGGATTCAATTAAAACACTTTTCAAAAAAGGGTATAATACCGCATTGGCACAAACTATGTCCCTCAAAGCTTGTAGTTTCTTATTTAAACCTGCAAGTTATTTAAGTAACACATTTTTTTATTTATTCTAGTAAAGCCTAGTAGGGCAAGCTTTTTAAAAGTATTTCAACTTCATCGACAACGACGACTGGTTTAGCTTGAGTCAATGAATGAGCTTAAGTCAACTGCTGGACATAGATCTCTGACATCTTATTTGTACCATAGCCTGCCGTCCTTGGCCTTCGGCATCACAATGCCAGTGACCTTCTTTACGTCATCGGTCCATCTAGCTGAGAAGAGAGAGACAAGTACCATTTATAATATTAGTTTGGATACGTAAGGGACTTATCCAAACTAATATTATAAATGCTATTTGTTTGTTTTTTACGTTTTCACACCATAAGGACATAAATTACTTTTACAGAGAAAAGGACTGTTCTTGAGAGATAGAAAATAACTTCAATACGAGTGAAGCTGCAGAAAAAGGTGCTTGTGTATATTGTTTGCACAAAATGATTTCGTATAGGTATGCAGATAAACAAACACATAAACAATTCAATGTTTTTCAGTGCTAATGTGCTGTGGTTCCCCTAAAAATGTACTGTCCCCTAAAAAAATTGCGCGTAGCATCGGGTGAAAATTCACACTGTAGCACTGAAAATTCCATTTCTCAGTGAAGAATGTCAAGAATTCCTAGACTATAATATGTATTGTGTATCAGTACTTTTTTTAGTGCAATTAATTTAATTATTTTTTGACAATTTGACATGATAGAAAGCAGGCTCGACCTAGTTTTAGCCAAATGCAACTGACTACACCTGGTATTAGAAACGAATGAAAGTGATACACCTAAGTTTAACAAACTACTACCGACAACACCTAGGCTTAGCCGGCTAGAACTAGGTGTACTGTACTTCGGCTTTAAGCCGTAACATCATCATCATCCTGCCCGCTTTCCAAACCCAAAGCCAAACCAAAGGGTTTGGCTGTTTATATTATGGCCGGCCGCATGCCTGACGCCAACTCTCCTTGGGAATGTAATAGTTTCATGACGGGAAAGAAGGAAGAAGGTACCTTTGTAAAAGGGAAAATGGGTAGGGATATGAGTAGGGAGAGGAACCTAAAGTAAGGAGTACTCTTTGCAATATTTTTAGCAGTAACATATAATAATATACAACTTCCCAACGTCAACCATAGAACCGCAGCTTGACAAGCATGATGATAATGATCTAGCCTAGTCAGAGGATCCACTATTTGTGTATGAATGAGGTATATAACATGGTTTCATACATAGTACCAATAAAAAATAAATCACCAGCAGAAAATACCGCACTACATTAGGGGTGGAGGTAACCACCCCAATAGTCGCCACATTTTAAGCTACACTAAAGTAGTTTGATGCAGACGTGGCTTGCTTCTTATGGTACCACTTACATAATTGTTTTCAAGCGGAGCTCTTGCAGGTCCACCCGTGACAATAACCGGTGCAATTCGGTTGAAACGTCGGGTAAACAACAAGGTATCGTACCTTATAAAAATTACATGACTCTAAAAGAAATGAGCCTCTCTACAATGTTGACCTCTTTAACCACAGACCTCTTAAAACTTATGCTTCTCAAAGTACCCTTACTTTTAATGAGCACTTAAAGAGCCTACGAATAAAATCTGCAATTTTAACTTACACATCATAAAGGTTTTATTTTCAGTTTATGATACCAACTTTCCTAGATTTTCTAAGAGTTCTAGTAACAATTTAACACATTTGAGGTTTCTTCATTCATTATTATTAGTACTATTTTGATGGTAGCTGTATTTCATCGATAAAAATCTGATAATGGATAATAAAAAAATAATCTCATTACCTTGTTTGTAAAAAATGTGACACATCTTAATTAATTTGACGTTTATAAAAGAGTAGCCTTGAGTTTTAATTGCGTTTTCTTCCTCAACAATTTTACCTTTCATGTATTTACCGGGGAATTAACGCGATCACGAAAAGGTATTACATACCTCTAAATTGCCTGACGTTGATTGATCACGGATCGGAGTGATACCACGGCCTCACAGAAAACCGGCAGTGAAGCAATGATTGCATTGCTTTTCGCCGAGTGAGTTAGGTTACCGGAGGCCTTAACCCTTCCCTCGCCTACTCTTCCCTCCTCTACCCTTCTTTTCCCCCTTCCCCAACTCCCACCTTGAGTTGCAGGTGCCCATGGGCGGCGGTAGTCATTTACCATCAGGTGATCCGTCTGCTCGTTTGCCCCCTATAACATAAAAAAACCTTTTTAAATTATGAGCGTTTGTATTTCCAGATATTATTACCTCCATTTCTCATAAAAGCAGGTAGAATGAGTAAAGTTAAATAATTTAAATCGTACATGTTTTTTGTTTTTTAAAATTATTCACTCAGGTATTGAGAAAATCTATAAAAGCTAATTAAAAAAGTGTTTAAAGGTTATAAATGGATAGTTTTTTCCAAAAATTCTTTTTGTAGCTGCATGCTAGAGTAATGCCCTTTCAGTGATGTTTACTGTAAATGTTCCATTGTCATATACTTATCATTGTCATATATTTAATGATTTATGCGAATAGTAGGTACTCTAGTATTTGTTAATATTCATGTCGTACTTAAGGTACCTGTAACTGTTTCAAACATGGGTATAAATACGTAAGGCTTTGTTAGCGAGCTATTCTTTATGTAGGAGGCTGTACGTCGTTTTATCTAGGGTTGCGCCATAAATAGGACTGACTGGCGAACCTGACGCTAATGACTCTGAATGTCCCTCACACGTCAGTGAACACATACGAGAATAACAAATTGTTAGAGCTGTACCTTGGGCTATTTATGGAATGTTTATTTATAATAGATGATGGTTAAATTGTATTTGCGACGCTCTGCCTAAAACAAAATGTTTCTCATAATTGCCATGCTTCAATCACCCATTTTCTTTTTTCCTTGATGTTGCTCTTCTTCTTCGTCTAAATCAATGGATACCATTGCTATTTCCGTATTATTTAACAGATCCATAGCAGCTATTACAATTACCTCAGCACACGTTTTGCCTGAAGATCCGTAGAGAAATGAGTACTGACATATGTAAATTGTAGCACTGACACGGACCTGTGCGATCGCGTTGCCGGAACTGTGACTTCACTGATGTGTGTGAATCGGACTTATCTCTGTATCAGTAGCATATCTTTGGAGCCGCAGTGAACACAAACAAATGTGGACACCATCAAGACGTACAGTAATTATACATATTGTGACTACGATATTCTTAAATTATTTTTTTTTACCACTTTGAAACGGATACTTTGTTAATCACGTATGTTATGGACAAACGGCGTATACTGACTACCTGAGAGAATATATTGGACGTCTCAACCCTATCTCGCTATTTTAAGGCACTTTTAATGCTTATATATATATAAACCACAACAAATATTTTGTTTTTTGCTTAGGTAATTTTTATTTTTATTTTGTTAAAGTGAATGACATGGGCACGGTAATATTATCTAAAACTAGCTGACCCGACAGATGTTATCCTGTCTTAACTATGAATATTAAATTCGAATTGGTATAATTTGTCAATCAATCGTATAATCTGTCAATCACGCCAACTGTCAAACTACTGACAATTATGTCAAAAGTGCTAAGGTTACGTTAGAAAAGTTAATTATGGTCGTTAAGTTTTCTTAAATTTTCTAATTTTCCGCTCAACTTTCTTAACTTTTCCTTTCATAAGAACCTTCTCCTGACATTAACAAACACTAAAAAAAGAATTAGCGAAATCGGTCCAGCCATTCACGCTTGATGCCGTGACCACGGGAAATAGGGATACATTTTCATATATATTGATAATATTACCGTGACATGGGTAACATGTCAATGGTCATTTAAAATTAAATATCCTTAACTTAGATGTTACACTCAAATATACGTTTTCGGACGATGGACTCTGAAAGAGAACATAAGATTGGAGTAACAGTAAGTGTAACCAACGTTGTTCTTGTCATTAACAAGATGAAGTGGCAACGAGCAAGCCATATTATTCGGAGAATAGGCAACGGAGAACTTAGGTTATCCTGCAAGATGGATCGACTACCTGGCCAGTATGAAGGTGAAGCTGTTGAATGAAACAGGTGCAAATCTTTAGAAGAAGCTTCAGGTATGGACCGTCCATAGCTGAAAATAAGCTTCTGAACTTCTCAGCTATGGCTGAGATGATGATGATAGTGAGAAAGGTGTTAAACTGGCTCACAACTAGACAGGTACTCAAAGTACACAGCACCAATCGATGTTTTGATTGCAAGACACTATTTATAAATTATTATTTACTTTCAATTTATAAAAATAGTTTTATTTTTATTGTTTATGTACTACCTATGTTCAATCTCAATTATTTTTACTAACTTTCTTTTAATTGGTAACATTTAAGTATCGCTTACTACAATGCCTCAATAATCTGTAGGTCAGGTCAGGAACTAAATACCTTCAAACACAAAATTCATTAAAAATTTTAACCGTATTTCATTGGAATATGCCGTTTATACGCGAACATTAAATGCTGTGTTCGTACTATATGATTGGTAGACAGTACTGTTAGTCTCGAATGACCGATCGACATGAAATCAACGATTTGGACCAATTTACCTCCGTAATGAGTATATTATCATGTTTTGCTTACATTACACATATTGGCATGACAGCCTCCGGTTATCGAACTCCTAGGGAGATATGTATTTAGCCAAACTAGTATGTCCGTACTCAATAAAACGACCGTTTAGCTCCGTAACTGGTTTATTACTGGCGTCATACGCTACCCCCAGATACATACAAGTACAATTTGTAAATCTGTAATAATGACAAATATACATTATCGTAGTAACCTTAGATATTTATTTAAAATATTTAGTGTAATCCGCCGGTTTTCTTGGCCGCCTGGAGCGCCCAATCGGACTGGCATTTGCTGAACTTTCTTTACTATTTATACTAAAATCAGATATGTACTTTGCTTTATGACAACACGTCGGTACGTATGTGTGTACAAACCGTACATATGTGTCGAAAGTGTCGAAACGTGATATTAGGTTCTTACCTAATGAATATTCTGGTACATAATACACATCGCCACCTAGGCCCAAACTAACCAGAGCCTCTACTATGGGTGCTAGAACACGGATAAACACACATATGATACATAGAAACACTTTTACCATTTTAATCGAAGTTTATCAATCAATCTGCTAGAGGAATACTGGGGAATGGAATGGATGGATCACAATCTCATCATCTTTTTTACATGCGTTACGATACGATAAATGCACTTCTTAAAATCGATGGTGCTCGTAAGCCACGAAACGAATTCAGGAACAATAACATACTTTATAGTACCGAAAACTGCTTTAAGAGTTTTGATACAGCAACTTGAGCGTCTTCTATACAAGGCCTTAAATGTATAATTAATTATAGTTTATAACAGTGAAAGGCTTAGTTACTTATAAATTGTTGTCTTAAGTTTCAGTCTAGTTACAAATTACGGATCCTAGACTTAGTCGACTAAGTCAATTTAGACTTTACACTGATCAAGTTGGCACTGTTGATAACTGATGTTTCTAACTTATATATGTACTATAGATACTAGAGGAAACTTTAGCGTCAGCTACACGACAGAACTTAGTTAAGTAGATAAGACTAATAGTTTTACGGAAGGCTTACGTAGACTTAAACAGCGTGAAGTTTTTTGTATATTTATCCTACTTATCTTTAAACCAAATAGTCTTTGCCAAAGTTCTTATATTGTTACGATTGCGTATATCCAAACACACCTATGTATATAATTAAGGTAAGGTTAGCGCTATGTAGCCTTACGTGGACTACCTACATAATTTGCTGTGTTTTGTCTTTGGAAACTTTATTTTAAGCTCTTAACACTTATACCAGCAGTAGTAGCGGTCGTGTAACCGTGGAAGGGGAAAGCCCACCTGCTTTGCAAAAACAAATGAACAAAGATGTAATAAACGCCAAATTGTACTTCAAATGATAGGCACCCATTAGAATTTTAAAAACTATCAAAACATTAGACAGAATCTAGTACATGAATCTCAGACTCGATATTCATAGTATATGTGTGCAAGAAACACGTCTCACAACCACTGATATAAAATATGAAAAGCACTAACTAACAGTAACTGCCAAGTTGTTCGTACCACTATTCGCACTCAAGACCATGTTCTGAACTTATTTCTACCCTATTTATAACCCCACTATTCATTAATATTTATCAATCGTCTAATAGCATTGCGTTACCGGTATAACCAGTCAAAATAATGTCATTTAACTTATTGTTATTAAATAGTGAACTGTGTTATCATCTATTATAGTTTGTCCCTATTTTTAATAAAATAAATAAGAGTTTTTGATGTGGAGCGACATGTATATATGTGTATATATATGTGTGTGTGTATGTATATGTATGTATGTATAAGTATTAGTATATTATGTATCAGTACAATGTGTGTATTCCATGTAATGTTATTTTTATAAGAACTTATAAATTCGTACTCTTTACCATATCTTTGCACCTACCACTTTTTATTTCTGCTTCACCCCAAGGTTGACTGGCAGAGAATGCCTAAGACATTAAGTTCGCCTTTGTACAATATGTGCATGAAGTTTTAATAAATAAATAAAAGAAGCCAGTTTAAAACATTTTATTCAAAAATATAGGTTATGTCAACAAAAAACTATTATTCTTATCTATATCTGTATTAAACAACATACTTCACCATTTTGCAATAATTAGAGTTAACCTCTTAAGTCCCATCCAGTGTATGTTTCCGTCCATGAATTATGATGAATGAATGAGTCTTTAAGTGCCATTAAAACTAAACTTTCTAATAAAGAATTTAAACTTCAAAATAAAAATCTAAAAAGCGATTAACATTATTTAAATCCTTTTTATAGATATATTCCAGAATCTGTTGTGTTCAAAATCAAACTTATCATCAAAATCAAGCATCATTAAAAGAAGTACACGCGTTGAACTGAGAACATCCTCCTTTCTTCAACTGAAACTAGAACATTAAAAATGTATCTTATTGCAAACCAGAAAGATCGTTAAAAATATATTAATAGAAAAATAGTCCAACCAACAACATTCTATTATAAACTGGCAACTCAAGCAGCGCTCGAATAAATTCTGAAACGGTAGCTGTGTTGCATAAGTTTCGGTTTAAGTTTCAAAACTCAAGCTATAATATTGCTTAAGAGATTACTCAATCCAACTTATCGTTAATTTACATTATATATGTGTGCAACAGAACAAGGTAACCGCGCAAATCAAATAGATGCTTGCATCTAACAAGAATTTGGTTCATGTCAGTTGTGTAATCAATGGTCTTTAATTATTTGTACCTATTTTAGGGTCGATATTATGAGACTTACGACCGGTTTCTAAATGGCCGATCAAGGCAAAAATTAACTAATCGTAAGTCAAATCCCTTGTCAAGTATTGGTATAGTTATAATAGACATTAGTACATTTTTCTTTCAGTTTTTAACATGCCAGCTTTGTTAGTTGAATAATATTTTGATCAGCTTTTCAGAAACCGACTGTTAGAGAAACCTTAGGAATTATTGAAAAAGTTATTACTTATTTGATCTTAAACTTTAAAAATTTCGATTAAACTATGTATCTATTTTAGCGAAATAAATAACAAGAAGATTAAATTCACTTATTTTTTTCAGGAGAATTTTCATTACTTTCAATGTTTATCATCCTCATCGTAAGTAATGTCATTCTCAGTCACCTTTATTAGTTTTGGATCAAAAAGTAACTCACATGAATGTGAAAGTGAAATGCTTCTACATTCACAATAAATTCATAAATCAATAGATATGATCCGAGCGGAAAGAATCTGTCAGTGAAAAGTCATAGCGACTATTTTTCAAACGTATGAGAAATTTGTGACTGTCGATACGCCGCCAATGGTTTTCCCTTTGAAATTCATGTCTTAAACATTAATAAATTATACGTCGCTACAGAATCTTACATGCATTTGGTAAAACTGATCGCATTAATATTTCAGTGCGTTTATCATTATACACATCATCGTTACTTAAGATTAGTGTTGTACCCCTTAGCTCTATTTGCCTAAATGTAGGGTATTTTCATCCACTACTTTAAGAGAAAGTGGTTTGTAATTTTAAAAGCAAACATCCAAGTTTCAAATATCCTTTCTTTATTAAATCTTACTCATGTTAAAAATGCGTTTGTGAGGATGGATGGATGGATATTTGTTACTGTTTCAAGCAAAAACGGCTGAATGGATCTGGATGAAATTTGGCACAGAGATAGGTCCTAGCACACTTTTTATACAGTAAAAAATGTACGATTCCCGGTTATACAGTTAAAAATTTAGGATAGATTTCACCAAAATTTTTACACAAATATAGTCGCAGGCAATAGCCAGTACTGTCTAAATGTATGTGCTATTTCTATTTCTTTTATCACAGTATATTAAAGACAGAAAGTTTAACTTAACATAAACTTTGCCGTACATAAAGTCATTTATTATTAACGTGAAACCACTCCAAGTAAAAGCTTTTAGCCTAATTAGAGAGGTTAGCTAATTAAATTATAAGCACTCCGTAATCTTCTTCAAAACAAACTATAATCTTGGGGTCTAGTGACTACTGTTGTATATTGTAAACGTGAAAAAGTTTATTGTAGGCGTGTATGTGCGTATATTTACTAAGTACTCCTTTACTATGATAAATGTTAAAATAATATAAGTAACATAGATGGTGGATGCAGGCCGCTTCCAACTCTTCTTGGAGGCCTATGTCCAGCAGTGGATGTCCTAAGGCTGCAATGATGATGATAATGATGATGATGATGATGATAGGCTTAACACATAACCATAAGAGAATTGAGATCCATTTGGCCGCGAGCTAAAGCAAATGCACTGAAATATTATCTTAATAAGTTTTTGATATTTCACTTTGAAATAATAACAACATAAGTGTGTTTTATGGAGGTAGATCATAGCACAATTCTAATCTCCACACTACACAAGAAATCGGTTTAAGAGTTTTTTTTTTAAAGATTACTTTTAACGTGGGTTCACACATTACTAGTAATCTCGTTAACCCCTCCAGCTAACCTTAACGCTTGTGTTATGGGAGTTGTGACGTGTTTTTGCAGTAGAATAGGTTTGCTAGCGTCTCGGCCCCTCTTGTAACGCGCAAGTGACATCACTGGTACTACGAGTGTTTCCACCAGAAGCCACTTGTCATCGGGCGACCCTTGTACAAATTTGCATGTTTACTTACATGCAATAAAAAATCTGTAATCTGAGCAAAGCAACACTGCTACGTTACGTTAACGTCTTAGACCAATGTGTTAATGTTAAAGTCACTTTTGATGTACGTATTCAGACTTCTGAAATAAAACATTGCTGGTGGGTTATAAACTTATGTTCACTAGAACTTAATTCAAATATCTCGTTTAATGAACCAGAGTTTTCTTACTTTTATTGGACTACTAGCAACACCCCGCGGTTTCACACGCGTAAGTCCCGATGCCGTGTGAATATCAGAATAAAAAGTAGCGTATGCGTTAATCCAGGTTTCCAGCTATCTACATACCAAGTTTCATTGCAATCGGTTCAGTGGTTTTTGCGTGAAAGAGTAACAAACATCCATCCATCCATCCAAACTTTCACATATATAATATTAGTGGGATGTAATTCTTCAAACGTTTTATAAATGGAGTAAATAGGCATGCATATCGCTCCTGGTTACAAACTAGCAGCTAGTACCTACCTAATTAAAACTGTTTCACTAACCTCCTCTTACCTGAAGAAAAGTAAAGTTTAGGATACCTAACCAAAGTTAAACACTTTGTAGGAATAGGAGCTGTTCGAATAACTTTAAGAAAATCTTTTTAAGAACTATTTAGTAGGAAATCTGTCTCAAAATACTACAATTGTCACCAGCTGGACGTAAAGCCGCGTAGATTATATCGCAAAAATACGGTCAGCATGTCACCAAATAAGCGCCATCATTTTTAAGATTAAATCTTCAAATCTGCCATAAAAATAATAATACGCAACAAGCAATCTGCTGTGATACTTAGTCCATTTGTTATTTAAATCTCCAGATATTGTTGGCTTACACAAATTCATTAAAAATAAGCCAGTTTAACATGAAAATAAATTTTCATACGAGCAGTTTAAATAAAATAAAAGGCTCGATATTAGAAAAGTTTTTTTATTTATTTAACCCTCTTCCTCAAATGATTTAATCCTTATAATACCAACCCTGTACCTACTTATGGGTAGATAGATATTAAATTAATCTGTGAGACGGATTCTGACAGCGGAATTGAATTTATTCACAGAGCCCTACAGGAAGCCATATCTAAGCGATATCGACCTATTTCTATATTTTGTACTGGTTGAAATTTTCGGCTTCTTTTATCCCGTACACAGAATGAGTAAATAAATTTATTTAATGAAAAGTTATTTCTCCGTAAATAAATCAAACAGGGAAAGTAGATTAAGACTTAAGACTAGAAATCTATAATTGTGTTTAGTTGAGACTGGGTTAATACTAGAACTCGAGATTGTATTCACCTGCCCTTTTGAATCTCGATTGTCCATTACAGGGTTCCAGTTTCCAGGGTTCTATCTATCTCTGTCTAAAATATTAATCCAAGTTCGTGCAATTGTTATTTAGTTTTCCACAAACTTTTACATTTATAATAGTACTAACCTCGGTTTCACTCACTTGGATCGCGGTTACCCTGTATCTATAACTTATTTGATCATCAAGCATACAGTCTATCAGTGTGCCAACTTTCATCCAAATTGTGCATGAAAATACACAAACAACAACAGTATTATGCTTGCAATAAAATTAGTTGGAATTAGTGTTAAGATTTAGATTATTTGCCAGTTTTTCATTCGCATAGTAAACCTTAGTAGGTTTAACTAGTGTTTGTGTAAGGTGGCAGCTGAGTAAGATGATGCGAAGTCGTAATACCGCGTAATATTGTCTTCCTTTTCCGTGGATAAACTCCAAATACTAAGCGATTTTTCATAACACAGACGACCTTTTTATGAAAAAGTGCATTAGTAAAATGTGCGCAAGGTAAGTTGAGATATTTTTTTTTCTCATTAATGTAATTCTTGACTACAAATAGACCTCGCATTTCGATATAAATGTATGTTTACTTTTTAAAAAAACTGTATATTACATACGGAGTGAAAAAATTAAAGAATCTAAGTTAACATAGAAATTTTAAGACATTGTCATGTTACGCGAGACATTCTTTATCTCAGTACCAGAGGTTAAAATTGTAATACTTTTTAGCTCTTGTAGCAATAATCGAAACATTTTTGATCTTCTACCTCCTATTTGAACTCTTGACACGAAGCGGCTTTAGCTTTCTCTCGAAATAAAACAACAAGTCTTTGTCTACTGATATGTCATTTCGTTTTTGAAGTTTACTAACTTTACGATTGTAAAAGGGGTGGCTTGGTGTTTTTTATTAATATACTGTTATATATTTATTATTAATAGAATTCCTAAGTCAAAATATACTCAAGAACATTTTAAATTCATATTACGTATATTTTCATGTATAAAAGCATTAAAACACAGTTCATTTGCATAATATGAAAATTATGAGGTAACTGATGCCTCGACCGCACCACCATTATGACAGTTCAAACTAATGAAATTATGCGACCTCATTTGTTACTTAGCCTGGCCGGGGAGGGTTTACGTGAGAAATTACGAAAAGCTCCTGAAAGCATTTATTTCTGCCTCACTCTTCGATAAATCTTTCTAAAAATCGGTCAAGAAAGATTTAGAACTCTGTACAGCGTTGCTCGATACGTCTTTTGCTAGAAACTTTCGAGAATATTTTATCATGAAACGGACGATGGTATTAACTTAAACGTAGTTTAATATTTTATACATTAGAAGATATGTGAAGGTTTAAACATTATTTTTGGCAACGTAGGCTATAGCCGTTATTCTCTTTTCTAAAAGAGTCAAGACAGCAATGACCGCTAAAAGTAGAAAAAAGAAGATAAAAATTAAAAGGAATAAAAAAGGAAGGAAAATACGGAGGTTCATTAGAATTGCTTTGATAATTTATTAACAAAACATAAATCAAAAAAACATTTTTTGCAGTATTTCTTTTTACACTTAACCATTTCGAACCTCATATCGAAAGTGGAGAACTTTCGATATGAGGTTAATATGTCGCTCCATAACCAAACGAAAAACAATGGGTATTAAAAGGAGAATTAATGACATCCATATTAAGATGAGAATAAACATCAATTGAAATTCATTGAGTATAATTCATAAACTTAATTACTAAGAAATACTAAGTTTATGGTATAATTTTCCTAAGGTAACAACGGCTTATAAATAATATGTGTATCAGTAAATAATGTCGCCGTAGGCAGATATCTCGTGATTTTGTATCGGTAATACTTGGCCTACACAATTTTTTATTTAAGCCCTTAGCTAATCTTTTTGCAAGAAATGAATATTAACAAAACATTCGTGGCTGAAATACAATTCCACATTCAATTTCACGACACTGAGCAGAGACGCGAATAAATTAAAACCCCTCCATCACACCGTCTTATGTTGACATAATGATATTTTCTCTTACACAGCTTTTTGGCTTTATAAACTCTTCAAGGAAAAAATAAATGTAGGTCAAATAATTCGCCCCTAATGATCAGAATGTATATAAAAAAATGTTTTTCTTCAACAAATACAAATATCAACGGTCGTGTTGTTATGTGATCAATCCGCGTATGCAGTGGAAGTGCAAAGTAAAATATTATTCAAATTAGCACGGTCTTTTTCGTTTGTAAAATACTCTCCTCTTCATACTCGCGTATTCCCTGCACTCACGACTTGTTCCATCTACTTCACATTTTCTACATAAATGTCCCGTTTGTTCCGCCCATATGTGTGACTACAAGGTCTTTTACATTCAGAATTTTGCACTTTGTGGATAGATTATTTTTTTATTATTATAGTGTTATAAAAGTCGTCCAAATATAAACCCTTACCTAAGCAACCGCACTAAAAACGCAAAACTAATAACCAAAAATTGTCAGCGTTATCGGAACATATAAAGCAATCAATCATCACTGTATAACCGTGCTTTTGCCTCTTAGCACTTGACGTCACAAAAATTTAACGTAAATTAGCCATAAAGTGAGCTATTAAAAAACTTTCACCGTTAAAGTAAGTTGCGAACTTGGGGCACAGGTCGCCAACATACGGCCTCACTCATTTTTGTTTTAATTCTCAGCTAACTTTTAATATATTTTTCTGCAATTCCATTACATTTTTATAGGGTGCTACTTTCGTAAGCAACTTTCTCACGAGGTAACATATGACATAGTTAAAACAACCATGAGGACTAATGTGAAGTCTACAACCAATGATATTATATACACACAAGAGGCTCAAGCAACAACCATAAATCAGAGTGTCCTTTAAGGTGATGGAATAGCAGATCTCTTTTCGAATGGGACCCGCCTACCTGGTCTTATTTCCGCCTATCTCCACCTTGCAATAGACCATGGTTAGGTAACACCACTAGCATAGGGCCACCAAGTGATACCCATGAGCTTCACAGGACACAAGGCTATGATACAAGTGACACTATTAATAATGCTTATATGCTTGTTTCCTAACTTAGTCTAAAAACGAACACACAATAACTTTTACTTTTAATATACATGCCTTTACTTTAAGGTTATTTTTGCCTACCAAGATCTTTTCATTATATATGTGTTGCTAGCAAGCCGGTACACAAACAGTTACTCCAGCTTTGCCGTAAGTTAACTGTCGTGTCCATTTCGCAGGTAATCCGGCTTTTAGGAGCCATCGTAGACTCAGTTTGCCGCCCCTGAACTTATGAGGTCACTCACAACGGTTTGGCCACCTGACGCCCAGAATTATAGTCTAGTTAAAGTAGAAAACAAAGAAATTGGAGCGTGATTTTCGATAAACTTCTGCAATTTATGTAATATGTTTTAGTTAAATATTTTATTTTATGAGTAAGTTATAATTAACCTTAGCGGAGATGAACATTTATTATTTAAAATAACAGACCTAACATGTTTACTACGACATCAATATTTTTAAAAACTTTGAGATTGGATGACAAACAAATAGTCGCACAACAAATACGGCTTTGCTGCTATCACTGGTAGTAAATGTTACATAGATAATATTACTATTTTCTGTAACGTTCCTCAAGAGCAGTTTTACTCCTATAACAGATTCGATTTTGATTTATCTATTGATTCGAACTGGTTTTCGATTTGATCTAAAAGTCGAACCCAACATCAAATTATGTTCGCAAATTATCGATATCATTTTATTTTTTATTAGGTTATGACATATTGTAAACCGTTTTTTAGTGATCAACAGTAGTCTCATTATTATTGAAATTGTATTTACTTTCCTAGAAACATACGGTTTGTTGAGGTGCCTGGCACCTAACTAAACACAGCCAATAAGGCGTAAATACTACGTAACGTGTATAATTGACAATAATGTACAACATATGTGCCTATTATTGCATAACGATAAATTATGAACATTTTGTGTACTTGTGGTAGGTACCACTAGAACAGAACTGTATTGCGACGTGGGGTGCGCGTGGCTCGGTTGTTCTTCATTGCTAAGTGCAGAACGAATGCCGGGGTACGGGCTATTGTCATTTTCGCCTAATAACACTCGAAATTCAAAATTGCAGCAATTCAAACCTTTTAAATCTTTGTCTTAGTTTTCTACTGTCGCTATTTCTTATCTTAATTTACAAAACTATTTAAACCACTCAATGTAAAATGCGCACGATTTACCTGAAATATCAAAATATTATATAACTTTCCACGGACATTGGTGTGGGTTACACGTTCACTCAATAGATGTACTTACTAAGTTTAATATTAGCAATTGTTTCCAACGTGTAACTGTTAAATGTACCTATATATAAATAAATTTTCGACCGAAAAGTTCGACCGTTGAAAATGAAATACCGCATATATTCCTAAAACCACATAATCATACCTTTATGAACATAACATTTGCGATGCGAAGTATACAGGTAAGGCCAAAATTATTATTCAGGCCACTTTGCTGTTGCGCCATTTGTGCATTTAAAAGCGAGTAAAGCTACGTCAGTAGCTGTGCAATAACTGTGCACGAAAATATCATCATTTCTACCGGCCAGCCTCATAACACTAATTTTGCAGTGTTACTTAAAGGGTTGAGATGCGACTTATTAGTATATTACAAACAAAAAACCCGATCTAAAGGAGTATTAACACATTAAATATTAGCACAATTTAATCACGGAATATTTTAGAATATATTTGTTACACATGATATATTTAGTTGTGGAGCTTTGAAATAATTCCGAAGTCTGGTCAATTATAAACGACAAATCCGGTTAAGATCTAAATACTCGTAAATGACTTTTAGTGTTATAAGATTACTAGTATTACTGTAAATATAGGGTTATTAGTAGGTTCTATAATTCGAATAGTTCAAAAAAACTAATGCCAGATGGACCGACGACCTCACCGGGTGCTATGGCGCACATTGGGAGAGGTCTATGTCAAGCAGTGGACTATGATAGGCTGATTGATTGATTGATTGATTGAAAAAACTAATAGTCCCAAATTGTTTCTTTTTTAGGGTTCCATTCCGCAAAAGGAAAAAAGGAACCCTTATAGGATCACTTTGTTGTCTGTCTTTCAAGACCCTTTTTCTCAGGAACCCGTGGATGCATCAAACTGAAGTTTGTTTGCTTACGGAACCCTCGGTGCGCGAGTCAGACTCGCACTTATCCGGGTTTTTTGTGGTATAGGGGGCAAATTAGCAGACGGGTCATCTGATGGTAAATGACTACCGCCGACCATGGACACCTGCAACTGCAGAGTCACAAGTGCTTTGCCGGCCTTTTTAATAATAATAATAGTCCTACAAAATCAATAGTCCTACATTGGTTTTATAGGTCTAATAAGATTATAGAAATACCAGTTCTATTACTGTATGTAGAAGTAGAAGTATTTAAAACCACAATATATTTTCTTGGGCTTTGATTATGCCGAATCATACCCCAGACTCGTTTGTATATGTCAGTACTGTGAAAGACCCGCCAAGGCCTGCAATCAAGTCGACCGCTTATCTCGTCTGACATGGACAAATTGACATGTCCTGTCCATTCCACCGCCTTATACTAATGTATAGACATTTTCTTTCACGTCACGTTAAACATGTTACAAGTTAATATGATTTTATATTGTGTTGGCTTTTGCTGTATATTATCGTACATTTTGTAATAGAAGATTAAATTTTAGCCAATTTAATTACTGCCTAAGGCTGAGCACAGATTAATTTGTTATGTTGTTTGCGATGGTTTCAATGTTGCAGTGTTAGTATGAAACTCATTATGATGTAACATTTCTGGATAGTACTGGATATGACTACGTAGCAGTACTAGAAATTTTTTAATGAATATATCTATTGATGAAGGGTTTGAACATAAAACTCGAAAATTATAGATATTTTAGAAGGTACCTACATTCTAAAATAGGTATGTTGACAAATTTTCGGAATTGCTTTTTTTATGTTATAGCGGGCAAACGAGCAGACAGCAGCAGTGGGAGTAGGAGAAAAGGGGAAGGGGGGAAGAGTGGGAAGAGGGGAGAGGAGAATGACGGGAATAAGGGAGAGGGAAGGGTTAGGGCCTCCGGTAACCTCACTCACGAAATGCAATGCAAGCATTGCTTCACTGCCGGTTTTCTGTGAGGCCGTGGTATTGAGCGGAGTCGAGCCGGCCCATACGTGCCAAAGCATGGCTCTCCCACAATAGATTGCTTTTATTTTATAACTTAATTACCGCAAGAAAATAATATTCTATTTAAACTAAAACTTAATTGTAAAACTTAAATAAAGTTCCTTTTAAAATTTCCCGCTAAAACTCGTATCGCATTTGATTAGGTAACTAACGGCTTAACTGACAGTTATCCATAGAGAAGTATTAATAAAAACGTAGTTCTAGGTATGAAGCCAACTGACAGCTGTCAGCTTATCGTCGGTTAATGACGTATTAGATCTGGTTAGCGTTTGCAGCCACGTGATAATAGTTACTGTTTCAGATTTTTTAAATCAATTTTAATATATCTTTTATAGCAGCAATGGAAGACACAAAATTGCCAGTATTACTAGTTGACTTTTCAAATGCTTTGAATACCGTCAATCACGATATTCTCTTATCTATCCTTTCCTATCTTACGATCTCGCCTGATACACTGGAGTCTATGCCTGTTCGTGTCGACGAGTTTTCTTCATGCTGGAGTGATCTTGACTGTGGTGTCCCTCAGGGCGGTATTCTTTCTCCTTTACTATTTCCTCTGTTTATTAATCTCCTAACCCAGGTACTTCAACGTGTGAATCATCTGTATGCCGATGACCTGTAAATGTACTCTTCAGCTAAGGTTGAGAACATATCGTCGGCCATTGACATGATCATCAGAGACCTCGGATCAATAAAAGTATAATCTCAAAGGTTTGGCTTATCAGTAAATCCTTCAAAATGTCATTATAATCGGTAGTCACCGATCGATGAGTAGAGTAGATACTGAGACGCTTCCTCCTGTAACTTTTAACCATACTACTATATCTATTTGTCGATTGGTGAAAGACTTGAGTCTACACCTTGACTCGATATTGAACTGGCGTGATCAGGTTATAGACCTGTGCCAGAGGGTTACTGGTACCCTCCGTGCATTACACGGTTGTAACAAATATTCATCATATAAGAGCGTTATTTTTCAATTATATTATAAATGAAATGCTGCTACGAATATGCATGGGACTAATTAAATACAATGATTTCATTGTGTTGCTGCAACACGTGCAATTAGGGGTTTAACGAGAACAGACGGATTCAAATAAGCCACATAATATAATTTCGGTTTATTTTATGTGTTTATGGGAATAAGATCGAATTGAAAATTAATTAAAACATAGACTTGCACGAATACCTTACATTCCCTATCTTTATTTATTAGTATTATTTATAGTAATCTATATATATATATATATAATGATTGATTTATATATAATATATATATAAATGAATCCCTATTTCTACGCGTGAACGGCTGGACCGATTTTGCTAATTCTTTTTTTTGTGTTTGTTATTGCCAGGAGAAGGTTCTTATGGAAGAAGAAATTAAGAAAAATGCGCAGAAAATTATAAAATTTAAGAAAACTTAACGACCAAATTAACTTTTCTAATGTAACCTTAGCGCTTTTGACAAAACAGTCAGTCGTTTGACAATTGTCGCGATTGTTCAATTTTCATAGTTAAGACGTCTGTCGGGTTAGCTAGTAATACTAATAAATAAAGATACGGAAGGTAGCTCCCCAGCCAGATGGACCGACGACCTGAAGAAGGTAGCATGGATGGACCGGATGAGGAAGGCGAAGGACCAGGTGCTGTGGCGCGCATTGGGAGAGGCCCATATCCAGCAGTGGACTATGATAGGCTGATTAATTGATTGATTGATTTATAGTAATAATCATAGTATTTATCAAAACACAGTAAATACTGAAAGAAAATTAAAAATGGTAAACGATGTAACCAAGTACATCTTTTTTTGAAGTCGGTTCAGAATCATCACTCTGGTACATTCTGGTATATTACAGGCTCTGCCTAGTTTAGGATCAGACGGCCGTGTGTGAGATGTGTGAAGTTATTATTATTGACCTTCTAGCGTTTTATATATTTTAGAAGATGGTTTGTCGAGTGTTTTTTAACATTGCAAAGCTGTTTATTTTAACCTAATAGGTCGCTCACTCACTTTACAGAACAATGCCAAGCATCATTTTTCTTATAGATTTTTGCATAAAGTCCTTTAATAAGTGCTTAAAAGGGTTCAATACAGTGCTCCATAAGCACACACACCAGCTTCTAATAATTAGCAGACGGACTGTAACCTTGCTAAGAATTTGCATTAGGTTCCAAAAAAATAACTCTTCCCTTTTGAGAAAACGGCACTTGACAGAAAGACAGACAACGAAGTGATAATACAAAGTTTTCGTTAAGCCTAAAAAAATATATTGTTAAATGTCTTAAATGTCTCTGTATAGGTTGCAATTTTTTATGGTATAGGGGGCAAACGAGCAGTCGGGTCATCTGATGGTAAATGACTACTGCCACCCATGAGCACCTGCAACTCAAAAGTCACAAGTGCGTTGCCGGCCTTTAAAGTGGGAGTAGGGGAAGGGGGAAATAGCGAGTGAGGAGGAGAGAGAGGGAGAGGGAAAAGCAACGGCGAAAAGAAATGAAATCATTGCTTCTCTGCCGGTTTTCTGTGAGGCCGTGGTATCACTCTGGTCGATCCGAGCCTAACGTGCCGAAGCATGGCTCTCCCACGAAAAAAGATTAAATTCAATAATAATATGTCATGAAATCCAAAATATTCCGTATAATTTGGAAATATAGATCTACCGCAAAAATATTTCTCCACGCTATATTATTAGAAAACCCACTTGATGTCTCAGAATCAGATAAGAGTGTCCGGTCGAGTAGACCTTTATTTTGCATAATAAATCAATGTCACGGTGCCCGTCCATATCCCAATTTCTGAGATGTCAGCACTATTGTGTTTGATGTGAAATGCTGTCATTGGAAAAGATTGAGATCTAATAAAAATGTGTAGCAATCGCCTTTATCTATTGTGAGATTGAGTCATCAGCAACGTCTGCCTTTATTTTATGATCATTGCTGACAATCAATTTATCTTTACCTACATCATTGATATAACAGGTATTTGATTATAATTCGCATTTTAACAGTGTTATTGATTTCAGCTTTTGTTTGAATATATTTCAATTATATTTTTACCGATAACTGTATTTCAGTTTTGATTTAAAAATCAATTAAGCACCTTAAGTTAACAAGTGTAAAATACTCCCGACTCAAAAACCCTTTTAACGATTAGAAAAAAACAGCCAAGCGCGAGTCGGACTCGCGCATGAAGGGTTCCACACCATCGTACAAGATTTAATACTATATATAAGCAAAAAAAATACGTGTCTAGTAGGGGAGCCCTTTTTAACTTTTAATTTATTTCTATTATTTGTTGTTATAGCGGCAACAGATATACACATTCTGTGAAAATTTCAACTGTCTACCTATTACGGATCATGAGAAACAGCCTGGTGACAGATAGACATACAGACGGACGGACAGTGAAGTCTTAGTAATAGGGTTCCGTTTTTACCCTTTGGGTACGGAACCCTAAAAAGCTGATGACCTTCAAGACTGAACATATATTATTGAATTAAGAACACACTGGTTCAAGTCAAATCTTTCAAATAAAAATAAACATAATACAAATCAGTATATTCATGTAGGAGCTGGGATGCCACAGACAAACACACGGCACCACCACCACACACCTTTTTGCGTCAAGTATAACCTCTCCATAGCTCGTTGAACTTGACTCTTTTCGAGGCCTACCATATATATATTGATCATCACCAAGATTACACATCAGTTAAAAAAGTCAGTGATAGGCCTAATATTTTTTCTACGATATCTTTTTCTTAAAGTATAGTATAATAGACGTAAGAAATAGGATAGCATAGTTCAGGAATAGGCATGCAACGTATCTAATCCCTACATATTGTAAAACAAAGTCCCCCACCATTCTGTTTGTCTGATAAACTGAAAAACTACCGAACGGATTTTCGTTCGGTTTTCCTCAATAGACAGAGTGATTCATGAGGAAGGTTTAGGTGTATAATTTGTTAACGTTTTGTGTAAATTGGTTGAAATATGATGATGATTGTTGAAGATGTCTCTACTACCCGTGCGAAGCCGGGGCGGGTTGCTAGTAAAATATAAATTGGACAACTGTGTAATTACTGAAAGTGCTCATTAACCTTTGCCAAATATATTAGTATGATCCAGACGAGTTCAACCACGATCGATCAACCACAAGAGGCGATCTCAATCAACATTAGTAGAGTACATCTAAAATATTTTTAAATATTCGCCAATCTACATTCCTTACTTAACATAAATTACCTATCAATGGTTTAAGAATCCTTATTTCAATTTAAATAAAAATAAAAAGCTAAAGAAATCACATTATTAGGTACGCAAATTCGTGCCGTATAATTGTTTAGTCACGGGCTTATACGTTAAGAATATTATAGTATTAAAGTGCATATCCAAATTTAGCTTTCATTAGCATAGGTTTCATGTAAAAACATGTTTCAAATGTAGGTAAGTATTCGTCCATTGTGTCCAAACACGCAGGTGAACTTACACGTGCCACAATGACGTCATTGTCTAGACACGCAGCAGCGTGTCAAGCCAAGTTCAAGAAAAAGGACCTGGCGACGCAGCAGCCGTGTTGAACCATTTATAGCCACTTTTGACGCCTTAATAACTCAAAATCTATTTAACATGAAATTTGGTTTATTTATTAAAACCCCTTAGATTAACTAGAATCCCAAATTTCATTGTCAAGTTCAAGTTCAAGTCATTGAGATATTAACATCTAAAAATCCTCATTTTTATCACTGACTGACTGACATATAGATCAAAAACCTATCTCACTTCCCAATGACCCAGAAAGTTGAAATTTGGCGCCCAGCTGGGTTAATGTGTGTGTGCAAAGAAAAAAATCAGAAAACAGTGAATTTTACTATTTAAAATATTTTACAAACAATTGATTCTTATTAATAGCTAGCGCTTTTCAAAATTATACTAGCTATTTTTTTTGCAGGAGAATAGGTTCCATGATGAAAGGTCGCTTTTATCATTTTGTATACCAGATTATTTATAAAAAATTTAAACAACCAATAATAACACAAACTACGACTACTACTTTCTAACATTTGTAATAATTCTATTACGAAAGAAATACATTCTTACATAATCCTACTACTTATATTTGAAAATAGTAAAAGTCTGTGATTTACAAGAGCCCAAATTTGATTCCTGTTATCTATAAACTTTTAATAGACACTTTGAAAATGTACAGAGTCACTACCAAAAATGTTTGTTACGTACGGAAGGATTTATCAACGAATGGGCAATGTGCTTTAATATTTTTAATGTTTAAGAAAATGTACAAAATAGCACACAAAAAGAAAACTATACAACGTAAACCCAGGAAAAATGTTAATTTTACAGATCACTTTTGAATGGTGAATAATAATAATAATTTCTATACATAAAGTAATGATATCCCATCAAAAACATAAATGTGAAAATGGGAGGCAAGTTCAATATTAATAATATGGATGGTTGTCGACTTCGCTGACAAAAGAATTGAGATCTAAATGGGTGCCAAGTTCTGTAGATAATCCTGAAATTTATTTATTGGAACATACAACATTCTAAAATAAATTTAAAACACAAATTCTTGTTTTTAGGGTTCCGTTCCTCAAAAGGAAAAAAGGAGCTCTTATAGGATCACTTTGTTGTCCGTCTGTCTGTCTGTCAAGGCCCTTTTTTTAGAAACCCGTGGATTCATCAAGTTGAAATTAATACCATATACATAAGTCTGCAGTACCTTGAAGCTGTAAAAATATCAAACTTCTAAGTCAACACAATCATAAGATATGGCCACAAAAGCCTTATATTTGACCAAATTTGAACATTTCACAGGTAAATCAAAACTTATATACTTCCCAACGACCTAGAATCATGAAATTTGGTAAGAAGCAAGGTCTGATAGCATAAGTAAAGGAAAAAGTAATTCAAGGAAAGGAAAGTCATTAATTTGTTGTTATATCACATAAAATAATAGTTTTTGTGATTACAAACTTATACTTTGCGGTTGGGTTGTTGATTTTGTCATACATCGCAACCGCAAAGTTAAGATTGTCTTTTGAAAAAGACGGGCAACAACAATTTTGTTTGCTTACGGAACCCTCAGTGCGCGAGTCAGATTCGCACTTATCCGGTTTTTATTTTCTACTACAACAATGTTATTTAAAAATATAACTTCTTAAAATTGAACAATAGATTTTTTCCACAAATCAGATAACTTACGATAAATTGAAGGTCAAGATTTGACTTGGCAAGTTTTTACCAACAAACCAAAACTTTAACAAAAACTATCCTACAATATAAAAACAGTAACTTGCATATAAAATAAAGAAGATAAGTTGATTAGCCAAATATAAGATAACTTGTAGGTTGTGAATTGTTATAACTGTAAAAAGTAAAATAAATGTGTTACAATCGAGACAAAGAGTTTTTTAAATCGTACAAGAAGGCATCGTCGGTAATATTTGGTGACCCCGACGTGACATACAATGGTACAAATGGTACAGCATACCATCTTTTAGAAGAGTAACATATGTAACATATGTTGACTATATAATACAGTACTATATAGTAACTTGCGTATAAAATAAGTTGTTTAGCCAAATATAAGAAAACTTGGATGTGAAAACTAGCTATTAAGTCAAATCTTCAGGATTATCTTCAGAACTTGGCAGCTTGGCAATTTAGATCTCAATTTTTTGTCGGCGTAGTCGATAACGACGTATATTCTTAATATTGAACTTGGCTCCCATTTTCACATTTAAGTTTTTGGTGGGATTGATATTACGTCAATCGGTAAACATCGTGTTGTTAACAAGCTCACCTCCTTCATTGATTTACTTTTTTTTCAGTTTTTCTTTAAACATACCTACGATTGATTACCTTACGATATGATTGGATCACGGCTTCCTCTTGCCCTTGTCCCCTTTTCTATTATTTTCACAGGATCTTGTAGGACGTGTATTTATTACTAAATATAATACTAAATATGAGTAAAATCAAACTTATCCTTGAGGGAAACCAGTATCAGAATACTAACCCAAAAAAGGCTTAAATAAATTAAAAACCTGAATACCAAATTTATACAGATAGACAAAATAAATACAAATAGACAAAAGCCAAATCGGCCGAACCCAAATCATTTTCTTTTAATGTTTGCGTTTACATTTAAAAATAATAACAATCATGAAAATAACAATGAATATTTTTAGGGTTCCGTCCCCCGAAAGGAAAAACGACCCTTTCTCTCAGGAATGCGTGGAGGTATCAAGCTGGGATTTATATCAAATACTCAAGTCTACTGTCCCTTGGAGCTGTGAAAAAATCAAACTTATAAGAAAACTCAATCAAAAGATACAACCGTTTATGCCGCAAATTTCAACAAATTTTCGACACTCGCAAGGGAATCAAAACCTACAGGGTACTTCCCGTGAACTCAGAATCTTGAAATTTGGTACGAAGCAACGTTATAGCACAGATAAAGGAAAAATTGCGAAAATCGTAAATTTTTGGTTACATCATATAATAAAAAGATTTTTAATAATTTTAAACTTACTACCCCTTTCCTCATGAACGCGTAGAGGTATTAAATTGAAATTTATATCAAATACTCAAGTCTATAATACCTTTAAGTTGTAACAAAATCAAACTTCTATGTCAACGCAATCAAAAGAAACAGCAATTTAAACCGCAAATTTTCAAACTCGCAACTACTCGCAAGGGAATCAAAACCTAAAAAGTACTTCCAGTCGACCTAGAATCTTGAAATATGGCATGAAGCAATGTTTTATAGCACAAATGAAGGAAAAATTGCCAAAGTCGTTAATTTGTTGTAATATCACGTAAAAAAATAGTTTTTGTGATTACAAACTTATATTTTGTGGTTGGATTGTTAACTTTGTCGTACATCGCAACCGCAAAGTTAAGTTTGTCTTTCGAAAAAGACGGGCAAAAGTTTTTGAGAATCGATACCCGAGATGGACGTTCTATCTACATACAAGTTTACGGAACCCTCGGTGTGCGAGTCAGACTCGCACTAGTCCGGTTTTTTTTCAAATTGTCACAGACGGGAACTTAATTCCTATTATTATTTCTTTATTATTTATTTATTTATTATTTCCTAAAGACTATGAAATATTTTGTTTTAAAAATATGCAACTACAACAATTATGTGTTACTTACATTATACTTGAATCAATGTCAGATTGTCAGCAAAAGAAAAATCCATTGGAAAAATCTTATGAAAAGCTGATATTAAACCATTAATAGCCGATTTAACATATTATGTTATAGTGCTTGGGATCTAAATAAAAATATATATTTATTGGCATTTTATATTTTCTAAGTTTTGGTACGCAAGTACTCCCGAGATAATGTTCAAACCTGTTGAAAATACGTTTCTTTATTTCGCATACGGGAGCAATTTACTAAAAAAAGGATATATATATAAATAATCCATCAGCAGAATTTTTAGGCAGCGGCCGGCTGGATGATCATCAGCTTGATTTTATTCATTATTCTGAGAACTGGCATGGTACATCGGCTACTATTATACCAACGAAAGACTTTCATGTTTGGGGAGCTGTATGCAGAATAAATAATGCTGACATGAAGGCATTAGATAGGCAAGAGGGTGTTGATGCCAACTGCTACTTTCCGAAACCAGTAGACAAACTTACTTGTGATGGTTCAAAAGTGAATTGTCGCACTTATCAACAAATAATTAATCCGCCGTTGCGTAAAAAGGGTGAAGAATTGCCAGAAGAACGAAGACCGTGCATAACTTACCTAGATTGTATTGTTAAGGGTGCAATTGAGTGCAATTTACCAGATTATTACATTGAAGAATTGAAAAAAATACCCAATAATGGTTAAGTTGCACCACCTGCAATGATTGAGAAGCTCACCCAATCGCTATGATGTTGATAATATTAACATATATTTAGATACGCATATTTTTTGATACGTAAACATAATATAGTATTATGATGTATGTAGTAATGTCGACTGGCCTGTTGGCCTAGTGGTTAGTGACCCTGACTGCTATGCCATAGGTCGTGGGTTCGATTCCCACCAGAGTCTGGGTATTCTTTGTGTAAGCTGTTTGTATGTTTATAAAGTCCCCCGCGACATAGGAGCAATTCCTAATGCGAGAGTTGTCTATAAAAAGAGATAAAAATTAAATATTATATAAATAAAGTCGCCCATACAATGCGTTCGCGCATTGCCATCCTTGTGCTCCAGCGCCTCGAGCAGGCCGTCACTGAGCTTGTTTTCTAAATTAGTTAAAATATAAAACAAAATGTGCTAACGCCTACATACGTTCTGTGATAAAAATATAATGTCTATGCCTTTCTAATTATATGGCCATCACTGAGATATAGATATGACTAAATTACTGAATTCAATTATAAATATTAATAGGTATAATGATACGAGTAATAAAATTATACGGGTAATCAAATTTTATGAGTTACGTAATTATAAAATTAACTTATACTTCTTGATACAGATTATGAGATGAAATCTGATAAAAAAGAATTATCTTTAAGTACATGTCCCAAATTAGTTATTTAGAAATGAATCATAATCCTCCGCGCCTTTTCCCAACTAAAGTTGGGATCGGCTTTCAGTCTAACTACAGTACGACTGAACTTCGATATTTTACGTGAAGCGACTGCTATCAGACAACCCAAGTACTAGGCGATATCGAAGTTCTGCAGTTAGACCAGGCTGTCGGACTTTTTAGGGCTCCAACTACCTGTAACGAATGCCACGGATTTTCGTATGGCAACCGGGACCGACGGCTTAACGTGCTTTCCGAGGCACGGAGGGGTCTCAATGTGAAAAGAATGACCCATCCTAAGACTGACCTGGCTAGTATTACTTAACCTCGTAATGTGCTAACCTACTCGGTTACCACTTAGCCACGAGCTCCTTAGAAATTAATATATAATAATATCTGCGGTAATAATTATACCTATTTATAGACAAATATTCTGAAATTCTCTCTTCATAGACTTGGCTCACTAATCGCATTGATTTATATAGAAGGTTTAGATTTCGAAATCAATGAAGTTTATATTTGACTCAAATACCTTGAATGAATACTTTATCAATCACTAGCGAACGGATGAAATTAATTAATCCTATTAGGCTGGCACGATAATATGCGAGTGACACTCTTGTTAGTAAAATTACGGTAAACGTTCACTTTTTGGCTGGTCGTATATTTATTTAGACTAGAGATCTCGTGGTGGTCGAATTTCGACCATGGTTTATTTCATTGGCCATAACTTGAACTGTCATTGTATAGACTTTTGTAGGCAGGTCAAAATATATACTGAACACTTATAGCTTTATATATCCGGTTTACAATTTTTTTAACTTTATAGAAAATATTGTTTAAAATTTTTAACTTTCTGCACTTCGTCTATATATAAACTGTAAATATTCCAAAATTCACGTTACTACGTTTGCAAAATTTTCTTAAAAATGGGTACAAAGAATTCTCTTCACGTATTAATGTAATGATTGATTAGAAAGAAGGCTCGTACTTTCCTTCAATACCCAGTTCGATTTACAGGTACGCGACCCTGTCGCGACGCGGTCCTGCTCGAGCTTTTCCTTTTATTACCTTTCCTACTTTTTACTTCCCATTCTTAATTCCCAAAGTGCCCAGTTGCCGGCAATAGGAAGGTCCCCTATTACGTGAGTGAGACTAAATTATTTACAGTTGACAAAATGTGGGTGTTTATTCCTCTCCTACCCCTTTGGGGATACAAGCGTGAGTAAATGTATACTTGTAGATTTATTTTGGACTCTAAATAATAAAAAAAGGTTAATCTGACCCTTACCCTTTAGCTTGCAGATATCAAGTTTCGGCATATATTCCGCACGTTATCAAATTCCGTGACTAACATAACAGGTCTTAGATTTTGTTTTGTTGATTTCTGTCTATGGTTATATGTAATAGTTTGATTTTCGAATATCATAAATTTATTAAAATTTAACTACGACACTTTAAGGCTGCGTTTCCACCAGAGATGTGCGAGGATGCGTAGGGAGGAATGTGTTTGTTAAGAACCAATAGAATTGCTTCATTTACCTAGCCTAATTCAGCGCAGCTCCTGTGGAAAAAGTTCAAAGTATTGAAAACTACTTAGATACTTTCCACGTTTCATAATAAGAAATACCCAACGCATAGCAGACTTTTTAGTATGTACCTATACTACAACTTTAATTACAAATGCAATTGGTTTCCATTTTCCCTAGAACGATAATATTTGCATTGCACCGACCCCTTTAACTAACATGACTGTCACCTAGACATTCACGTACTCATATTTCCACCAGCTATTGTTTCACACTCTCTAGAAAAATGCATTGTGTACATAATGAACCTCGAAACAATTTGCAATTCAATGAGACTTCGTTGTCTCCATATTTCTGAGTAGATAATAAATACCCTTATTCCTAGTTACCATATTACAACGTTACATAATTTTACATTTAAAAAAGTATAAAGTAGAAAAAAGATTTGGGCTCGTCCGGGATTTGAACCCGGGACCTCTCGCACCCTAAGCGAAAATCATACCCCTAGACCAACGAGCCGGTGATGAAGATGCCGAAAATGTGAAATACATTGAAAAGCGTTATGCGCCTACGCAAGACGTATAAAAAGTGAAAGGTGTTTGTCTTCTTCGTATATAGATAAAAAATATGTAGGTACATATCGCAACCAAAACGACCGTTAAGAATGTGAAGAAGAAAAGTATTATGTGGGCTCTTCATTATAACTTACAAATTAAATACTGGACTGATGGTCTAGTAGTTAGTGATCCTTACTGCTGAGCTAGAGGTCGGGGTTTGATACCCACCCATTATAAGTATGTTTACCAGCAGTCTCGTTACCATAGTACAGGCTCTGCCTAGTTTGGGATCAGACGGCCGTATATGAGGAGTCTCAAGTATTATTATTATTTCTCTTTATTAAACTTATAAATATGAACGTCCATTTTCCTTTCTCGAAGACTTCCACAATGAGTTTTTTTGTACTGTAATTTGGTACTGTCTTAGAATAATCATAAGTGCAATTTCATGACAAATATGCGGAGGTACAATACAGTGATGTAGACTATAGAGTATGTCTATATATATCTGCCAAGGTCTGCAAGGGTTCCTGGAGGCTTCGTTCTTAGGGTATACCCACTTGTGACGGAACACCGTGTAGTTTTAGTCGGTTCGATTCCGACATACCACTTCACCATTAGCTCCGGTGAGGTGATGACCCGTGGAGGATTCCACACGATAATAAGAAAAAGGTACATGGTTCATGGTAAGTCCCCGTACAAGCGCCACACCTATCGATACAGCCCACATTCACATACATATTATTATTATGCATAATTATATTTATGTACTTAACGATAAAAATCTTATTAGTTGTATCTCGGCAAAAACATTTAAAAACATAAAAAATGTTACCTTCTTTTGAAAAATTAATAACATTTGACAATTTACGATATTTCTAATAATCTACTAAAACAAGAAAAAGTTGGGCTCGTCCGGGATTTGAACCCGGGACCTCTCGCACCCAAAGCGAGAATCATACCCCTAGACCAACGAGCCGCTTATAACATGTGCTTGAAATATCATTTTACAATCAATGGCAGTAAAACGACCAAAGTTTATTGAACTCAATAATATAAATATTAAGTTATGACGTCACTAAATATAACAGTATCGCCTCTTATAACAAATTGCGGAACGTATATCGAATCGACACATAATATGTAATGTTTTCCTTTTAGACTGAGAACATTCGAATAGTTAGCATAAAAGCAGACTAACCATTTCACCTGACTTCGCCCGACTCATTACTGATTTTTTTAGTGATTTTATTGAAATTGGATGATTATCTCTGTATTTTATCGTCATTGCTGTAATAATGATAGGAAAATTTTTGTTTCTTTAATCAGATAGATAGATAGATAGGTACTCTTTATTGCACACCAAAAAAGTATTATACAATCTAGAAAATTAACATAAACTAACAGTACAATGGGCGATCTTATCGCAGTCTGCGATCTCTTACAGACAACCTTAGGATGGACTATACTGTACGGAAGTAGGTAACTCGCGGTGCACAACAATTAAATATAATAAGAAAAATATATCATGAAAATTAGTAAACTAGGTTGCGCCTGTTTTTTTTTATGGTACTTATTTACCCTCAGGTAAACGAGCAGATGATTCAGCTTATGGTAAGTGACTACCGTCGCCCATGGACACCTATAACTCAAGAGTCATAAGTGCGTTGCCGGCCTTTGATGTGAGAATACGTTCTTTTCTTAAGGATTTGAAGGGCGTTTTGTTTTGTGAATTTGACTTCAGTACTTATGTGATAAGCAAAGATAGAATGTATCTGTCCTTACGCTAAATTTTATTTTCATTGTAAGGGCGTGTTTTTATGTAATAAACGTCTTCTTTGTCATCTTATTATACTAATATTATAAAGACGGAAGTTGGTGAGGATGAATGGAGATTTGTTACTCCTTTACCCAAAAACAGCTGAAAAGACCTGATGAAATTTGGTACAGAGATTAATCTATCTCTGTACCAGTCTGAAATGGCACATTGGCTACTTTTTATCCCAGAAAAATGTATGTATGATAAAAAACCTAATCCACCCATTTCTGTTCTTCATAATGGTTTTTGTATCTTATCCTAAAAAAATTACAAGTCAAGTACAATACCGTGTCAAATGTGGATTTTTCCCAAGTTTTAAAATTATTTGGTTATGTTTTCGTTTAATATGGAAACGGATAACCTGACTAAATAACCAATTAATACATTGCAGAACTATCCAAAATCACTGAAATTTTACTGTCACCGATGACGTAATTGCGATGTCGGGAATTGCGATATCGGAAAATGCCCACAGGGATTTTGCTCGATAGAGTAGATATACTATATATACATTGATCACATTTGCGAGAGTGTAAATAAATAGTTGTATAACAAATATATACATCATACCGACATCATTTATTATCCTACCTACATTTAGAATTGTGAGTACTGTCTCTATAAGCGTGAACCTATTTCAATCAGAATTATTGTTTTTTTTAGATTGACTGTTTATTTTATATCACCTTCAATATACTCTTAATTTTTTTTATGAATGCACTGGTAAATATAAAAAATTGGGTCACATCTTACTAGTCTTCTTTATATATATATATATATTTCTTCTGTGCGTGTGTATGTTACTGAACTCCTCCTAAACAGATGGAAAGATTTTAATGAATCTTTTTGTGTGTCTTCAGGTGGATTCGAGAACGGTTTAGATTTACAATTGGACCCGGTAGATGGCTCTGCGATAGAGTTACAGGAAAAGTATTTTTTACGTTCCGGCAGGACAACGTTTTCCATAGCGCTTTTGACATACATAACTGTCAGTCGTTTGAAAGTTGGCGCGATTGACAGAATGCGGGTTGCAAATATCATTTAAAACAGATGCATCGGTCGGAACTATGTTTTTGGAATAGTTTTTTTTTAATTATTTATAATACCAATTCGAATTAAATATTCATAGTAGACAAGACAACGTCTGTCCGGTCAGCTAGTATTCTTGTAAATTGCTCCAGCTAAGCCTAATGCTGGTGTGTATTAATGTTTTTAATAAGTGATACCTACACTTTAACCATTGCTCAAGTCACAGTGACCGTTATAAACAAAAAGCCAAAGATGGGATTGGCATCTGGCTATGGCAACATCCGCTTTAGTAATGCACTTACAAATTAGTTGGACAATTCTACATTAATTCCAAGAACATAAAACTATACTTTAGTAAGTACACCCTGAAGTTTACGATAGCAATATTCGTCATCAACAACAATTTCACCAACTCGGAAGAAATAACATTATGTCTGGTACGTTATACCCTGTAGCAATTTCACCGTCCGCATTACTTAATATTATATTCGTACTCGTAAAAACAAACAACTTTTTATGAGTTCCGCAAGAAGATTTATTACTTTTCCGTTTATGCCGATAACACTGTGCGTACCTTTATCTATATACTTACTTTGCTTTTAAGATAGAAAGAGTTATTACACGTAAAAGTTCCTTTTTACATGTAAGGAGTCCTAGTAGAGATATTTCATAACCCGTTTAGAAACAAGAAGCTTCTTTACTATAATGTATATAATAGTACTTAAAATTGGTACATTATAAGTTGTTGAATTTATACAATACTAGCAGCGCCCCGCAGCTTCACCCACGTAAGTCCCGATCCCGTGAGAATATCGGGATAAAAAGTTTATATAAGATCGATGCGTTAATCCAAGTCTCCAGCTATCTACATACCAAGTTTCATCGCAATCGGTTCAGTGGTTTTTGCGTGAAAGAGTAACAAACATCCATCCATCCATCCAAACTTTCACGTTTGTAATATAAGTTGGATACGGGTATCTCGTTTATGTTAAAATGTACAGTACTAAAACCTAGGGTATACAGTATTAATTTAGATTGAATTGTTACATATCGCTGGTTTGCAAGAATAGCGGCGATTTATGATCGTTTGGCATACTTAGTTCAATTCGACTGAATTTTGAATTACGACGATATTCTCGCAATCCAGCGATATAATAATAACTTGAGAGATCTTGTACAAGGCCATCTGATCCCAAACTCGGCAGAGCCTGTACTATGGTAACGAGACTGCTGATAAAAATACTTATATATTACTAAATACATACATATTATATATAAATGACATCCGATACAGAACAAATTATTATCATGCGTATCACTCACAGTTATTTGAGTGGTGGGAAACGAACCCACAACCTCTGGCTCAGCAGTCAGGATCTCTACCCATTAGACTGACAAATCAATATAATTAAAATAAAATACAATATCATAAAAGAAGTCCAAACTAAACCACTACATGAGCTTCTACTGTATAATAAAGATTCATTATTTACATAAAATTTGAAGAAATGCAAAGATCTCAATTGTCGACTCTCGATTTCTTCTAAGGCCTCGGGTGTGCAGCTATGAAATGTAGTACCGCTACGGATAACGCGCTTGCGAATACGAAATTAAGAATACAGATATGAGCTTAAATACCTTGAATATACTTTGCTTATTTTCTTTAAACAAATGACTCTGCCGATACTAAAAGTGGAACCTACATTTATTTTTTGTTGAAACCCAATCATAATTTTTTCACATACAAATTTAGTCAACCAAATTTAAATACACGAATTAGTGATGTACAGTTTCTTTGAATAGGCAGTTATTTTATGTTAAATGTTAATACTTTTAGGTAGAAAAATATACATAAGAAGTGCTTTTGTTAATTGTATCGCTAAGCCCTAATCCATAACCGTAGTGATAAACTTATCCTGAAATATCTCTGAAGTTAACCACATGACCAAAGAAACCTTTCATGGGATAACGAAACTCGACGGAGTGCAAAAACCTTATTCATATGTATAGTTTTCCTTGTTTTCGCTTAATTTCCAACATAAGTTCCACAGATTATTACGATTCTTAGTTAAAAAGGCGCGATGTATCTTTAAGACATCCGGCTGGAACGAAGTTCATTTCGCTAGGTATAAATATATTTAATGGATTGAATAAATTGTTATAAAAAAATTAAAATTAAAATTGTGCCATCTGTGAAAGTTGCCCTAACTAATATATGGATAATTAGTATACAACCAACATCAAATTACAGTAGTATTGCGCAGAATCCACAGATGGCGTAAATAAAATAAATCAACCTGAGGTCAGCATTTTTCGTTCCGCTAACACTTTTTTCCGTAATGCCCGACAACAGTACAACCGACGAGCGTCTGAAGTGGAACGTGCGATAAGGAACTTTGTTCCAAAAACTTATTTTTTTCTATCAAAAGGGTGCTGGCAACCGTGAGATTTTTTCCGTTTCATTGTCGTAGGCCACGACTTGTCCCTCGGTTATAGGATATGTATTGCATTCAACAATCTAACTTTATCTATGTAATAAAAGCGAAAGTTTGTACTGTTGTGTATTTGTTAGTTACACAATGACAATTTAATACCGACGAACTGTGGTTGGCCCAAGAACTGTGACCTACTTTGATTCCGCGCACACTCTTGTATCATTATTCTTCGTGAATTTTTAAAATGAACTACTTTGTTGCTATAACTTATTATTTGACTTAATTAGCAAATATATCTTCATAGTATTAAAATTTTTATGATCTTAACAGATTATTTGGAATTGTAATAAATCTAACCATAACAAAAAAAATGTGCATTAGAACATGATTCTATTTTTAAAAATATCCACTTGAATAATAGATTCGTGAGTAAGTACTAAACAAATTGTTTTTGTTCATTTGTCAACCCCACTATCTTACGCCATAGGAAAAATAGAAAATACCACATTATAATTGCATAATAGCTAGATTTTTAGAACTGGACATCGCGTTCAAACTAAAGAACACATATCAGCTTTCTAATACAGGCAAGCTTAGAAATCGTGATGCCGATTTCGGTAAAAACTTACTTTACGGAAATTTCTAGGGATAGAAATATGACCAACTAGCTCTACTAATGCTATTTAATATTTTAGACTAATAAAATGCTTTTGCAATACCACAAAGCACCGAAAACCTACATATTGTGTCTTTTCAAGTCTTAACGGTTAACTCCTAAAAAAATCAAATCACTAAAACAACAGTTCATTTGCATGCTACTATAGTATTTTTATGCTATTAAACAAGAATATAAGCCGATATAAAGCTGTATCATGCGTAAACTTTGTTCAACTTAGCACTAAAGTAACTATTTTTATAAGTAGTAAGTCGTTATAGCGTTCATTAAACACTTAAAATTATATTTGAGTATCGTATTACAAACATTATAGACTTTTTCTTGCGAACTCATACTTACGAAAACATTTATTATTAGTGTTCTTAGCGTTAAGAATCCACTTTCTAACAAGCCGGTGACTTTCAACAAAAAAAAACTACTTTTGAATTTTGAATATCCCGTTCTAATTATTCCAGTTCTTAGTGATGATCACAACTTTTCTGCATCTTCAAATACAACTTTCTTTTTCCCCCGTTTCTGTTCACAAAGTATCAATATTGCATAATTCACTGATATGGAAAATAAATATTGTAGTGCGTGGCATGCTTCCCCTGCGGTTCATCATATTTACAATCGGTACCGTCACTATCGATTCAACATTGAACCACTTCAGTGTGACATATCTTATGCATATATTCTCAAATGCTTTCAATAAAATCTAGGAAGCTGAAAATACTCAATTTTAATAAGATCACTTATAATATAATGCTGCAGTAAATATTTCAAAAGCAAACTTTAAATTGCCCCGAGTAAGGTCTCATAGTAAAAGTAAAGTTATATTCGAACTATTTTTAAGTAAGAATGTTATATCTGCACCGTACACAGAATACAAAATATTTTCAAAGATCTTTCGCAAAAAATGGAAAGCAAAAACTATTGACGGGCATATCACTTTATCACTCCATATTTATGACAATACTAGCGAAGAATTCTGATTTAGGGGCTGTGCATAAATATGTATACATCTGTCAATCCATTCACGCATTTGTTACACGTAGAATATGTTTTTGGTTACATTTGTTTTTGTGTCCCTGATTTGTAGTAACATTTCTATGTAAATCGTTTTGATGTGTACAAGATGAATAGGAATCGATATACTTCTACGTGATATGAATTCATTAACAAAATGTATGTCAACATTAATGCTTTGCAAGTCAATATTGTAAAATTAGATATAGTTTTCGTAGACTCGAACTTAGACACGTCTACTGTGTTTATTTGTTTCCTTTTATGGATATAATCAACGTCTTCACTATTTAATAAAAAATATTTAAGACAACCAGTAAGTCGATTAATGATTTATAAGTTGTGATTAGGTTTCTAATCACGAATCTTTACTACAGAATAACGAAAGTACTCCAAGAAATAATGATTTACGGTGATTATCGATATTATTAGATTATAATCGTATTTGTTATTTAGTACTCATTATTTTTAGTAAAATACTAATAAAAACTACTATTGAAAGAGGTTTCAGCGCTCATATGAAAGAAATAGTAGGTGTTCAATTAAACTTACGCTCTATGCAATCTTTATCTGTTCTTTTAAAATGAGTCTCACAACTGATTTTAGTTATTACTTATTTTATTAATGTATTTAAAAAATGATTTAGGTTTTATTCTTTACCCGCCATTGCCGCGTGGCTATAATAATACTTATCTACTTAATAACTCTAGCTCCTTTTCAGTTTGAGTCGCCTAGGTGTGGAATGAGCTGTCTAGTCAATTATAATCCTGGAACGTTCAAGTGTAGAGTGAATAGGTTTCTCTGAGATAGACGTGTACCATCTTCGTCTTCATCGGCACCTTCCATCAGGTGAGTTGGAAGATAAACGCCTATTCCATTTCATAAAAAAAACTAAATATTTCTTTGATACTAATATACAATAATATATAATATAATAATAATAAATCGAACTTAATAGATATCGCGAATTAGTAAAAATGTTTAATATTATATTTCTAGACAACAATACGACATTTTCTTTTATGAGCTGCACTTTTTTTGTCATGCTATGAATGTTTACTTTTTGTAAAGTTTATTCTTCTTTTCACCTTACTTCCGAAAGGCTTCAGAAAATTTTCATCATGTATTAAAAATTAAAAATTCAGAGACGAAAAAGGCTGTTTGTCATTTAACATAAAACTTAACACTCATATATTTTATTATCAGATATCAGATAAATCAATAATATCTAGTCTTTCCTTTATATCATCATATTTGCACAATCCTAAAGCGTCGCAAAGCGTTTGTAACTTTCGATAAGCGTGCACAAGAAATATTTGGTTGCAACTAATGCCAGGTATTATTTAAATTTTGTAGTCTATTATAGCGTAGGTATTTTCGCTTTCGTATGGAAGTGATGTAACTGTTACGAAGTAACTATTATCTTATCTGTGCCTTAACACTTTTAGAGCCGGCATTGCAGAAATGTCAGTGAGTGTTATGTGTTCGATATCCACTCGGGATTAAAACTTTAACTTTGTTCATTTAAACAACAAATAGTTTTCCCATTGTTTCGAAGTTTATACAGTCGCCCACACACAGGAATCATTCCTAGTGTGGTGGTTGTCTTTTTAAGATAAAATAACATAAACTCAATTACACTCGTACACAATTGTCAAGTGATTCAGTTTAGTGACTACTGTAATCATAACTAACGATTACCTTTAAGGATATTAGTTGATTCCGCCTAACTTTGCTAACTTTGTGACAACGTTGTTTATTTTGTCCAATATAATATTAAAGTGGGATTGATATTTACTTTATGTAATATAATATTTACCATGTAACTACAAATAAATTTATTATTTAACAATAAAGGAATTGCGACATATCGAGGAAGGAAGTATTTATAACACTTGGATCAGACACACATTGGAGTTACATCGGCTCATAGTTACCCAGGATTTGTATTCAATTCAATACAATCAATCAGCCTATTGCAGTCCACTGCTGAACATAGGCCTCCGAAAATGTGAGCACAGAAGCCTATCTGCTGATTTATAAATACTGGCCATAGTGAAAATATACATAGTTCATTCTATTTAAAAATGGAAATCCAAATTAATATCATAAAATGGATATCAGATTTATTTTCAAAAATAAATTGTTCATTTGTTTCCCCGTTGTTCCATTTACCTTTGACGCTGTTTCTGGAACCATAGAAATTGATAAAAAATTAAAATACTTCCATTGATAAAATATAATACACTTTTCCTTAAAAGATGATTGGTTTTTGAGTAATAATAAATAACGTGACCGTCGGTTGCAGGTGGACGCGGTAGGAGTAGGAGGTTTTTCAAGGAGTGAGGCTTCTTGAAAAAGGGCCCCGTCGGGTCCAAAACTAATCGGGCATCCTCGAAATATACACGTGAATAAAACCGTTTCTCCTTAACTAATATGAATACCACTCACGAAAGTTTTTATTCGAATGAATACTTATTAGGAATACGAATTCTTACAACAGAATGCCATTATTGTTAGTACACATAAAGCTACCTATTAGGTTCACATTATATAATTGTTGTTTTAACTAATTTTCCTATGCCAAAGCCTACAGCTGGATGGAATACTATGGACGTTAGAAGCAACAGAGGTATGACCCGGACAGAACCTTTTCATCGCTTTTTTTAGAATTCTAGAAGCAGTCTCTAAAAAACCCTTGGCAGAGGTCATTCTACAATTAGAGAGACCGTGGAAAAAAAAAACATTTTCTTGTGATACTTTTTAAAATTTAAAACATGAGAAAGAACATACTGCCGGTGGAAAAAAAAAACGCTTATCGAAAATAGTCGTAGGCGTAGCAATTCTTCAAAATACAAATCCAGCCTCAATGAAGTTCTCAAAAGCGGGACACCGCATCCCATAAAAAGGAAATAAACTTTAAAATCCAGAGGTTTGGGCTCATTTTTTGGTTTGAATGAAAATGGTCTCAACTGGTATTTAGGTAAATAGATGATAGCATGTGGGAATGCTTTATTGAGATTCGCGAGTTTCATGCAGCACATTCCAACTTGACGTTGTCTTCAAAATGAAGCACAAAGTTTAAAACAAGATAAAGCTAGAATCAAAAATTCGAAACTCACAAGAAATGCAGAGCTTTACTCGTAAGTGTTTGGAGAGCTTATAATCTTATATTTTCCGCTTTTATAACGGTTTAGTTCCGGATAAGGCGCCTTTTTTTATCATCGTCATCGTACGCCACCGGTAGGTGTTTATACTTTCACTTTGGGACCAGGAAGGTTGTACTATAGCCTTTCTAGTCCCAAAGTATTTTAAACGATATTTATGTAATTTTATCTATTGTACGTAGAATGGGCGACCTGGTCACTAGATCCTGTGTGCTTATGAGGTTTGTTTTTTTTTTATAATAATATATCGTTTATTCCTCACCAAAACCGAAATACAATAAAAAAATAACATTTAGCTACAACAAGATTTGACAATTTCCAATGTCTGCTAGCCCTACGACAAAGACATATGACATAATATGTATTATGTCCATGCATGACAGATCCACTAAACTTATGTGCGTGCACGAGTGTATATTGAGTTTTTTGGAAGTAGTAAAGTAGAATAATTTGGCAATGGATGCGCCGGTTGATGATTGTTGATGTTAATACATTAATTTGTTCACGGAAGGAAGTATTTTCTCCCTTGAACATTTATGCTACATTAAAGTCGAGAAATAGGTAGAACCTATGCAGATTTGGTAGATTAACATTGGAGTAGGTCTGGTATCGGGGACACTGTAATTTTAGTACGTTGGACTCCTACATTCTTGCTTTATCGTACCCTCAGTGAGAGTTACTGGAAGGTTAGAATATGGTCGACAATGTCATAAACTAAGTATCGCAAGAATTACATTCGACAAAGCTTTCTAAAAATTAATTAGTGAAGGAATCAATTAACCTACTATAATCATAACATCGTAATTTATTCCATTGTATAAAAACAATGATATTAGTTAGAATTCTCCATTAGGTCCGAGTGGCAGCGTTGCATTTTTTATGGTGATTTCAGGTTTTTTAATTTTTGTGTGTAGTCGATATAGCCCAGTCATCCTAGCTGTTTTATGATCACAAATGGACATTTCGATTACCACGCATTTTTATTATTGGATAAATAGTAAAAAAATGCCCTGATTAAGAATTTCGATACCCGCAGTCTGGACGTTGTTTTTTTTTAACAATTTAACGAAAAAAAAAACTTTTTAGATTTCACGTGTGGTCTGTTTATTAGTACTAGTATAATAATTTGTAATTTAAGTTACATATTTGTACGTCGTGAATTGAAGATGGCAAATGTATTGAATGTATTTTTGTAGTATATTTACCAACTTTGTTTTACCACATTTTAGCAAATAAACGAATTTCAATTTCAATTTTTAAATTATCTCGTTTTAAGTACGTTTTTCGTCATACGTGCCCGAAGCTTTTTTGTTCTCCATTGAATTACCTACAAAATGTGACCCGTTCAAAGTCGCTAAGTGCTTTTATTTAACAGCAAATGAAGATCAAAGTTAAAAAAGAGCGTTTTTGTCAACATTTAATAACTTTGAAAGGAACGTACGTAGAAGTCTGAAGCTTTCTGAAATTGTAGCTTGTGATGATATTAAAAAGTGCTATATATATTAGCGAGCCAGGTTAAGCTTTGTAAATTATTGACGATCATTTTTTTTATTGCCGTTTGATCTCGGTTGTACCTATACTAATTATCCATATGTTAGTTAGGCCAACTTTCACAGATGGCGCAACTTTAATTTCGAGTTTTTACAATATTTTGATACAATTTATTCAATCCATTAAATATATATTTATTCGTATAGCGAGAAAAACTTCGTTCCAACCGGACACGCGTGTCCATAAGACGCCTCACGCGTTTTTATTTGTTTCTTTTTTAAATGAATTATATTAATATTGTAAATAGAATGGCATCGTTTGTATGTCTCGAACAAAGAAAGTCTCTACAATCTAATGAAATACAATAGAAATGGTGAACAGCGTTTTCTTAAGTTACCGATTATTAAAAGTGTCGACTCGGCTTATCAACTATGGAATATGTAAGAAACAGATTATGGAAGCATACACTGAAAGGATGTTATAGTATTTTGGCCGGCATTGCTTTTGTAGTGAACGTAGAAAATGCTAAACAACCCTGAAATGGAAACTAAACCGAGTTATTTGGCTATTAGTCTACTGTTTTGTGCTATTGTTACGTATGTAGTCCTGTTTCGTTAATTATAATAATTATTATTTAAGAAGCTACACGTGATAGAATACACGCACAGTCAGTAAATAGTTATCGGCTTCTAAGCAGTAGTTAGTAAACAAATATCAACCATGTTGTTTCAAAGATTATTAACATTATTATTGAAGCGAGTTACTGAATATTGTAAATAATATATAAGACAAGAGGCATTCAAGATTTCATTAAAGTATCTTGATAAAGAATTTTTTATTCAAATTTATAATAAAAATATCTATCGAGTCAAGTTTATTGGATCATCTTTTGAAGGTTCATTTTTATATAAATTAATAAAGTTTATCTTACAAAAATTTGTTTTCGATCCACTAAAAAGTTTTTTAAGAGCCTGATCATAATTTAATGTAAAAAACGTAGCTTCTCAAAAATCTTTGTTAGCCTGAACACATCTTTAAATATATCTACAGAAGTGACAAGTTTTTTCATTGTTTTTCATTTCACATTCCTCACTTCATACGAATTATTTTCCTAATAAACGTATGGTGCTGGTGCTCCATATAGTTCTTTCAAAAGCCTCTTATTTTTTGTTTTTTTTTATGGGATAGGGGGCAAATGAGCAGATGGGTCACCTGATGGTAAGTGACTACCGCCGCCAATGGGCACAGACAAAAGTCAAAAGTGCGTTGCCGGCCTTTAAGGTAGAAGTAGGGGAAGTTGGGAAGAGGGGGAGAGGGAAGGGTTAGAACACCAGTATTGCTTCACTACTGGTTTTCTGTGAGGCCGTGGTATCACTCCGGTCGAGCCGGCCAATGCGTGCCCCCCCCTTTTTCCCACTCTTCCCCCACTCCCCCTCTTCTTCTACTCCCACCTTAAAGGGCGGCAAAGCACTTGTGACTCTCGAGTTACAGGTGCCCATGGGCGGCGGTAGTCATTTACCATCAGGTGACCCGTCTGCTCGTTTACCCCCTATACCATAAAAAAGCAATCATTGCTTCACTGTCGGTTTTCTGTGAGGCCGTGGTATCTCCGGTCGAGCCGGCCCATACGTGCCGAAGCACGACTCTCTCACGATAAATGAATGTATGTATATGTTTTAAGTTGAATAATTACATTAATAGAATTCACTAAATTGGGTGCCCTGCATAAGTTATGATTCTTAAACAGCGACATAAACATATTTACCCCGATTATTACGTAAAATATAAAATACTTATAACTTCTATTGGACGAGTGCAGAGCTTGGAGAGAAGCACATTGGGAGAGGCCTTTATCCAGCAGAGGCAGTCCTTTGCTGCACAAAGGTTGTGTTAGTGAAGTCCCCTGCTAATACTTAGGTACTTACTAACACAACCTTAATCTTATGTATATACAATAGGCTTACAATAGCTAATATTATGTTGTACGAGCGGTATTAATTCAGTTACATGATAGCAGCACAGGCGCGTGCGAGTTTATTAACATTTGAAAATCGGAACAATTGACGTATCGATCACACGCTCGATGTTCTTGACTCGGTTTTCCGAGACTACCCGAAGCTGCCACTCAGCTCTCGTGTGTGTACCGTGAACGCTCACACACACTATCACATGTAGTGGTTTATTTATCAAACATCGATGCGCATGTAGTGGTGATACTATCGTCCGACGCTGCGCTGTACGATGTTGTTCCTCTGTACGTTATTTACTTGGAGCTACTGTACAACACCTAGGCCTGCCATTGCATCACTTAAATTGCCAACGCCGGACAAAAACTTAAAAAAATCCGGACACATGGTTCCGGACACATGGTGTTCAGATTCTTTTCCGGACACCTTAAAAAAAACGCCGATTCCATTTAAATTTTTAGCTTGTTAACGATTCATCTTACAATTATAATTGTCACCTGGCACAGAGTGTCCAGGTTTTACCCGGACACTTTTTGAAAACCCGCCCGGACGCTCCACGGACGCCCTCTAAACTAGGACAATTCCGAGGAAACCCGGACGGATGGCAGCCCTCTGCACCTAGTAACGAACACACATTTCATCACGTGCGTTCGTATTACCACTGCACTATTAATGTGGCTTTGCTTTATACTAGTTCCTTCTTGTACCAATATAAATACATTATGACTGTAATTGGATACGTTTCCATTGAAAACAAGGTAGTGCATGCTTAAACTGGAGGACCATAATCACAGTTAGAAAACCTGATCACACTCTCAAGTTTAATTACAGTAGTATTACTTTTCAATATAAAATACGAGCGTTTCGTGAAAAACTCTGAATGTTTACTAGAAATCATAAGCCTGAAATATCATATAGCGAGCTACGATGGGACTGTATCGACCGTGGCACTAAAATATATCGATGTTCAATTTATTCTTGCTATCTAGCGAATCCTGCCAGACTACAGATATTATTGCCAAGCGCCTACGTTTGCATTTTGATACCATATTTTGTTGTATATAAAATTTCAAAATAGTTTATTTCAGCGACTTTAAACTGTCGACTCTGAATATATTCAGGACAGCTGCAGCAATAGTTTGAATGTAATTTTAGGTGGTAATTCTGAGAGAATGACTTATTTATTTTAGTTTTAATAATTCTAATAAACTTAAAAAATCATACTAATTTTCTTAGGAGATAAGATGGAGTCACCCAGAAGTAACTGTTTAGCAACTGTTAAAAATTATTATTGTAATGAGTTGTGATAGTGTTATGTTACTACATTTATTTAAATGTACTTAGGTCAACTTTAAAAAATAAGGTTAAATAATGTTTTACTTATTGTTATTTTTTATAAGAACTTAAGTTGTTAGACGCTTTATACTAGCTTGACCTGCATCTATCTGTAAATGTTACGGAATCTTTCAACATAGTTTTCATCCAATTAACTTGAAAATTTGCACACGTATCAAGGGCCGATGACAATACCAGACTAAAAAATAAGAAAATAAATTATAAAAAAACACGGAATTTAATAGCAAATGGGTATAAAACATTAAATTGAAAACCTAGAATTAAAAATGCCTTTACATTCCACATCGTTTCTTGACAAATCCTTTACCGTTGTTGCAACACGGTTGTAAAATGCATTGCCAATCAAAATAAGAAAGCTCAAACCATACACGCATTCAAAGCCATGGTTAAAAGTCACTACCCAGGATTATAGTTCCATTAGTATATTATGTTATTGTCATTGTTGTAATACTATTTGTAAATATTGATAATATGTATTATCTCTGTATATGATTACTTATATATGTATGCATTTGTATAGTTATATGTATTATTATGTAGTACACCGTCAGCTACCATTCATTCCAGTCACTAAATCCATCCAAAGGTTGTCTGGTAGCGATCGCTTTTAGCGATAAGACCGCCCACCGCCAACTTTAGTACTAAATTTAAGATCCATTGTTTTTTATATGGTGTACAATAAAGAATATTATACGGGACGCTACAAAAGACCTGAAATGGTCGAGGTGGCACTAAGCACTCAAACAATAATAATAAAGAATATTATATTCTATTTTATCTACAGAATCTTAAAAATGTTCGGGTTTACTGTACACTTAAAATAAGATAACATTATCGTATACTTTCAACTAGTAAATAAAATTCTTTCATCACTGCATCGTCTCAATTACAAGCAAACTCATAAAATAGTTGGCTAGAAACTTCAGAACTCCTTAACCAAAGAGGAGTTAACGAGAATCTTTCTAGAATCCTGGCCAACAATTATTGCGAGGCAGCTCCGTTATGCGCGGGGCTATGTTAATTATGTGAAATACTCGTGATGTGAGACGCTCCAAACTTTGGCATCCACTTATAGTTCAGACCGTGCATCTCGGTAACACGGCAAGTATTTTTCAAGAGTGCATACATTTACACAGATTCTATCAAGTTTGTGATACCTAAGGATAGGATTTCATCTTTTTTAGTAAAAGTCTAATAAATTCTTAAATAATAATGACGTGAATATAACTTTATGTTTTTTAAGGAGCTGTCAGAAAGTTTAGATAAATCATTGCAGTTTGAAAGCTTGCCGGGTTTCTGGTGGTAACCTGGTGTATACTCTGTTTACCCTATAGTTTTTAACTTGCGCATTTATAATGTAATTTATAATATATAACTACAAATTCATAACGCATTTCCGAACGCATAACACGCCGTGTTCTTTCTCACACTCCCCGGTTCCGCTTCCCTCCACTTCCTTCCACCCGGCATTCAGAAATTAAATTAGAGTTAAATCTATACCACTAAACCCGGCTTTACTGAAAGGAATACAAAATAATTAAACAACTGTGTTCTACTACAAATTTAATTTCTTATATGCTTGTTAGACACAAATATTTTTTTTTTACCACCGCTTTATACTTATATATAAGTGGTAAAGAAACATGAGACAAAAAACAATATAATTTCTAAAGGATCGTCAAAAAATATTTTTTATTAATTAATTTACTTAAAGGGTAAATGGTTCCCTTGTTCCTTTAATGTTAAGATAAGAAAATATACAGGACTGTGATCTATAACATTAAAGCCTACGGATCTGCATCTAAGATATAAAGATGATAAAAACTGTGACTACCTGCTTTGTGGTCACAACCCTGATAGACTCCTCTCTCTCTGCACGCACTGACACTACAAAGAATGAAGCAATCCAAATTTTTAAAAATAAACTAACTTTATTACAAGTTGAAAAATGTTACTATTCGGTTGATGAATTTTTGAATGACAAACTTTAGATTTTAACATATGTACAATATTGACATTATTTTTAATATTAATGAGCATCAATCTAATTTTATAAACAACTATTTTTAATAACTTATATTTGTTCGATTGTTTTAAGTGATAACTTGACTTCAATTTGTAATTTGACATTTTATGTTTGCATGTCTAACCTATGACAGATTGTACAAGGATCAAAACTATGTCAAAATCATCATTAATGTACCTACTTCTGTGCAAATAAATAAATATTCTATTCTATTCTGCGCCTCTGATACTACCAGGCCAACGGTCAACCAGTATGCAATATAAATTTCAGATCATATTGAAGAAAAAATTAATCAATAAATGTTACCGACCACAGTAACTAGTGGTTAGTGATACTGACTGCTGTGCCAGAGGTCGTGGGTCGTGGTCGTTATTTGTCCTGGTTAGATTCCCACCCAGGACAAATAATTGTGTGAGGAGCATGATCATTTGTTCTGTGTCTGGGTGTAATTTATCTATAATATGTATGTATTTATAAACATATAAGTATGTTTATCAGCAGAAGTCTGGTTAGTATAGTACAGGCTCTGCCTAGTTTGGGATCAGACGACGGTGTGTAAGATGTGTCAAGTTATTATTATTATTTTAATTTGGATTTTTTGACTAAAAGAAAAGGAAAAACGCATCTAAAAAACAAAAAACAGTAATGTTTAAGAAAAACAGGCCGCCATGTAGTGTGAAAAAAAGCTTAAATGGAAAATCTGATTTGGAAAAAATCCATATCCCATCTACGAACTAGGTTTGAATACACTTTAGAAGTCAGAAAATAAAATCACGAGGCATATGACACGACCACGTCTATTGAAGATATTCAAGAAAAATATCAGCTATGAAAGTGAAGCGTACCATTCCTCACTCCCTTCTTACAACAACATTACATATGCACCGCTATGGCCCATTGCCACCAGGAGGAGATTCTGCGACCTCCACTCCAAAATTGTAACTACGACTATGACTTTTACAGTCTCATATTCCCGCTTTGGGCTTTTTCCCGACGAGCCTAAATCAGCGATAAAATAACCTTAAATGTAGCATGATTAAAATTGCTACGTAACTTCAATTGCTGTTGTTACTCATGTCTAAGTAACTGTACTTAACGAAACAATAACAGTAAGTGTAGGTACTGTATACGACCGAGACAGCGAATCCAATGGAACTTACTAGAACAATATTATGCTAGAAATCGGCTGAGCTCGACAGAGCCGAAACGGTATGTCTAACAAGTACTTTAAATTAAATCATACTCGTATATTAGATTATTAATATTCAGGTTCATAAAGCGATACGATATTTATAATGTCCTTATTGATTAAATAACCGTATTTTGAAATATAAATAGATTATCTGCAATATTGTCTATACAAAGAAACTGATATATCGTTTGTTCCGTTTATTTTATTCAAATATTTAATCCTATTTATGTTAAATATTTTCATGTTACAGGATATTAAGTTCTTGGAAATGAAATGATTTCGAGGAAATTTTTGTACAGTATGTTATTAAAAAGATTGGTAAATAACATTTCTTTTTGTAAACGAGATCCTGTTTAAATATTTATTAAATTATACCGTCCTATTTCTAAGAAGTCCCTTGTTTTGCTTTACATATTATTTTAGTATACAAGAAATCCTGTTTAGGGTTCCGTAGTCCTAACAAGGAGCCCTTTTAGTTTCGCTATGTGAGTCTGCCTGTCCTTCCGTCCTTTCGCGGCTTTGCTTAGACACTATTATTACTATAAAGTTGTGGTATATTTATTACGCGGACAAAGTAGTAAAATAAAATCTTGAAAACAATTCCCCTACACTTAAAGTGAAGATTTCTTTTGTCGTCAATCCCATTGTATGAGGTATCGTGGGATAGGTCTTTTAAAAACTATGAGAGTAAGTAAAGATTGTTTTTCGATTCAGTGATATAAACTTAAATTGAAAAAAAAATCTAGAAAGTGATTTTTTTTTAGTTAAAGGTCTCTCCCATTTGAATTTAGAAGGTAAGTATCACGGCGGCTCTGTCAGTTTAAAAATAACAGTCGCCCAAATTATAAAATGCACGTACTTGAAAAATTTCGTACAAAATACAATATTTATTTCATGTTATAGGCCGTTAAACCGTGAACTCAATTAATATGTTCATAGTAATAGATATAAAGCCCTTTAAGCCTCTTTCTAACTCTGCATGTCGTAACGGGTGACTACGGAACCCTACACTACGCGTATCCCGACACGTACTTGACTGTTTTTTTTTTGTTATTCATCCTGTTCACCAATTTATGCCAACAACCATATTGGTACAAAAATAATTTACTTTAATTTGAAATAGGAAGGTTTTAGGATAGCATGAAATGATAAGAAACTAGGTCACTGATAATAAAAGCGCAATATTAAAAAAAAATACAGGAATTTATTTATTTATATATGATAAGGTAGAAGAAGGCACAGTGTTGAAGTGGCGGCCAAAGTCTGCCAGGACCTTCTGAGACTTCCGCCATTTCCGTTCTCCATAATATCACCGACATTGTAGCAGTATAGAAAAGTTATTTGCGCACCTAAGAAAATTGAAATTTGTAAAATACTGTAGAAGTGGAAAATTTTATGCATATGCATGGCAGCCGTTTCCATTTTTTGGATTACAGAGCCACAAAATGACAAATAGAAATACATACCGCAACGCAATATTCCGGCTTGGTCCTATTTAAACTAGACTTGGATATCTGATCTCCCTTAGACCACAGATGTGAAAGTTTTGAATGTCAAAGTAAACAAAGCTATAGGTACTATTATAACAACAGAAAGTTGGAATTATCACTCAACTTCTGCATTAACAATTAATGGTTTGCCTAATAATGAAGTTTTCACCATAATTATGTTCAGAAACATCAAGCGTTCCAACTTTGGTGGATGAAACAAAGTACATCGAAAATTTGTGCTAATTCAAACTTCCCTTCAAACTTGACAGATAAATATGTTCTTGTTATTCCAAGGAAAGTAAAGTCGTGGTCGGTATAGCGCGTTCATCTGGTAGAAAATTGAAAAACTAAAACTAAATTACTAGCAACGCGCCCCAGCTTCGCACGGGTAGCAAAACCTTAATACCAAAACCTTCCTCATGAATCGCTCTATCTATTGATGAAAACCGTATGAAAATCCATTAAGTAGTTTTTGAGTTAATCGTGAACAGACAGACAGACGCGGCGGAGGACTTTGTTTTATAATATGTAGTGATTGTTTAGATTTTAACTCTATATTAATACTAGCTGTTGCTAACGACTCCTTCAAGTTTTATTTTCGTGACAAAAAGTAGCCTGTCCTTGTCCAAGGTCCTTCCTATTTTCATACATCAATTCAAGAACTTCGGGTCAGTGATTTACCGTGAAACCGTAACACACAAAGTTAGTTTCGCATTTATTTATAACATTATTAGTATAGATGGCCCTTCATAACAGCTAATTTTCATTTTCTATTTACTAATTTCTTAAAATGTATTTCAATAGGTTACTCCATTTTCTCTTTTTGCCTCCAAGAGCGAACCATACAGCATTCTCAAACTTAGAAAAAAAGCTATACGAAGTTTGATTATTAGTTTTAAAACGTTTAAACCATATTACCAGTAATTGCCAAGTCATATAGTTCGAAATACTTACAGTTGTTGCGAAATAAAGCTTCTCGAGGATCAACCACCTATAGATAGAGAGATAGCGCAACGTGAAACTACTGTACGGACATTCTCACTTTAGAACATCATATATCATAATTTGAATAACGAAATAAGACTATGGGAACGAGATCCGGTTATAATAAAAGCTCTTTGATGGTCACAGTACTAATTATAACAAATAACCGACCTTTTTATAAAGATCATAAATAGGTGAGACAAGCAGTCCCTTCATTAAATTGGTTCCGTCTATATTAAAATAAATGCAATGACAATTTTCAAATAAAGAGCAATAAATTGAACCTTTTTTTTACAGTTCACTTAACCTTTTGTTAACTTTTTTAACCGACTTCTAAAAATGAGGTTCTGTATTTGATCCGGTTTTCTTAAAAAGCTCAATTTTTATGATTGTTTTACTAACTTATTCTACATATTTTCTGGGATTATTTAGTATATAATGCATTAACTACTTATTGCTTTATGTTTTACAATCAATTTCGTAGAAGTCGGTTTATTTTTTGATATTTTTTTTATGTATAACATTGTTTGTGTTTTACATCTATGTTATTGCATTATAATTATAAGATTTCGCTTTTACTTCGAGTAAAAGCGAAATATTAAACATACGTACTAAAAACATCTTTATACACAATTATGCAAAACTTTCAAGCACAAATGAACTTTACATCCAATGGTATATGGTGTTATAAACTTTAGGTTTTTATAAGCAGTTAACACATTTTCTTACGGTACCCTAACCACCACTAAATCTATTCTAGCATAAAATTTTAAGGCCCCAATAAACGAGCGTACTACAAAAAGCGGTTTTGCTTTTTGCCAAAAGTGGGGACTTTTGGCAAAAAGCAAAACCGCTTTTTGTTAAAATCTTTCGGACAGGTCTATGTTGGTCCCATTATTGCGATTATGATGATGATGATGCTAAAGGCGCTGAAACTATTACACCACCTAGATGAGTGGTAGACAAAATTCAGACTGTAAGACCACAATAATTGAGAATAATTTATGCTGTCCATCCAACACAAACAGAAAATCCTCCGTTCAACATAATAGATCATACATTATGTTTAGGTTGCGCAGTTTTTATAGACCAATTAGGTCGAGTTTTTTTTCGTCAAATGGTGTGGATATATCGCTACAAGCTTAAGGAAATATTATTTATTATGTTTAAGCGTTACCATTGTAAGTCGCACTTAGTCGAACGTTTAAAACGGGTACGTAGTAATTACTCAACCCATTTGTCGCCGAACCGACGCTTCTAATAGCCAGAAGCTTGCCACAACTCACTTTATATCCCATTGAGCTCTAATTTTACTTCTCAACTGTCTGCATAACCAAACTCTCTGAAACTTTTTCAAAGTTTTAAAATAAAATCAATGCCATTTTTATTATCTAGGCCGTTTTATGGTGGTAATGAAACCACCAATCCACGGATATCTTTTTACTAGACGCAGGCGAAAATATAACTCGTAGCACGACGAACGTATTAAAAATCTAAGTTTTATTTTTGCACGTTTCAAATTGTCATGTACGCTTGACATCAAAATAGATAAATAGATCTTTAAGGTACATCAAAAAAATAACACAATCTGTCGATTGAAATCGACTGGTCTATCGGTCTAGTGGTCAGTGATTCTGACTACTGAGCCAGAGGTCATCGTCGGTCGGATTCGATTCCCACCTATGACAAATAATTGTGTAATGAGCACGATCATATTTTATTCTGTGTCTGGGTGTAATTTATCTATTTACATATTATAGATAAATTACACCCATACACATAATATTTAGTGAGTAATATGTAAATGTGTTTATCAGTAGTCTGGTTGCCATTGTACAGGCTCTACCTAGTTTGGGATCAGACGGCCGTGTGTGAGATGAGTCAAGTTTTAATTATTATTAATCTAGAAGTATAATATTAAGTAACAGTTCATCTTATTTTATCTCTTCTTACCATCTTCTCTTACAAGCAAATTTAGGATGGACTATACTAAAAAATAATAAGAAAATATATACAATTTGTTATGTAATTTGAAAAATACACAAACATTTAACATACATATGTACATTTATAAAATATATAGTTATTATTGATATAGGTAACGATCCTTGACTCTCGGAAAAACAGTTAGTTAGCTTCTGGCTATGTATTCCACAGGCGTGCACTGAGAACGATTTGTCAGGAAACGTGTTGTAGGATGATTTGGAATTTCCAACGTCAGATTTTCCTATGATCTCAAGCATCTATTGTGTGTGTCGTAAATAAATGCAAAACTGTTCTTGAGATAGACAGGAGTAGCGAAGTTAAACAAGATATTATACAGTAAAGAGAGGATATAAATATTCCGGTGAAGACGAATCGGAAGCCACTTGAGTTTAATATGAAATTCGGAGATATGATCATATTTGCTTAAGCCAAAAATGAATTTTATATAGAAATTCTGAAGACTCTCAAACTTATCAAGTTGATCCTCGTTAAGATCGAGATAGCTGACGTCGATATAGTCAAGAATGGGGAGGAGAATCGATTGCGCGAGTTCAGTTTTACACGCACACGTAAAAACATTTAAAAAAAACCATGACTAAGACACCACAAAATTATAAAATAATGAAATGACTATGTATCCAATAATTTTAATTAAACATTTGTAATATTGCAGATAATTCTGTGTACCTAGAAACACTGACAACCAAAATACAGGTTATTACCTAGTTTAGGTGGCAGCGGTTTTCATTATTTGTGCAATTGTTTACCAGTCTACCTAGTTAAGTAATTCTTTGTACAATTCGACTTGTTTTTGCTAGTGTTGAAATAAAAACATTATTATTTACTAAGGTTTTAGAAGAAGTTGGATGGCAATTACGTAATCTTCTAAACCGCAGAGGCAAATATTTTGCGACTGAATTTTTTTTATCTAGACACTCCATGAATGGGTTTTGTGCATATGTATCCCTAAATTCATCACGTTATTGCTTAAAAGAATGCACGGCCGTCTGATCCCAAAGTAAAATAACCAAATGATCATGCTCATCACACAATTATTTGTCCTGGGTGGAAATGGGACCCACGAACCCTGGCTCAGCAGTCAGAATCACTAACCACTAGACCAACAGGCCAGTCAAATAATTATGTTATAAAAAAGATCGTGTAATGTTTATTTAAGAATAAACTCCCATGCCATTACAGCTTTAACATCAGGTGCGGTGAAACCTCAATAAACAGTAATGATCCAAATATTATTTCAAAGGAATTATTTTGCAGTATTTCCAATCGATTGGGTCTACTAAATCGTGATTATCTACCCAGTTAACGTGGTATATATTGTTTTCAGAAGCTAGCCGCTTTGCTATTCGCTATCACTTGCATTTATGGTCACCTACGGATTGTCATCATCATCATCATTACCATTTCAGCCATAGGACTTCCACTGCTAGACATAGGACGTAATGAATTCCAAGAATACCAGTTTGGAAGCGGCCTGCATCCACCCACGCCCTGCGATCTTAACTAGGTCATCTGTCCACTTTGATGATGGACAGTCCGTGGTCTCCATTTGAGAATTTTTTGGATCTACTTAGTATTTTTGCGTACTTGCAGTACATCGTATACATATATTGCGATACAGAAATCATTCTTAGCCTATGCCATCAGCACCCTCTAAATAGGGAGACGCAAAAGGAATTGGTATCGATTATTTTGATGCAGACAATATTGTACTCAATACTACACATACTACAGGGTGTAATAACAGTGCAACGAAAACTAAAATAGAGGATTGAGATCGTTATTCGGAGTGCAATATCACCGATTTTTTTTTTATAAGTTAATATTACAAACCATTTTTAAGTACAAGTGTGTATACACAAGTGTGCAACTGTGTGTGCAAAGTGTGTGGTATACAGAAACATATTGTCTCTTGACGAACTGAACTGAACTTGTATCTTATCTGATCGATCTGTTATTAGTACTAGGACATCGGTTATAAAATGAAACGAAAAGACAAAAGCACAACGTTTTAAACATTTATTTATAGGGGTAATTGAAATTCTGTAAAAAAATCATTCAAATTTATTCATATGGAAAATAGATCTTCAATGTATTTCAATAAAAACATAATAGTAAAATATGGTGTCGATCGAATTAAAATTGTAAAAAGCAAATAGCTTCGATTGGGTGCTGGATAGGATGGTCTCGACTTTTTCGGAAAGAACGACTTGGGTTAGATCTACCAAGAATAGAACAGCATCATGAAAAAGAGCGCAAGTCGTGCAAAATCACCATGGTTAGACTGGATAGTTTCCTTCTCGTGGTTGCCGCCGGCTTTTGATCTGATTCCCTATGAAACAGTAATCGGTCGGTCGATTGGAAATCGATAGGAAATACTGTAATCGGTAAACGGCCACCTTAGCCTAAGGACGTTATCATCACTACGAGTTTCACGTTAACATTAATGATCCTAATACAAATTCATTCCGATACCTGTCTGCACTGTGCTGTATTTAGCCTGTAATGCTAAATACAGCACAATGCAGATTTGTTCGGGGGAGAGCCACGTCCTCATAATGGGTGAAGACACTGACTTCTGTAACACAAGTCTATGAGCCTAGTTCCGGAGTTAAGGATTTCATATAGTGGTGTACATTTTATGTGAATATATATTAAATAAAAGAAGGCTGGCAACGCACTTGTGGCTCTTGAGTTGCAGGTGCCCATAGGCGGCGGTAGTCATTTACCATCAGGTGACCCGTCAGCTCGTTTGCCCATAAAAAAGGAATCTAGTATTATTTATCTCTATGGATTTTTTTCCAATTTTTTATTAGAGGAATTTGCCACCACATGTTTTCACATGTTTTACTTTCATGAAAAATGTAGATGGTATCATTCTTATCAGCCGATATTACTTAAGAAATCTTCCAAAGTATATATTGAAGGTACTTAAGGCGACTTAGCACGTGAATTATTCAAGTGAATTTTCTAATTCAAAGCTCGCATGACGTAATCCGTGGAAACCCATTATATCTGTCGGGAAATCTCATTTCCGGTTGGAGAAAAACGGACTCGCTGTCGTTCGTTTCGGAAGTGGGTCGCGACTCGAGCCGAGGACACTTCGGCGGTGGCTCTAAAAGAGGCGGTTTTAAAGTTAAGTGCATGGTGAACTAGTTTGCTATAGGAGAAACGAAATATTTGTGTGCAGCCAGTCACATGCAAGATCTCAAAGAAGACCAGACTGTTTTAGAAGTATGGTATAAGTATTCAGTAGATTTTCTAATTAGAGCCTCCTTATTGAACCTCCAGGCCACAGAAGATCGTAATGTGCAGGAAACCAGTACTACCAGTACTACTTTTTTTTTTAATGGTATAGGGGTCAAACGAGCAGACGGGTCAACTGATGGTAAATGACTACCACCGCCCATGGGCACCTGCAACTCAAGGGTCACAAATCCGTTGCCGCCCTTTAAGGTGGGAGTAGGGTAAGAGGGGGCGAGGGGGGAAGAGAGGGGAATGGTGAGAACGGGGGAGAGGGGTGGAGAGGGAAGGGTTACTGCCTCTGGTAACCTCACACACGCAGCGAAAAACAATCAAGCTTTGCTTCACTGCCTGTTTTCTGTGCGGCCGTGGTATTACTCCGGTCGAGACGGCCCATACGTGCCTAAGCATGGCTCTCCCACGACTGAAACTACTACTTTTCTGTATGTTTCATGCGATGCATGCAATTTTTTTTGTTTAAGTTGAGTTGCATACCCGATTGGGGCTCTGGCAGCCCACTGGAATGCGCAAGTGACACGACTATTGTAGTGATTCCTTATTGGCACTGGTAACGATTATATGGGCCACAAGCTCGTTTGGTATGTTAGTATTGTTTGAACTATGTATAATTTGGAAAACCCTTAATTTAAACTATGTTTCTTACATAACTATAAATATAGAAAGTTATCACACTCATAGGTAAAAATCCCTGACTCCACTTTAAACATAGCGTAGTATAGCAAAACATATATGTTTCACCAGCAGTTTAAGGTGTTCCAAAACCTCATTTACAACTTTATTAGTACCAGCAGGCTCAAAATCTGAATATAAAATAAGTAGTCTGTCGTATGCTCTGTATAAGCTTGTGCCAATTTTTAATACCGATGGTCTAATCTCTGCATATTACGGTCTTGTTGAGTCTATTCTTAGGTATGGCATAATATTTTGGGACTACTCTAGTAAGAAAGATATGATTTTTAAAATGCGAAAACGCTGTATTCGTGCTATGTTTAAACCACTTTTTATGAAACTTAATATTCTTACATTGCCATCAATTTACATAATAGAAGTAGCCCTATTTGATAGATAAAACCCCCATTTGTTTCCTCACTTAATGGATAAACTCAAACGAACTCGTCGTGATAATACTAGGCTATGCGTTCATCCAGCTAAAACTGCGCTACTGCATAAAAGTGTAATTTATATGGCGCCATTAATTTTAAAACAAAATGCCAAAGAGCATCAAAGAATTAGATATAAATAAATTCAAGAGCACTCTAAAAAAATATATGTTAATAAGTGTTAATATTATGTAATAGATTTTCTCAATGATAAAACTCTATAAATGTGTTTAATAAATAATCGTAAAATAATTTGTAATCAAATATTGTTGTGAACATGAGTATTTTAAAATTAGCTTTAAGTCTGAAATTAGAAATGAACATTAATTTAGGTATTACAACTATTAATATTTGTACACCAATAATGGTTAAACATGTTGATACCTCTATTAACTAAGACCTACATATAATAATAAACATAAAACCATGTATATTATTTACTTTGTACATGTACATGTTTTGCGAATAAATATATCTTTATCTTTGAATAGATTTTTTCTTTTTGCGTAGTAGCTATTGACTAGCTAAAGGTTTTTCTGTCAAGATATTTTAAGCAGCAAGATTGGGTCTGGAAATACGCCTTTTAAACAGTAATACTCTCACCCGCCTATTACGTGGGTTCAAATAATTCGCTGGCAAAATGTTTTTCTGTAATACTACGGATCCCTTCGGGAATGTAGCATGTGAACACAAAATAAAAATATATTGGCGTCACACTTCTGCAAGATAAAGATCGTTACAAAAATAGTTCTACTATGCAAGTTTCTCTTTTGTTTTCCCTTCGTTGGTCGTAATGCGAAGGGATAAAAAATTCAAGCTTATAGGTCAATGCAATCAAGAAATTGGTCATTTGCGTCACGTTTTTTGTTACTCGCAAACACTTAAGCATAATTCCATATAGAATAAGTATATGAAAATGAATCCTACTAATATTATAAACGTGAAAGTTTGTGAGGATGCATGGACGTTTGTTACTATTTCACGCAGAAACCACGGAACCGATTGCGATGAAACTTGGTATGTAGATAGCTGGAAATCTGGATTACCATATAGGCTAGTTTTTATCTCGACATTCCCACAGTACCGGGACTTATGCGGGAGAAACCGCGGGGCGTAGCTAGTATAATATAATCTTCATAAATATAGACCATTCAGCATCCATCACAGGCGTTAAAGAAGAGTAGAACTATATCTATATAAATAATTAATAATCATAATAGATTAGGTACATAAATAAATACATTTTAATATGTTTCAAGATTTTAAGAAACCTTTATGCCGCGGGTAGAATCCAAGTGTCCTATTTTTGTTTTCTATGCAATCCAATTGTTACATTAACCAAAACTAAACTAGAACGTTGGCAGGACGTTGGACGGGTGTGCAAGAGCCTTAATTTGCCGTGCGTTAGTGTGACCTTGGAGTCCTTAGAGCCAAATCCCAACATTTACAAAAAAAAAACAATATTTAAGTAATAATTAATAATCTGTCAAAAACTTTGCTATTATTACTCAGATGTATGATTTAAATATTACAGCGATATCATAAAAGCTATAAAAACTTTAAATTCTTTTAGAGTAGGAATTTTCTCGCCGATAATGGTCTTAAAAGTATAACTAATTGAAGGTGGAACATTCATCTGCAACGCCAGGTAGAAAACTGGGTGGATTCCCGCCGTAAATCAAACCAATATTTGCATGACTATGCAGGAAGTAGAAATATTTGAAAATTGTAATGGCGTATTTGCAATTAATCAAACTCGTATATCGAGTCCAAAAAAAAGTCTGATAAATAGGATCGCAATCCAGCGGTATTTTCAATTTAGCTGGGTTTATGCTGGATCAAAGCAAATTCAGGTGGATCCAGTGTAGATCCAGCATTAAAGAATTAACTACATTTACAACACATAATTGTTTCGTTAGTTAGACGAAATTGTTGGTGTCAGTAAAGCTCTAATAGTAAGTAATAGTTATGAGTTTTATTATAAATTTTACATTTCACATAAATTTAATATCCAAGATATCTGACATAGCCATTCATTCACTTATTTTACTAACTGGTAGCCTCTGTTTCTTTTCTCAAAATGACTAATTTTCGAAACAAAAATTGCATAGCCCGCTCGTAAAATGTTTAGTAAAGAAAGTAAGTTATTTATTTTTAGATGGTTGCAGATCCGCACCGCGGCATCTAGCGCCAGATTCTGGTTCCAGCAAATCCAATTCCAATTAATAACAATCTTTAAATTAGATTAAAAAATAAATTAATTAAATTAGAATCTTGCTTGGCTTTGAAAGTGTGATTTAATTCCAGTATTATTATTTATACAGTAATTTAAAAAAAAAATCATAGCATGAGCTATTTTTGTATGTTCAGTAAATAAACAATGTATTATTGCTAGATTTTGATATTGTAATGACTGCACGGATGGCGCCTTTATCTCCGGTACAAACATTTGTGTGATCCACAAGTATTTAGGGTGTGTGCGGGAGTTGTCTTTAAAAAGGAATAAAAAAATTATAATGTTAAATAGACCAAACATTAAAATAGCAGTTTAATTATATACCTTAAAATGCTTGCACATGACGCAGGGAGATAATAAAAACGTAGATGACGGTAGCCTCGGGACTTTTGCCCGGCCATTGTAATTATTTTTTCATATGAATCTTTTGGCGGGACGTCTCATTTTCAGCCTTCTCGTGACACACCTTGTTTTCTGTATAAATTTATTAATTTAACATGATGGGAATTAAAAGAAAAAGGTAACTCAATATAGCCACTATAACTATTTACTATCGTATGCCTAACGACTGCAATTTAAAAAATATGCCGAGTAGCTTCTTAGAACATTTTGCTATTTTCTGTTAGTATTTGTACCCGGTAGGATGGACGATCAGTAATCGTCCATCCTACCTAGTGAGATCTGGATAGGATGGATGGATAGGTTATCAATATGAACATGACAACACTGTAGATATTGTATACAGGACTCCTTGAATCCGGTTTTTTTATTATCTATTTACATACTAACGATATAACGAGACAATGACATCTTATAATAGAGCCCCGCTTAAGTATTCGAGCATTAGTCACTTAAATCTTGGAACGGTGTAACAAAACGACTTCAATCATTCACTTTGCATCGTAAAATTACGGTTAACGTATTTCAACATTTATAAAGTGCTTCCCTTGAGAAATTTCGGACATATTTAACTGTCAAGATAAGGTCAAAAGATAAAGAATTATCTATGAGTCTCTATAAATAACTAGGTACTTGGCCTTTATGCGACTATACAACAGAACATAAACGCGACGTGGTGACGTGATGGGGTCAAACGGATCACAGATTCGGATTCTGGGACTCCAAAAACTTAAGGTTAATATAATAAAGTGAAAAAAAATTTTGATCAATTTTTCCAGGGTTGGGGTGGTGGGGTTATCGGGTTAAATAGTAGAGGAGTTATAGGGTTAGGTGTATATATTTTTGGATCAAGAGGTTCAATAATTAAGTGGTAATTTGTATTTTAGCGGATGGATGCCCAAGACCGGGATAGTTGGCGCTCCTTGGGGGAGGCCTTCGTCTAGCAGTGGGACGATAGACTGATGATGATGATTAATTAGTATTTTGTGTTCAAAATTCGTTGGAATACACTTATAAGCATTTGCTAGGTTTTTATACCTATTTTTTGAGATTATGAAAAACCCAGCGACCCCAAAAACAAGATAGACATGGTCTAGTCCGGTGCACATTTTTTTTTTTTGTGTAGCTGTGTAATTAATGTTTAAGTATTATTAATGGCATTTTCGTGTTGTGCAATTGTCATATTTTTGTTTGTTTTAACTATTACTGATACATCATCAGCAAATAGTATAGGAAGAGGCGCGGGCCCAAAACACTGCCTTGGGGAACTCCAAATTTATTTATAGCGGATGTGTTTAAAAAAAGAAATCCTACTTAAATCACTGAAAGGTTACAAAAAGAATTTTTGAAAAAACTATCCGTTTACAAGTTATGACCGTTTGAATTTCTAGGTATTTTTGCCTCCGTTTTTCGTAAAAGGTAGGTGGAATGTGTAAAGTTGAAGATTTTCAATCGTACATATTTTTTATTTTGAACTATTCACTCAGTTATTGAGAAGTTCCATAACACAGACAGTGACAGAGTTAGTATGTAGTTTCCTGTACCCCTGCCTGACAACGTGACGTTTGCAAGAAAGTTTAATAGTTTTCTTGCACTCAATAGTTAAGTTTAGTTAGAGAAGTTACTTGCAAGATTACAGTAGTAAGATGTGATACAAGACAGACAGACAGAGTTACTTTCACATTTAAAATGATAGTACGGGTATATATCATATCACCTTATATATTATACATATAAAATGCTTATATCCTTATATATTATATATATATATTTACATCCAAATTATTTCAAGTTGCTTTTTATGAAAGCCCATCAAGAGATCTCTCATGACAGCTGAGAGTTAAAGCTTAGTTTGTTTTCCAACATTCTATTATAAAAGGAGCAAAAACTCTTCAAAGGTAAGCTCGTAAATAAAGCTCAGAGTAAATGGAGACAAAATGTTTATAAGACGACAGGACGCATTCGTTTCTGTCGGAGGTGATCCGACAACAGATTGATGCGTCACATCTCTGTCACCAATGTCTCGAATAGATGTATCTACCTACATGTTCAATGTTCACGTATACAGTTTGTATTCTTTTTCAGTTTTATGTCCCATAACCAATGTAAAATTTTGCCAAAAACTGACAAGATTTTACGTGGGTGCTTTACCTACTTTTATTATTTAATTCTACGAAAACATTCCCATAAACTTTCACAGTTAGGAAATACCAGGTTTTTAAACTATCGCAATATACTTACCTAGGTGTACTAGTTTTTGCGTGAATCTTTCACAAACACACAGAGTCAGAGCCCGAAAATTTCTTTTTGGTTATTTTTAACGATTTAGCCCAAACCCACACACGTCATACTCAGGCTCAAAGTAAAAAAAAACAGAAAAAAAACTAAAAATACTCCCTGTGTGTACGTTTGTATATTGAGCCGGAGATTGGAATTGGATGTCATATAAAGAGACCGTGAAATAGAGGCCAATCTCATCGGTACTGGCCGATTTGTTTGGCTTTGTTTGTTTGAACCCATTTATCTTCAATATTACATAACTTGCTATACATTTTTCTACGTATGTATGGGGTAGGCAGAGGCGTATTAAACACCCACATTTCACCTACTTTAATTTGGTTCCACTCACGTTAATAGTGGGCAAGTCTATTGCCGTCTCTAATGCCGTCGTCTATTGCCATCGCCTATTGCCTTCGCCTATTGCCATCACCTATTGAAACTTTAGGAATAATAGTTAAAAATGGGAGTATATTGAAGGTGAAAAGTAGATAAGGGTAAGCAATGCAAGGAAAGGGGTATTACTTATACGAATGAGTTCATCATCATATGTATGTAACTCGAACTGGCTGTTTTACATACATATAACCTAATGCAAGTTTTATAGAATTTAGATTTATAATCACAGATAATGTAAGTAAAACGAGTACGCTGACCGTTCCAGTCCAGAATACGTTCCTTTTCCCTCGTCCTTGATCCGCCTTGGGTTTTTTAATAGTACCTGGGAGACCAAGCTTCGCTCGGTAGCTTTTTGTAACATCGTAATGTATTTTTTGTAAAATTGCTTTTTTACAGGAAATACAACTAGATATGCAGTTGAACTTAAAATGCAAAACTGTATCTGTGTACAAAATTTCATCAAAATCGTTAGAGCTGTTTCCGAGATACGCGAAATATAAATACATACATAAATACAAGAATTCCTCGTTTAAAGTAATAAGATAAAATACCAAGTAATATAGTACTCCACCTGCCGAATTATAGTGGTTTTATACGCTGTTAATATTTATGAAATTTCAATTTATTGTAACTACATTCTTATGAAGGACATAAACGTTATTACTGAACAGAGATATTCGAGTGATATAACCATTAGCATCTGCGCCGGCAATGGTTCGAGTTCAATCCCCAGTCACGAACTTTTAAAGTTTAAAGGTATATTAGAAATTAATTATGCATGTCTAAGAAACGGAACCTATCTACCTGAGAGTTTGCAATTTTTAGAAGGTTGGTTAAAGTCTTCTAACCCACACTAGGCCAGTGTAGGTATACTATAGCTGAACTACACAGCAGCAACCGCGGAGCAATCTGACAGTTTATTTCCCGGGCTAATATTTTTGTTCGAAATAAAGAATTGTGAAAATTGAATTGCTAGCGGCTGCAATTAGCGCGTTAAAAAGTATTATACAGCGTGTAAGTATCAAATAACTTACAAAAACGTCTTTCTTGGGATACTTATCACAATGCAAAAGTCAGTTCATCATAAAAATGCGAGATCAAGGATTTACAGTCAATAGTTTGATTTCGAAATACGAAATGTAACACGACACGCGTACGTGTGCGGTACGGGTATGGGGATCTACTGATTTTTTTCGGTAAAATGTTCTGTTTACTCATTGTGATATCACTTTTGAGCGAAAAAAATGTGAATTTTCCGGCAGAAATTTCCAATGATTTTGAATACTGAATACACTATTTCAGGGTTCGGTACGGTGTCACTTACCTATATGTACAACTTTTTAAATAAGTTAAATCTTAAGTAAAATTCTTCTTAATAAATAAAGGTATACTATATTCAGACTTTATAAAATTGAGCCATGTTCTTAGGCTTATTGAATTGGTGGCTCTAGAAACGCAATTTACGTACCTAATTTTAGTAGATAAAAGGGGAATATAAAAGCAATTTTCTAACAAATTTAATTTGTAGATACAGCCATTTGAGAGCACTAAGTTATCTCTTTTGATACCGATTCAATCCACGAAGATACTTGAAACATAATCAAACTGTATACTTCTATAATGCCTCCTTCATTACAGATTCCTTTAAAAGCTGAAATTGTATTTACTTCACGAGTATTTAATGGAGAAAATCACGTTTTGTTAATACTGTAGATAGGTAGATATTATACTATGACTGATAGATCTAATACGACGACTACAACATAGTTATATCGGAGTTGTACCTATGACCATGCAACTTCTCCGACATTAGACCTTTCAGTATGAGAAGCACTACATTTATTTATTAATACTTTCTGCATTTTACATTGTATGAGGGGGATTTAATGCCAAGTGTCCAAGTCTGCCTTCTATACTAATATAATAAATATGAAGAGTTTTTTGTTTTTTTTTATTGTTTGTATAAACGCCCTAATCTCTAAAACCAACAGTCTGATTTGAAAAAATATTCTTGTATATGAAAGCCAGATACATGAGAAATAGACTATCTAGCATTAGGTTACACCTGTCACTTAGCCTTACATATTGATTTTTGTTAAGTAAGTCGGACGAAAAAGTGCTCCCGAACTGCTTTACGAACGAGACGTGTGACCCTTTTTTATCATCGCCTCACCGGGGCTAGCGGTGAAGTGGTATGTCGGAATCGTACGAATAAAAACCACGCGGTGTTCCGTCACAAGCAAAACGGCTAAGGAGACGAGACTTAAGTTTCGTCTCCTTAGCCGGCTCTTACTTAGTAGGCCCCTACACCATTACGTGCGGAAGTTCTTTGGCCCCCTTCTGGTTAAGAGAGGCGTGCGCAAAGCATATGTGCTTTGCGCATCCAACATCTAAGGCTTTCTTTTGCTAGGGACCGACCAGAAACGAGTATTGCCCATAAAAGACGAACTGTGTCCGCCTCCATGGCAATAAAATGTTACTAAAATATTGTCTATACTGAAGTATTATATATCACTATCATTCTTTAAAATTATACGCGGGTGAAACTGCAGAGCACAGAACTCTCTTATTCCAAACCTGAGAAAAGAGTCAATGCAGCTATGGGTACATTTGCAGTATGAAAGTCAAGATGAGTAAGTAATTACAGTCGATTGATAGAGCGAGATAGAGGTATTTTTATCGCTAGGTACTTTTCTGCAGGCGTTACCTATTTTATTGCGAATTTGGCTGTAATATAGCAGTAGAAATATAGATGAAATTGAAAGTAGACGCAATTCAATCAATGAATAAAAATATTTAACTTTGACAAATATTAATTTCGGTAAGTCCCAATCTGTAGTCTGAATTTTCATTAAAACTGTTCGAAACAATTTGCTATTTAAAATTAAATTATCATTATTGTTCTTTAACAGTAAGTTAAATACAGAACTCTCTCCAACTAAGAAATCGTAATTAAATTCCTTGAGTTATCTAATGTTTCCAGGTGAAGACAATAACCTTATCTGTACTATAAACTGTGTTCAACTAACTTATTCATAAGTTCGCAATACTATACAATTTTCATTTTCAGACTGTCTTATTCCACGGATTGTAGGTTACTTCGTCGAGATATTAAAAAATAAAACAGATACAAGTAAAAAATGAGAAGGCTTATCTGTTCGCAGAAATAAGAATGTTCTTTTCACATTATATTCATTTCAGTAGATTACGTATTAATAACACGAGCCGTAATAAAAACTAATTATGTAAGGGGCGCCTACCCAAAATTATGTATAGGTATTATTCTTGCTTCGCTTATCTGGTTGTAACCTCCCGGGTCGGGAGTAATTACCGCTGCAGACACAGATAATTGCCTGGAGATTCGTACTGCTTTCCCAATTTTTGCGACAATTTTCCTTGTGGCCATAGTAATATACCAGATAGCATAGTGAATATACTTAAAATGATGTTAATTTATACAATTTTCTAGTAATGATAATTCTGAACTGCGTGGCCTATAAAAGTCCTAGTAAAATTTGGAAAGCATGAAATCTTAGCCAATATTTAAGCGATTATTATCGATAGAATAAAAATAAAAAAGTTATTGGGTACGATAAATAAGGATTTGTACACCAATAGCACATCATAAGTAGCAAGCGCGATATACAGATTACATAATACATCTGGCTATTTATAATGTTTAAAAGATTGTTATGGCGTGCCATCGTTTAACGATTGCTATTTGAAAAAAATATTGTTGTGAGACGTGCAGGGCATCCCAAGATAATATTTTTTCAAATCGCTCTGGTAGATTCTGAGATTAACAAACTTAAACACACAAACTTTTTAGCTTCATAATATTAATAATAGATACTTATATTATAAATCTGAAGTTTTTAAACTTTTAAGGATGAGGTTTGATTGTGACAGTTTATTAAGCTCGTAAAAAATCACATCCACAATGTCTTGTGTCTTTGATTTGATGGAAAGTAAAGTAGTTAAGAACTGTTGTCTAGATAATTCTTGGTCTATCTATTTTGTTTCTATGTACAATGTACATACCTACTGAGAATTTAGAACATTGGCATCGCTGATACTTGCGGTGTTGAGTAGTAGATCGTATATCCTATTTAAAGTAATCTCATTGTTTTCAAGCCGGATTAATAGGCATTGGTGCCAATTCTTTTAGAGATCTTACTGAAAACTGAACTGTCTATACAATTATTTTATTTTATATTAATTATAATTTAGTTTTTTTTTTTTTTTTTTTTTTTTTTTTTTAATTATAGAATACATTAGCCACAGCTCTTTATTTTTTTTTTTTTTTTTTTTTATTTTTTTTTTAATTTATTTAGCGCTTAAAAGATACATAATTCACATTATTTTTAAGATACTGTAAAACCACTAGGGTTTGTAGTAAGTATCGTTAGTTCTCGTCCAGATAGGTGGTCGGAACATAAGGTGCTACATTTCGATATTTTATACAAGATAAGTTGTTCAATAAAATAATTTGGAGTAACAGCTAGTAATAATAGGTTAAGATGGTTTAGCATACGGGAGTAGATAAATACGTTTATTTGTGGTTGTGTAGTTGATCCAGGAAATAAGTCCTGAGTTTAATTTTAATATTGTTCGGTTTGAGGTTGTCACGTAAGTCAGTGGGTAGTTCATTTATCAATCGAGGAAGTAGGTAAGCTGCCGTTCTTTCGCCATACGTATTGTTAGCGCGCTTTGTGCATAACTGGTTTCGGGTGATCGCACGCGTATGTACAGGATGTTCAATTTCTTTTTTAAGTGCCGTGCAGAAGAAATAATTTTTTATCAGTAAATATTTTACTTGTGTTTGTACCGGTAATGTTTTGCAGTATTTGAAAAGACCACTATGGTCGTCGGTGCACAGGTCTCGAATATTTTTGGGAACTATATTTTTGAGACATCTTACTTGGAGGTTATATATTTCATTGAGGTATGTATTGTATGTACGTCCGTAGGAACTAAGACCATATTGTATGTAAGACTGTGCTAATGAATTGTATAGCATTAATTTAACTTTGTAAGGGATTCGATTTTTTATTATTATCATGTTCGCCAGGAATTGCCTCAATTTGTTGCAGACATGTTCTATTTGCACCTTCCAATTGAATTTGTTATCTATACGTAAGCCTAGGTACGTTTGATTGTCAACAACTTCTATACTGGGACACTTGCATAGGGTATGTTTATAGGAGGAATGTAAGCAACTATGGTCATGTGCTACTAAATTTTTTATTTGTCTAGCTTTGAGGTGTGGGGATTTTATGACCAGAAGTTTAGTTTTGCTGGAGTTCAAAACAAGCCCTGAGTCGTGGCACCACTTGTTAAGATTATCAAAATCCGTCTGTAATCGTTCTAGGGCTTTGTTAGGGTCTTTGTCCGATATTAAAAAACAGGTGTCGTCTGCGAATTGATAACAGCTGCAATTTACGATGACATTACTCATGTCGTTGACGTACGACAAAAAATGTAATGGACCCAGTACCGAACCTTGGGCCGTGCCCTCATGAGATGCTATGTGATCACTGAACGTGTTATTTATTTTTACGGTATAGGTTCGATTGTTTAGGTAGTTTTCGCACCATTTTAGGAGTGGTCCACGAACACCGCAATTATTTAGTTTTTCTATTAGCTGTTTATGTTCAAGGGTGTCAAATGCGCGAGAAAAGTCTATAAAGAGAGCCAGTACAATTTTTTTCTCGTTGAGATGTTCATTGACCTCGTCAACGAAGCTTTGCAGGAGTTGAGTAGTGCTCTTACTTGGTTGGAATCCAAATTGTTTAGGATATATAATATTGTGTTTGCGGTAGAAATTATGGATTTGTTGACACACATAGTTTTCTACAATTTTGTCTATGGAAGATAGAAGGGTAATAGGGCGATAATTAAGATAGTCATCTTTTCTACCTTTTTTATGTATGGGTCTCACGCACCCTATTTTTAGCTCATCTGGATAAGTCCCTAGGGTAATACTACGGTTAACAAGATTAGCAATAGCAACCGCGACCTCAGTTCCTGCAAGCTTTACATCGGATATCTTTATGTTGTCCGTGCCTGGTGCTTTATTTGTGTTTAGTTTTTGTATTATTTTGTGTATTTTGTCTCCCGTGGCTTTCTGAAAAAATATACTAGCATCAGCTTTCTTACACAGATTATTATGGTCTAGAATAGTTTTGTTGCAATTAGGTTTTATATTTTTTACCGCTTTGCTGAACTCATGCGCGAAATTATTGGCAATAGTTTTACTACTTAGTCCCTGTCCTTCAAATGCCTTCAGCACCGCTGAGTCGATTGACAATGTCACCCGACCTAGAATTTTGTTTAAAATTTGATATATTTTTCTTGTATTGTTATAGTTGTTGTTTATTTCCTTGATATAATAGTTATTTCTTTTTGTTTCTATTACTTTATGCAGTTTATTACGAGTTTTATTATATTCTAGTCTTAATCTCAAATTGCTTGTGTCATGTTTCCATTTGCTGAATAGTTCATTACGTTTGTCACACAGTCGCGTGACATTGTTGTCGATCCATGGTACCAAAGGTTTATTAAAGTTGTTTTTGTGGTTCTTATAGGTTATAGAAGAAGTTGCTGCCTTCTGTGCATTTAGGAAGGAGTTTTTGATATAGTTTAAAATCTCAGAAGGTGTTTGCATTTCATTTGTTTGTAGCCATTTAACGTTTTTTAGTTCACTGTGTAAAATGTCAAAATTGGTAACGTGTTTTGGGACAACCTGTATATGTGACTGCGGCGCATTATGTTCGACACAGGTAAACATAATGGCCCGATGGTCAGCCAGTGCAATGTCTAACACCGCGGCGTACGGATGTGATGTGGGGAATCGCGCGAATATGTGGTCAATACATGATTTAGTGATTTTATCTAGTCTCGGTTCAATTCTAGTATATTCCGATATTCCACACATCAACCCGTGCCCGCTAAGTGTCTCTAAGTATGTGTTATTTAGTGGTGAGCTGGTTTTTAGGTCAATGTTAGTGTCGCCGCTCAGAATTAGGTTTCGTTTTAAATCAAACAAAGAAATGTATCTATCTAGCTCCCTTATAAAGCAGTGTTTAGTTTCGTGTTTTGGTGGTCTATATACTGCACACACAACAAGTTCCTGGTTATTTTGCAACTTAATATAGCCCGTTAGATTTTCAAATGTTCTAGTTTGATATTGAATTAAAGTAAATTTAAGGTGGTTTCTAACGTAAATAATAATTCCACCTCCTTTCCGGTGGGATCTTAGTTGTGTGTACATGTTATAGCCAGCAATATTGTACAATTGGGCTATGTTGTTACATATACCAGCCTCCGTTATAATTATTAAATCAAGTGGGTATGAACAGCTATGAATTATTTGTAACAATTTCGTATAATTTTTAATCATTGACCTGATGTTAATATGCATACAAGATACACTTAGGTACAAATTATTTGGTAGTTGTTGAAAAAAACTATTTATGGATTTGCAATTAAATAATTCTTGGATGTGTGAGTCCATAATGGTTAAGTAAGTAAGTTTATAGGTAAGCTGCAATTATATAGTTAGTAAATCTAAAAAAAAAAAAATAATTAATCTAGATGTTATGTAGATACTTCTTCAATTATTAAATTACCAATATTTACGATGACGATGTTTTTTGGTTCTTAGTTTCGGTGTCAAGTCGATTTATGTCGTGTTGGGATTTAATATAGAATATTTTACTAGTGCTTGACTTACGTGCGCATACTTTTCCATCTTTATACCATATATATTGGTGTGTATCGTGTAGTTGTTTCTTGGCGTTGTACAGAAGAGTTTTTACATGCTTCGTGAGAGCTTCTCTGATAAATATGGGGCTGTTAGCTTTATCATTTTCAGCACTCGGTAGAATCTGTCCTAGGGTGAGACGCATTTGTTTACCTGTATTGACCCACAACTTTTTGATGTCTAATGTCTTCATTTCGACTAGGATTGGACCGGGTTTGTCCTTGGAGCCCGGTAGTTTTTGATATGACTGTGCGTCCAGCTTGTTCATATCGAGCTTGTGGGCTACTGCCTCAAGGACTTTAGGGATGTCATTTGTAGGTATTTCAGGTAGGCCCGCGATCTCAAGTGAAGAAGAAAGTTTTGATTGTTCAAGTGCTTTCATTTCTAACTCTAGCACTGTTACCCTCATTTCAAGGTTCTTATTTTTATTTTGTAGATCATAATTTTTGTTTTCGAGTTCTTTAATTCTATTGTCTTGCTGCTTAGTGGATTTCTCTAGAGTGCTTATCTGGTCACCTAGAAACTCAAGCGAGGCTTGCAGGCTGCCAATCTCATCACGAAAGGTTTTCTTTAGCTCGCGACTTATGTCTTGAACAAGTTTCTTTGTGTCGATAGTTGGCACGTTGGTTTGGCAGCAGTTCTCCGACTCATCATCATCAGCATCATCATCAGGGGTAAGGTAGGAGGATCGCCTTGACATATTATTTTGACAGTCTCCGCAGCTCCATTCTATACCTGGTGTATTCTTTAATGTGTTGAGCTGCTTATGGGATAGTTTAGTACAAGCTGGATCAGCATGTACTGTCTTGTCGCACCTACTGCATTCCAATCCGGGCGCCTTTTTGGTAATGTTTTTCTTACAATGAGAGCACTTTTTTAGAACCATTTCGTAGGTAGTTTAAGATTCTTTTCGATTTTAATAAGGCACGACCACTCACGACCACTCACCAACGAGAATGAGAGAGTTAGTTCAGTATTATTTAGCTCATATTAATTTCAAATATACTATTCTGTTCAATGTCACAAACATTGAACTAAAATTAAGAATATTCATTTAGCACTTTGATTCTGCCATTAACGAGGTTAAATGAGAGTGTAACTTACTCTACAGTTTGAGGTTTTTTGTTTTAGATATTTACGACATATAACGATATACCAAGGAAGTAATTAGAGAAAGAAACTTCACCAATTACAATTGTGTTAGATAAAATAGGTTCGGTACGTTTAATGAAGAGAATTTTAACAACTATATGGTACGAGATTCTCTGATGGACGCTTCGCGGTCGAAAGTTCTTAAATAAATTTCAAAGACGATTTACGTATTTATTATCATGTTTTATCTTAGAATTCGAAATATCATAGAAATCACCAGGATTTTTTAAACTTAAGATCATACTTTAGTCGGCACCAAACATAGAAATAGGCAAATTAATTAATACATAAAATGAAGTAATGGCAGCGGCGACGCGACGCAATCATAATAATAATTATTATTATTAGTTATTTCTCCCACATAACAATTAAACACAAGAAATACAACATTGTCATTATAAGGTATTGGGAGACTGGTTTCCAAGCTAGGTTAAACTGTGTTGCAGATAACCAGGCTTCCATTCCACAGCACAGAATCATTCTCTCAGGCAGCATATTGTACCTAACAAGAGTAAAGAAAACTAAAAAAAAATGATAAGACTTGAGGATCAAATTTTCTTACACGTTGTCAGCGTTATAAAAAAGGACATAGGCATAAAAAAAATAATTTTACGCTAGCGAAGCTGCTGGCCACTAAGCGCATAAATTTCCGCGGTTTTAAACATGTTCATTCGTAAAAAGCCTATAACATAAATATTAAAACCAAATATAGTAGTGCCTTAGGGTGGAGACCTGATTTCCTGAAATAGAGGCCTGGAGCTTAATTAGGCACCAGTCTCCCACAATATGAACACAAATAAAATGTAAATATGTAACAAAAACTTTTATTCATTTAATATTTATTAATGTTAAGTTGTATGTAGTGAGAAAATAAATATATAATTATTTATTATACAAATTCATTGTGCAAAAATCCCTCTCAAAAGTATCAAAAGAAATAGTGAATTACACGCAGACAGAAACGTGTGAAGCAACGACTCACAAAGCCATTGAACGTTAAGTTTCTAGCTATTCTCGACAAATGAATAGTGTAGTTTGCTGAGGCAGCGAGACGTGTTCAATTCATCAGTGCGCGACTCAGCAATACTTCCCGGTCGCAATTTTTCCGATGACGAACACTTTCACAGAACATCACGGTGAACGCTGACTCAGGGGCGGCTATTACGTGTCGTCAACCTCCATCAAATGTGGGCAAAAATGGTTTATTCTATTAAATAAGTACCGCTATCTGAACTTGTTTATCTATTACCTTTAATTATAATATATAATATTATGTGCCCTTCTCTTCGATAACTTGTTGCCATCTTGTAGGTAGTGACATAATCCCGTCGCTGTAGAAATTTTGAGTATTTTTTACCAAAAAACTGCGACAAGTAGTTTTGACAGTCCTCTGTTGATGTTAACCTAACACTACCCAAAGAATTCTGAAGAGACCGATACAGGTGAAAATCTGAGGTTGCAAGGTCAGGACTATTTAGTGGATGCATTAACACTTACCAACCAAGCTCTCTCAATTTTTGCTGAGTGGCCAAAGATGTGTGTGGTCTGGCGTTATCATGATGAAAGACCACTCCTTTTCTGTTGATCAATTCCAGCCGTTTTTTCTTAATTACTTGCTTGAGTCTTAGTTGTTGGCAGTAGAGATCCAAATCGATGGTTTTGCCCAGTGGTAAAAGATCATAACGTACGATGCCCTTCCAATCCCATCACACACACTGCATCACCTTATTGCGTGTTAATCTGGGTTTCGCTACATTCTGTGGAGTTTGACTACCCTTTGACCATGTATTTTTTGTTACGTGCTTGTCGTAGGTGATCTACTTTTCATCACCAGTGACCAAACTAAAAAAAAAAATTCAAAAATGGTTCGGTTTCATTACGTTTCCATAGAGAATCGCAAATGAGTACACGGTTCATTAGATTTCTTTCAGTGTAAAAATATTCAGCTATTCCGTATTACCAGATTTTTCAAATGGGTCAAAAAACTGTTTTGTGGTCAATCCTCAGTTCCTCGGCTATGTCGTAACTACTAATATGCTGATCTTGCTCCACTTTTTCAAAAATGGCATCGACTTTATCCGTATGAGGGCGACCAGCAAGCGAGCTGCATCTTTAAAATTCCCGGACTGAAAACGCTTGCATTAACTTTGTGCTACTCTTACTGACACTGCATTAAGCCTATAAACGTCACAATTTTTTTTCGCGGCTTGTGTCGCATTTTTTGTAATAAAACTTCAGAATGTATCGAATTTTTTCGTTAGATTCGCTCATTTTGACAGACAGAAAAATAAGTCAAAAATGGCGGGAAAGTGGTTTTTACTTTTTATTTTACTTAATGTCCTACTTTATTGATATTAAAACCAGCCTGATACAAAGAGTACAGCCAAAGAGATTTTTCTTCAATTTTATACATACAGAATAAGAAAAGACTTTTTCCCTGATCTATTATACAGGATGTTAACGCCTTAACTACTCAACTAATCATCATGAAAATTGCAGGATAGAAAAATTACATTAATTAACACTAGCGAAGCCGCCGGCAAAAAGCTATTACTTTCAAATTAATAATCTCAATCACATGGAAGAGTCCACTGTCAGTAAACTACCATTTTTTTCTCTAAAAAAGCTTATAGAACTCTTTTATCTATTAATAAAATATATAATAAATTATTGAGTAGATATTTCCACCTTCATGGATAAATACATTTCAGGTAATAAAAGAAATATACCCAATTTAATAAAAAAGTTTTATTACACGATTCATTAGCTGCTTATAAGGCCTGGAGCGATTGGATTCCTTTTATTGGTATTTCATCTCAAAAGAAATTTTTATTCTTCCTTTGAGAAATTTAAGTTGCTTAGTAAAATGGTTATTAATTTTTCGCTTTACAATAATTTAATAGGATAATGACAAATTTCTGTTAACAGCGAATATCCTCCCAAGTTGTTCTGAAGCTAAATATAATCCTAAATTGAGTGGTCAACTTATTATCCATTCATGGTCCATCAAGCAAAACTTACGACTAATTTGTATAGAAGTTCTTTTGTATCAAAACTGTATTTACCATGATGAGAAGCCATTGGACTTTTGGGTTAAAATTTAGCTCAGTTTGGCAACATTCGCTTACAACAATTCCACTTCACTAGTTTTAGATAGTCGTTTAGCAATAGACTAGTGAAACTTGTTGGCTTTGTGATCGCTTTCTATTTAACTGTAGTTTGAATAGGCCCGTCCGTACACGCGATATTTCACTCCACTGAACACAGATCCGTTTCCAATAAATATAATTCTCATTCTGACTGAATGGAATACTATTAAACACTTTATAGAGATATCTGAAGCATTTTATACTTTTGCCTGGTATTATTTTATCCCCATCTACATCGTACAACCAGTTTTCATATTACTTTAGTACTTTAATTGCTGTAAAAAAGCTTTCATCTACACGAAGGGCTTTTTCTGAGGTACGATGTTTTGGTAAAAAAAACTAGGTGCAATCGAATGATAGATATAAGTTATGATTACCGTTTTTATTTTTTTGTCAGTCGCTTGTTGGTTAATGTCAAGTCTGTCAACTGTCAATATGCTTGTTGGTATTGGTATGATATATTGGCTGTGGTATTAGTGTTATTTAGGTTGGGCACGTTCCCAAAGTAATATAAATGCATTGGCTTGGATGTGTTTTATAATAATAATCGTTTATTTTCTCACCATAACCGAAATACAATGATAGAAAAAAAACACAATAACAAAAAAAAGACAAGCTAATGTGTTTCCAAAATATTCCGGCTGGGGATCACTGATGCCTGAGGTAGGTGGGTCACATGTAATACAGGTCACCAGGTCACCCCACTCGGACCTTGTTAATACTTTGACAGAAACCAACAAAAGCTAAAATCTGATAAATGTAACCAGTCAAAATATTCACAGAGAAATACTATTAAAAAGAGAACAAGAAAAGTATGTAATTAACGAAATTAAACTAAGGTCTCTAAATGCATCAGAGCGCGCGCGCGCTCTGTATGTGTGTGTGTGTGTGTGTGTGTGTGTGTGTGTGTGTGAGTGTGTGTGTGTGTGTGTGTGTGTGTGTGTGTGTGAGTGTGTGTGTGTGTGTGTGTGTGTGTGTGTGTGTGAGAGAGTGTGTGTGTGTGTGAGTGTGTGTGTGTGTGTGTGTGTGTGTGTGTGTGTGTGTGTGTGTGTGTGTGTGTGTACATATAAATTGCTTAATTAGTTTTATTTAATACTATTGAACACCAGTGTTTAGACATAACGTAGTTTAGAATCACAGTAAGGAAATCGAACAATAAAATACCTAAATAGTAAAAAAATACTTATTATAACCCACAGGGAGTAATGAGGAGTCTCAAGAGTGATATTTTACATTTTCGTGCGAAAAAAATTATGTGATTACGTTATATTTGCTGAGATTTGGATGGACCCTCGCCCTCTAAAGGCCTCACGCAATAAAGACGTCTCAACGTTTGTGAAACAAATCTTGACAACAATTTCCTTTTAGACAAAGGTCGAATAGAATTAGCGTTTACTAAATCAAACTACATTTGTCTACCAATTTATTAGTAATATCTTAAGGGCGTTAACGATTTTAGAAATGGATATGTTAAGAAACGTTCGACACTTGTCTAAGCCTGCAGGTGCAGCAAAAGTTCAACTCTACGCCTACTACTACAGCCTAACGACGTTGACGGCATAAATTCGAGTACAATTGCCATAATATTATTGTTTATTTATTCATACTTCCTGTAAATACATTACTATATTGCATGCGGCTTTTTCTTCCACCATTCGGCGCTGCCACCTCGGGCCTGCAGGCAAGCACTAATGGAGGCCGGAAATCGATTTGCTCTCTCCTACGTCTGGTGCGTCTTCTGTTAGACAGGAGACTACTATTTCTCTTCCGTTCCATTTCCGCCGCCTCCTTGGCATACATCACCTTCTAGCAAAACGAGGCGGTGGTATCCCATGCGCTCTCGCTCTGGACCATAGACATAATCATGGTCTTAAACGAGAGGCTACTCACACCTATGGCCAAGGTCAGCACGCTGCTTTGTCCATGCAGGGCACTCCACTAGAGTGTGCATTGCGGTATCCTCACGGCATACAAATAAGCCTACGTATATACTTTGCATTAGAATTATATTCCTTGAAATCAGGATACCTACTTTCTTTAAAAGATTTTGATCATAAAATCAAATCAGATTAAATATGACACTAATTTAACAGTGTTTTGATTATTTGTTTGCGTTTAAATGGGCAACAATCACTTGATCTATTTCTGTTGCAATTACTTAAAATCACCATCCATAAATGGCAGTCAGGCATGTGGGTGTGCTTAGTAGGTTAATGAGGACAGATGATGTCATGACAACTAATCTATACCATTTCAATATTTCACTGCTTGAAAAGGTAAGCTAGTTTGAGCCAGATAGTGTGTTGGTTTCTGTTATCTAGGGGAATTGTGTTACGATAGGTATATAACAAACGTTATTCCTTAATCACTACATATTATAAAACAAAGTCCCCCGCCGCGTCTATCTGTCTGTTCGCGATAAACTGAAAAACTACTGAACGGATTTTCATACGTTTTTCACCAATACATAGAGTGATTCATGAGGAAGGTTTAGGTATATAATTTATTAAGGTTTTGTGAAAATTGGTTGAAATATGACGATGATTGTTGAAGACGTCTCTGCTACCCGTGCGAAGCCGGGGCGAGTTGCTAGTAATATTATAAAATTTGAAAGTCAGTTTGTTTTGATGCCGAGGACCGGGTGCTGTGGCGTGCATTATAGAGGCGCAGTATAACATACATATGTGTCGAGTTGATAGCATTATTTTTGAATTGCAACTCCCAACTTGAGATTTTTCAATGTGTTCAAGGACTCGGACAAAGTGCTCGGGTGAATAACTTGCTCCCTATCCCATAAGTGAGTGAGAGAATTATAGTTCGCAAAATATGGGTGCTTAATACGCCTTTGCCTACCCTACCCTAAAGAGGACTGAGTATAAGCATTTAGGTGCTTAATCCAGTAGTAATAAATCCTGAAGAATTTTTTTTTATATTCGTCACGTTAATAATATACGTCTTTAAAGTTAATTGAGATACCTACTTGAACCTTAATTATTATCACTAAAATGAACACAAATACGGAATACGTAATAATTTCTAATTTGGCGTCTGCGATGTGTAGCATGTATGTAATATTACACCTGTTAATATTAACGAAGAACCTGAGCATTTCGCCAAGGTTTATCACGCCCTATGGCGAATAATCGTCGTAAATATTCACCATTTCATTGTTCTATTACTCTACATTGTGTTAAATTTGTTACGCAAACAATGGCTAAATAATTATAATTAATAAAGGTCTGACAGCAATCAATGAATGTACTTACTACTTTTTCATTCAAATGTTTCTGGCAGGTTTTGAGTCTCTAATTGAGTATCGAATCTATTTCTGAAGATTGCAACTACTCGATATCCACAACATAAAAAAACAGTCCCGTTTTGATTCCTCTTTTAATTACTTCATAGACGCTGGTCCCAACACCGTTTAGACACTACAGTCATCTAACACGCTTCAAAAAACAACAGGACTGCAGAAGACATTGATTACTATTAATTTTCTCTTTAGATAAAGCGGTATTAATGCGATAGTTGGTATGTGTCACGGGGTCTATATATCCTCGTACACAAATCAAGTATTCCAAATTTATGCTAAACTAGCCGTCCCCGCATTTTCACCTGCGTTTATGGTAACTGCTCCACTCCTATTGGTCGTAGCGTAATGTTTTATAAGCAAGTAAGTGTAAGCCTATGGCCTTCCTCGATAAATGGGCTATCCAACACTAAAAGAATTTTTCAATTCGCACCAGTAGTTCCTGAGATTAGCGCGTTCAAGCAAAACAAACAAACTCTTCAGCTTTATAATATTAGTATAGATAAGTTGGACCTAGCTTTTTAGAGAGATTTTTTCATATCTTAGGAGATGGCTGAAATTACATGTATGTATGTATAAGTGGGAGAGCCATGCTTCGGTAGGTATGGGCCGGCTCGACCGGAGTGATAATACGGCCTCATAGCAACGCCGAGTGAGTGAGGTATATATAGGTATCGTGCAAATAACTTTATGAGCTTAAAACGAAACTATTATTTTGACATTACAAACAGACACTTCAATTTTATTTAGTTGTATTGATATTGATTCCAAAACACAAAATTAAAATTGCACCATCTGTGAAAGTTGCCTTATCTAATATACGGATAATTAGTAAACAAGATATGCAGTAGCATCGCGCAGAATTCATCTGTGCGATACTACTATAAAAATAAAATAAATCAACGCTGTCAGAATTTTAACCTAACCTAACACTTTTTTTCGCCTAGCATCTAAAGTGTAACGTGCGATTAGAAACTCCATTCCAAAAAACCCAAAATAACGCTCTAAAAGTGGAATAGGTTAAATAAATAATTCACTGAGCCCTAGAGACATATACAAAGGTGCTCACATAAAGTTACTTACATTGCAGTCTTCTTTTCGGTGGGGTCGCTTTAAAGTCTGATTTATCCAATTTGATAGGTTATTCCACTATAGCCTACATCTATAAATATCCACTTAAAATAAATTCTCTCAAAATATTAAACAATTTCACTGTCATCTCAGATCAGAATTAACTCTGAATTTACCTAATATTTATTTAAGTCATTTCCTCTTATTACGACGATCCGTAATTGGAAACACTTCAAAATCTGATAAGTCTGTTTAATTAGTTGCGACTATTAATTTCACGAAAACGATTGAATTAATGGCATGGTTATTCCTCCTGTAGTGTCAATTAAATTCTCCGATAACATTAAAATTTAACGACTCTTAGCACTTATTTAGTAGTTTGCAACACAGCCATGGAAATTTGGATGAGGTCAAAATGCTTGTCTTCTTCGTTGTATATAGGGTTTTCAACCTGGGCCTGTAGAATTCGGAAGGAACTTTACAACCCGAGTGCTAAATATTAAAAAATCTTTATGATGTACACGCTCCATTGTGGAAAATAAAAGTAAAGCGCCTGCCGTCTCCTTGGCTTACAGAAGACATTAAATCGATCCTATCAAAAAAGCGGTAGCCAAATCAAGGTTCAAACGTTGTGCAACAAGCAAATTGGGAAAAATCAACTCTGAACTCTCCATCATTCGTCTTTGGTCAAATTTCCGATTGTGATGTTAAGAAAAGTATACTTTCCATAGGTTCCAACGCAGTTGGAAGTGATAGTATCAGCCATAATATTATCCTGCCAATACTGGACGAAATCACTCCCGTTCTTACTCACATATTTATTTTTTCTATAATAAGTAGAAACTTTCCTAAGGCATGGAAAGAGACACAAGTAACCCCATTACCAAAAAATGTAACGTATCCAGTTTCTCCAATTATCTTCCTATTTCAATCCTGTCCTTTCTCTCTAAAGCTTTTCTTTTTAAAACTACCCTTCTTAATCTTCTCCAATCTGGCTTTCATCCTAGACATAGTACAACTACTGCGTTGGTTCATACTACGGATGATATATGGTCTGGCATGGAAGCCGGCAAGTAACGCCTTTAACACTATTGACTTCGAAGTTTTACTAGGTATAATGTGCTCTCTTAACATTTGTTCAACGGCAGTTGATTGATTTCGTAACTACCTGTGCGGGAGCCGGCAGCGTATTCATGTTGAGGATAGATTCTCAAGTTGGTGCACTACGCCTGCAGATGTACCCCAGGTTGGCGTTCTATCTCCCTTGCTCTTCACAGTTTTTATAAACTCTATGTCCAAATAAACTAATTTCTTCCAACCACCTTTATGCAGATGATTTACAGATTTACACCCAAGCACCTGTGAAACGGCTATCTGAAGCTATTTTTAAAATAAACAGGATATAGAGCATATTTTTGTATGGAGGAGGCAGCATGGATTAACAAGCTACTGTTGTCGGTAGCTCCAGGATAACATCTAAAATTGATTGCACACAGCTACCTCAAATATTCTGCGATGGTGTCTCCATTCCCATCGCAAATACAGTAAAAAATCTGGGCATACATATTAATAAAAAATTCTCCTGGGGTCCGCAGTTACAAAAGGTAAGTAGAAAAATGTTTGCCTCTGCATGGTCCTTGAGAAGATTGCGCAACTTCATACCGGTTACCACCAATTGCAGAATGCTTTCTTCTTCCCATTCTCGATTACGCAGGTGCCAGCTATCCTGATCTCACCGAGGACCAATAAACAACCTTGAGTGACTTCAAAACTTTTGTATACGGTTCATCTTTGGATTGCGCAAATTTGACTACGTTTTAGAATATCGAAATAAGCTCAACTCGTTACCTTTTCGCCTTCGTCGGAATATTCATATCCTTTCACTACTCAATCATAATTCAAATACAATCACAGTACACTGTTCAATCCTAACACTTCTCCTTATCGCAAAAAACGATTTAAATTCTTACACAACACACATTCAAGGGTCCTTAGGTCTTCAGAGAACTTAACATTGAATATGCCAACGCATTCCACGAAGTTCATAGATAATTATTTTTAGTTTAGGCCATTCGTCTGTGGAATGCATTGCCACTGCCCATCAGGCTCGAAAAAAAACACTACCCAAATTTAAAAAACTAATAAAGGAGCATACCTTAGGTCCATGATACCCGTGCATTCATATGTGTGCTTTATATTTATTTATTTGTGTATTTTGTTATCTGTATAAATGTAGGTTTACATTTATGTATGTGATAACATTTTCAATCAATTATACACTGCAACTCCTCTTGCCATACATAAACTCTCCATCCAATGGTTGCCTGGAAGAGATCGCAGAACGCGATAAGGCCGGCATTTGTACAAAGTTTCTAGTTTGTAAGATTATGTATATCATGATTTTGTATAATTTTGTATGTTTTGTACAATAATGATCTAAAAAAAAATGAATTAATTTACCACAGTTCCTCTAAAAAGCGCATAATTGTACCGTAACGATCAAATTTATACAAACTTTCTCTGGATACTCTTTACCTTTTTTAAATTATACTTAAAATGGTATATAAATTAATTAATTAATATACTTTATGGTTATATTTTGTATTAAGTCAATAATATATTGAATACTTTTTGTGTTCTTGAACATATTCAACTATCGCACTATTATAGATTATGATCTTATGTAACAATTTATTTAAAAAAAAATTACGCTTGACAATGTAAAATAGTAAAATGCTTTATGTAGTACTAGCAGCGCCCCGCGATTTTATCCGCGTAAGTTCCGATCCCGTGGAAATATCGGGATAAAAAGTCGTAAAGGTAGTCAATGCGTTAATCCAGGTCTCCAGCTACCCACATACCAAGTTTCATAGCATTCGGTTCAGTAGTTTTTGCGTGAACGAGTAACAAACATCCATACATATATACATCCATATATCTTCATAAATAAATAAATACAAACTTTCACGTTTATAATATTAGTAGGATAATTCCTTCTATATTGAAGTCATGTCTCTAATCTTATTTGTTTATTCACTGTGAAACATTTATTCTACATATCTCATTTCCTCTTAAATGTTAGTTGTTGTAAGATTTAATGGGATTTACAAAGTTTCCTTCCCACAATAAATCAACTTAAACATTCCCATAAATATCCATTTCCGCTTAAATTGTTTTAGTTTTGAACGTGTGAATGAAAACTTTGGCAAACTAGGCACGCGTGGTAACTTTACGAACGATAGGTTTAAGCAAAAATATTTATGTGCCTACAGTGACATATCTTATAGATTGGCCTCTACACTGATAAATATATTTGAATCTTTGGGTATAACGACTTATATAATTATGTTAAGTGTTGATTTATATTCTAAACCAACATCCTGCCTTTGGTTTTTTGGTGTGGCTATCTATATAGGATGTTACATGAAGGTGCGTACTGTGAATAACGTAAAGCGCTATAACAATTTTATGAATATTCGTTATTTTTAAATTAACATTTATTTTTTTATTTTTAATAAAAAAATTGAACTTGAAAATTCATCGATAACCTAATAATTCGTATGAGAGAGGGCTGACAATATAGGTATTTAATACCAAAGTTGTTAATGGAATGTCCAGATTTTTCTGAAAATGTCTGCATAAGAAAATTCATAAAGTGTTGTTTAGAAATGTATGTCCACCCACACTAGGAAAAGCACTTTCCGAAGAAAAAAAAAATCCACTTTTTTTTTAAATCCTTTTTTTTTCAAGCTATTTCAACTATTTGTCGGCTACAGATAATGCCCCTAAAATTTGACCACACCTTTCTGTAACACTGTATAATAGGGTTTTCATTTAGAAACAATTTACTTAATTCATTAAATATTATATACAACTTACACATTAAAACTAATAAAAAAAGAAAAAGAACTGTATATGGGCTATTTACATGCATGCGTCATAAAATTCCTCCACATCGTCGCCTACTGGCAGTGTTCCCAGAAGGCTGGCAGCATTGCCACGTTGAATGGCAATGCTAATTCTCTGTGCAAGAAAAAGGCCCGCCTTCTGGTCACGAGAAGTGTCGATCAGTCGCTTAGCCAATTCCTTATAAACGGAACGAGCACTCGGACCCCATGACCCAAGCGTTTCGACCCCAAACGGCTCAAAAACATAGTTACCAACTAAATTATTGTATTTACGTTTTCATTTTATATATTAGCTACATCCGGTATACTTTTTTTAACCTCGGCGACTTATTATTTTAATACAATCAACGTAATTTGAGATTACGTCAATAAAATACCGAAGACGTTAAATAAGGCACTACGTTTCTTCAGACTCGTATACCATAACTGTTATTGGACGTGATTAATTACTTGCATTTTAAATAAACGGAATCTGATCGTAGCCCAATCCACATCAAACGGATTAAAAGCCTCCACACACGGACAGTTTTACGGTTATTTAAACAGGATTTATTTGAGTAGGAGCGGAATTTAAACAGATTAGCGCTGAACCCGCGACCCTCGCTGCTGTTTTACTTATCTAACTATCCATGTTGTTTTTCAGCGCGGATTAACTAGCGCTGAAAGCTCGTTAAATTTACCTCTAAAAATTAAGGAAAGTGGCGCTGTGTATGGATTTTGAAACAAAAAGAAAATCCTCTAGAACTCATTAACCTACATTCTTGTTTCTTTAAGACTTAGTCGTTAGTCTGAAACAAAAATAGTTGTACTACTTGCTAAATACGTAGGAAACGATGGTGACGATTTTCTAGTTTTAAACTAAACTAATTTTAGTCGAATTAAACCTTTAGTGTAGTGTAGTTTGTTTGTTAATAACATCCGTGCTCGAGTTTAGAGAGGACATGTTTTGAAATGTAGTTGTTGAATGTATTTTATGCATGTGGCTTTGGAAGTACTGTGAATATCAACTCATTGGGCACTGCTGCTACTGTGCTGGCATGCCACTTTTAAATTTGAGTTAAACTTTAATTACAGTTCGAAAAAGGAATGTAATTTAGCTCCTCGAAGGAAAAAATTAAGACGGATCCAGCTAAACGGAAAACGGTTTTCGTTTGTTAATAACTTAATCATTACTAAATCTATTAATAAGAAATAGTCTTGAAGTAGTAAACTAAAGATTACTCGTATACGATTCATATTTAGTTTATGTAAATATGATTAACATTTTAGAACACAGAAAGAACACAGAACAATACTCATATTCTATCCTCGCAATACAATTTACTGACACCTTCTAAGCTAAAGGGATTCTTACAATTTCTTTATGGCACACATGTTCTATTTCCATATATGTAATTAAAGTTATGAATTGGTGTAATTTACAATTTTCAGTTAAAGCAGATTGCATAGGAGCCGACGGACTTCAGACATCACTACCCTGCCTAAAACCTCGGCTGGGCACGGCGGTGTTGCCATGGCAGATCTTAAATAGTGATAAGGAATAAAGCCGGCACAGGTCCATTTTAGTCACTCCTTCCACCAGCTTCTTTTGACTCTATTTCGCTTGGATATAGCTAGTCTCCTAACCTGTATTCAAGCAGTGCGACAGAAATTCTATTACCACATTAGCTACCACACCTACAGAATCAATTTGTCGTTACAAGCGATAATCGGATTCAAAACCACTTGTTTGCCTGTTAGAAATTCCTAATTGAAAATAACGGACAACTTTGATTTTTTAATTAACGATGATGTCAGAATTAATTTTAACATTACGGCTTAATAATCTTATATTTAACAAGCAAATTGTATTATTTATTCCACATTTAAACAACATTATAATAAGGGCGTCTAAAAACTTTGAGTTTTTATTACGAAAATATTTTTTACGAAAAGTATTAATTTTTAACAGTCTTGTTCGCTCTTTTTAGAATTCTGTAGTAAGGTCTGGCGGCCTCACTAAGCTGTGCCTACATCTGTACCTTTAATTCTCTAATCAAGTAACTAAAAAGAAAACGTGACTATAATCAACATTGATATATTTTAAGATAAGATATATATTTTATCTCACCAGTCAAAAGAAGCTGGCGGAACGAGTGACGAAAATGGAAGTAGACATGTGCCGGCTTTATTCATTACAGGTATTAAGATCTAGCATGACTACACCGCCTTACTCAGCCAAGGTCTTTAGGCAGGGTAGTGTCGTTTCTGAAATCAGTCGGCTCTTGTGCAAGCAGAAATGTACATCGCCACACGCCACCTCCAACTGTTCTAACTGGACTTTATATATCCCACCGTAGACAATTGAATGACGCAAAGGTTGACTGTAAATTTTTCAGCAACATGGTTGACTGTCCCCAATTGATCCCCACACCACTCTATTCACCTATAAGAAGAACTGTTTTGGGTGCCAGCTCGCCCTATGCAAGAATATTTAAGGTTATCAACAGCTTTAGTGACAAAATAGACTTACACTTCGACTCTTACAACACAGCTGTCAAAATTTATTAGCAGTATATCAAAAAATTAATACCTTGATTTGAAAAAATATAAACAAGTGGTGTTTACCTTCCAAGTAATTGCTACACTGTATTCTTATTATTGCACGTATTATATAATTGTTTCTATGTGTAACTAATTCTTGGTGAACCTTGAATAAATAAATAAATATATTGTAGTTCAAGCTTTTTCAGAAACACGAACATGATATTTTACACGCATACTTTCGATAGTAAATAATAACAAAACACTGTTTATATTTCTACTGACGCCATTTTTGTAATCTAGCTCGAGTATATATACGAAGACATAAACACCAACAAAGTTGAAATGTTTTCCTAGTCCAAGTTGTACCAGTACTGGAGCATCGTTTACCAACTTGTCAAGAGTGTCAAGTGCTGCTGAAGGTTGATATAACAATAGCGAAATAGCACGCGACGCTTGCGTGTTTGACGTGACATTAAATATGAACGGACGCAGCGTAACGTGTTGTGTTAAAGTGAATGCAGTGATGTCTGCTGATTTCGAGGTCGAGTCTAATTAAGTGAAGATGATGACGTTGTAAAAACATAAAAATTCCACGTCCATAAGTTAAGCTGGCAAACCACGAAAAATAGTCAGCCAGTTTGTTGATAATATTTAAAGTAATCTATCATCAAAGATACCTACCGTAAGATGCCTCCCCCCTTGTCAAGATATGATATCGTGTTAAAAAGTACTTTTAAACGAAAAAATATCAAGATTGTAATTTTTTTAATTGATATAATCTAGGACTCACAATTTTAAACACTTTTTATGGTCAATTTATATGAAAAGATATGAGACCAAGTATCGCACACTACGTTCGGATAACAGCTAATAAAATTTATACGAGCACAACAATATAACTACGACGATGGCATATCTAGCAATTTTAATCGTTGAAGAATATCAAGAAAAGTAATATATGTCACTACAGTCAAATCTATTACAGAAAGTTTCCACTCATACATTCTACTCACGTTAAAATCAGGATTACAACACAATCGAATCGCAAGTAATTTTTATGTATTATAACAGTTAAAATGGGATGATAAAGTTTCTAGCGCATCGGGATTGTGTTAGCACTACCACAAAAAATCTAGATCTTTAACAGTGCGTGAAAACCAGTAAGCTAAAATACGCTACACTTACACAAGCTCAGGTGACCGGCAAACGAAACAGTTTTTATTTGCGGTAACGCGGGCAGACCACAGACTTCTGTACAAAATGCAAGTGATGCACTAACGAACCGCACAAGCCCTGGTTAAAATAAATTGACAATTTCTTGGTAAATTAAACTTCATTTTTCAACCTCATAACGGGTGCTTTACGCTTACGCTGTCATAAATATCACAAGGCAACAATCGAATTCAGTGTAGTTTTCAGTGTACCGAAACGATACAAATTGTAACAGTTCATAAACTTGCAATGCGTGTGGTTAATTGCATTCATGCATATGTTTCGCAGATACACAAGGTTCATACATTTATCCGTTACTGCTGAACCGGGTAAGCGATATGCATGAAAATAAGCGAAGCGTGTAAGTCCGCAGCGGTTCATTGGCGCTCGTCAGCTACAAACTAAAATATCTTACGTTGTTATTAGAGCATTCATTGCGTCTATAGCCCCTAGATTAAACTTCACTTTGTTCTTCTTATAGAAGTATTTATATAACTGTTTGGTATATCTATTTATGTTTTATTAAAAATCAACATTTTTAACTAACAGTCTTTCAAGGGCTTCGTAAATCAGCAGAATGTACATAAATAAAATATCGACCAATCTATTGCTCGATGCCTCATCACATTCATTGCTATCCGCCACAGTGGATGCTGGCCTAATAGCGACCAAGCCCTTGCGAAAACCGCTATGTTAATTATCTATTGTAATGTCACGAATTAATGGAATTAGCTGATCCTGATTGATGTAATCACGCGTGCTAATATATAGCCTACGTATAAATAAAAATAAGATTAAATTTATAACAGAATGATGTTCAAATGTTGTTCAATCTCTACCTTCGTTTGTTCATGTTGATGAAAATAAAAACCAAATTGTTTGTGTTAATTTATTTACTTAGGACGCGGTAGATAAACATTTTGAAATAATTAATTCGTGATTGTATTTTCGTTTCGAGAGTGTTTTGAAGAAGTAAGCATTTGAAGATTTGCCTCTGTGATGTTTATTTTATTTTTGTTTTACAACTAACGACCTCGAGTCGAGTCTCTTTATGGTAAGTAGTAACCGGTGCCCATAAACACTTGCAACACTGTTAATAGGTAGAATACTTATTTTTACAATTTGTGTATCCAAACCGCTTTGTTTGGATACACAAATTGTTTGGATCAACATCAACGGAAAGACTACGTCATTAGTAATGGTGAACTGCGGTCTTTAGTGGGATAGAGGTACATCTAAAGGTAATCGGCAGCTGTAATTCGAGAACAAAACTGCTACCGAGAGAATAAAAAGGCGTATCCACAGTAGCTCGTGTGCCACAATTATGCAATATTCTATCACGATTGGCTTATGACCAATCACGTCCTTGTTTTTGTAAATAGAATATATACTAATAGATTTGCAAATATCTGAATTTGGCGCGTTTGCGTCTCCGTATAAACTAAATATGCGTATTACCTTCTTTTCGTTATTTTTTAATATCCCCCCTCCTACCTATCGACCTATAACTATGTACAATATATACATTGTAGATATATACGAAATGGTTCCAGTAAATATAGCACTGGAGTGCTTTGAATTCGAGAACTTGCCCCCACACTCCCGTGCGCGTAGATTCCTGAAGTGCCGGTGTAGTTTAGGACGTAGAGTATCAGTAGAATTTCCAAGTTTAACTTGGATTATGGTTATCTCAAATTATTATTTTCTGAAGTCATAACAGTTACTTTTATACAAACATATGTGAATTAATTTACATAAACTTCAGCAACTATACCACGAGCTACAGTAAAACAACCGCCAGTAAATGAAGAGCTCGGTGCAAAGGTCGTTAGAGATTCAGCTCGACGTCTGTTACAATAATTGCGAAGCGCAGCGGCACAATTACATTTCTAATCGCACTAAGTTCGCTCATTACCCTGTCGGCCCCTCAGTTCCATTCAACTTGATATATAGTCCCCACTATTGTTCCTTATTATACCTTATTAAGCTCCGTCGGTTTCGTATAGGCCAATGACCATTTATCTCACTGGATATCTGGCAAAGATAATTGTAACATTATAAATGCCAACGTGTTTGTTTGTTAAGTTTTAACTACTGATCGTAATGAAATGTGCATGTTCATGTTCCGTATGTACAACCCTCCACTTCACAATGTTATATCCTTATTGTTAACTAGTATATAAGACACATATTATTATATAGAGTTAGTCAGTCCAGGGCAGTCACTCCGAGGAGTCAGTCAAGTAGTTTAAAGTAATAAACCAATATTAACCTTAACACGTCTATCATTGCGAAGTCGCAATAAGCTCCTTTTTGGTTCGAGTCGTCAAGGTCTGGAGTAAGCTGTCTGCGCCTATTTTTCCAGACAGTTATAGGCATGTACCATCTTCGTCTTCATTGTAACTTTTCATCAGGTGAGATTGTTGACAAACGCCTATTCCTTTAGTGATTAAAAAAGCTTTTGACAAAATCTACATTGACGCTAGCTAGTAATAAATAAAAGGCTTGGGGTATTGAAGGATGAATTCACAGTTGGCTGCAAAATTACATTCCAATTGACTGAAAATTCCTAGGAGTTTAGTGTTTACAGTTAATAATGCTCTATGTGCAGCAATAACATTAATCTATACTTAATGTTTGGTCAGAAAATGTACCGGAACATAAAAAAGCTTTCGGGCCATTTACCCGCAAAACCGTACAATTGAGTAACATGTTGTTTTTACATACAAATAAACTTTTCGTTTCTCTAAAATTCTGTTTCATGTTAACATAATCAATTACTTATTTTTAATCAATGTCAGTTTTAATTAAGATCAGTTAGTAGTATTAGAAAACAAGTCCTAGGAAGGAAATCCCTTCAAACGTGTGCACCTTATACCTAACATATTGCTGTATTAGTACTTTGAGATATTTGAACTAGCGGACAGCGACTTTAACTACGGGTGGTTGGTAAAGAAATAACGCTCATAATTGAATATATATGTCAATTTATAGATAAAGTTATAACAACGCGCGTAACTACTACCCCGCCAAGGGCACGCCGAAGCGCTTACGTCAGAGTCGAATCGAGTAATTCCTTATTGCCGAGAGAGACGGTAGACACGCAGCGCCGCATCTACACACTAACCCCTGTCAGGTCACTGTTTCTGCCTTTTACGGGTCCGGGCTACAATTTGAGCCGATTGGAGTTCTATCCTAGAGCATATCCTCAACTTCAACAGAATCTGTCCAACCCAGCGGCATTTGTCCGCTATAGAGTGGCAAGTGGAGAAACCGAAAACATTAACAGGAATAATCCACAAAGAAAATAAAGGTGGTATCGTGGCCGAAGAGGTTTCTAGCCAAGTTCAACGAATTGTCGATTGGAGCCCATGATGTAGAAAAGCATTACGACGATAGAAAACGTATATAAATTCAATATTGTAATGTTAAATAATATTTATTTTGCTTCTGTGCAGGCTAAATTACTGGAGTGCACAGTTTTTAATTAAAATTTTCTTCCGTAAATGGTAGAAAAGTAAAGCGCAATTTCTGTAATCATTTCCCAGAGACCTACAAACCGCACACTATTAATTCATATTTAAGTTGAAATTCTGTAATTTAACGTTGAATACTAATATTATATTAACGAATACCTTTAGGTAACTTTACTACGCTTATCTGAATTTTGGAATGTTTTTTTAACTCATTAATTTTATAAGTGAAGTAAAGAATTTGGAAGAAGTTTCAATCACGGATGAACTTTGTCCTGACATAATCATAGCGCCCGTTTTTCTAACTGGCAGGCAGTTTTTTTTTACAAACGCCCCGTCATAACACCCGCGTAAGTCTCAATGCCGTGGGTATATCAGGATAAAAAGCCTATGTGTTAATCCAGGTCTCCAGTTATCTACATACCAAATTTCATCGCAATCGGTTCAGTAGTTTTTGCGTGAAAGAGCAACAAACATCCATGCATCCTTACAAAAACTTTCACGTTTATAATATTACTAGCAGCGCCCCGCAGTTTTACCCGCGTAAGTCCCGATCCCGTGGGAATATCGGGATAAAAAGTAGCCAATGCGTTAATCCAGGTCTCCAGCTATCTACGTACCAAGTTTCATTGCAATCGGTTTAGAAGTTTTTGCGTGAAAGAGTAACAAATATCCATCCATCTATCCAAACTTTCACATTTCTAATATTAGTGGGATATCAGGATATATGGTTTTACTCATGTGTGTATTTCATTTCGGGGATGCCCGACGGGGGCCCTTTTTCAAGGAGTGAAGCGTCCTGCCGCGATGGTGGGGTCACACTGGGTTGGCAACACTTCCACCGGTTCTTTTGTCTTTCGGAATGAGCGGATGTAGACGGTTGCGTTTCCGTTGTTAGTATGTGGTGAAATGTAAAAATACGGACTAACTACAATAGATGATAAAACAGTTCACTATTTAATAAAACAGACGTTAATAGACATTATTATGACAAGTTATATCGGTAGCACACGCCATTGGTCGGCCTGACATTGGTAGGGTGATTAAAAGGCTGAGCATGCATTATAAGTTAATAACGAACACTTTAGTTCTGATTGAGGTACAACATAGCAGTTACTGTTATTTAATGGATTTAATAGTTTATAGCAATAGCAGTGAGATTCTTGTTAGCAATTTGACCTACTTCAAAAACCTTCTCTGTTATTTGTGTCACTCAGTTTGCTCTTTCAGTATCTAATTAACTATTATGTGCTGTTGATGTTTCCATATCTAATAGGTGTACTATTTTGACACAACAACCAACCAACTTTCAAAACTCTGCACTTCAACTGTCAAATTTAAAAATGGAATTATAATTAAACCTCTAAAATGGAGGTTCTTTAAAAACAGTGACATTGACTTGTTTCAAGTCTTAGTGAGTAGTAGTATTTTAAGCGTAAAAAGTCGCGGGTAACAGCTATAGCGTATAAAGCTCGTTATTACTTTATTAACTGAGCTCCGATACCTAGTTTAAATCTTTCTAACCGAGGAGATATAAGTCTTAGCCAGTAAAAGTTATGATCGGTCGGTCGTTGGACGCCCGAAGCGATATTTCCATATTAATTGCACTAATAATATTCATGGAACTTTCTTTGTGGAAATATTATAGAAAATAACGTTATACTTGGCTACAATAAGGTGATTTTAGTCTTAAGGTTTTTACACTTATTAATTAATCACGTGCCTAATACTTGCACAGTTTAAACTAGCACTAGTACCAAGTAGGGTTAGGGCCCATTCACACATATCAGTGAAGTCACAGTTCCGGCACAGTACCGCCACCGTAGTAATTATTCTTTCATACATTCTCTATGAACGCATCCACACCTGTCAGTGTCAGTGATGGCACAGTGCTCTCAGTGACAGTGCCAAGAATGTATGAAAGAATAATTACTACGATGGCGGTACTGTGCCGGTACTGTGCCGGTACTGTGCCGGAACTGTGCCGGAACTGTGACTGCACTCGGCCAATCGGCCTTTATGGGTTCAAATCGAAAACGGGACAAAAATTTGTATGATCCACAGATAGTTGTCCCGAGTCTGAGTGTTCTTTGTGTCCGTTGTTTAAATGTTTGTAAATCCCCCCGCGACACAGCAATATTCCTAATGCGGGAGTTGTCTTTAAAAAAATATATTAACTTCTAAAATTGCTGTGTTAATTGATACACAAATCTTTTCAAAAACCTAAAGATCTCCGAGAACATGAGCAATAGATAATGTAATTATTTATCTATATATCAGTACGTGAGGAGAACGTGAAACACGCACCGACAGGAATATGAAATTTGAAATAAGTACTCAAAGTTTATATGTAGAAGTGCAGAAAGCTAAAAAAAATAATGACTAATATGTGCCATAAAGTTAAAACCGGAAAAGTGCGAGTCGGACTCACACTTGGCCGGTTTTAAACAAACCAAATAAACTCTTCAGCCTTAGATTATTAATATAGATTGAATATTAGACTACACTACTAAAACGACATTCCTCTCAAAAGAGGATTATGGTTTGGTGGTTCAATATACTTAAGCCTGTTCAATAACAGGAAATAATGTAATGCGCAAATGAACAAACATGAACTAACTGACATGTCGGTATGTGACAATGGATGAAACATGGATTCACCATTTCACTCCGGAATCCAATCGACAGTCAGCGGGGTGGATAATCGCAGCAACGGAAGCTTATTTTGAAGCCAAAGATAAATTGTTCTAGACACATGGAATAGAAAAGTTAGAAAAACGTTGGAGTAACCGTATCGCAGTTAAAGGAAAAAAATTATCAAAAAATCTTTGTTTTTAGTATTTAGTATCGGTACTTATTGAACCATAATTACGTTCTTATAAGTATCTATATTAGCAGTCTGGTTACCATAGTACAGGCTCTGCCTAGTTTGGGGTCAGACGGCCGTGGGTGAGATGTGTCAAGTTTACTTATTAATAACAATACTAATATAAATTACATTATAGGATATAATGTGTAACAATAAAATAAAAAGCTCTATTTAGATACAAACTAAGCAAAGTAAGTGAAAAAATAAACTAAATTATTATTTAATAAACTATCCTTTTTTTTTGTAAACCAAACAGATCTATGTAAATAAACAATAATGCAAAAAAATATGTATTTACCACTGAGCAGCATCTTTCCCGCGACGACGAATGCGCGACACTACATTGGCCGTCCCGGCTTATGTCAAAAGAAGTGTGTATAATCACTTCTAAAATAAGATTTAAATATCGCTATAACATAGGTAAGTAACATTTATTATGTTATATGGGTTATAGGGAATAATACCTTTTTTCAATTATCAAATTTAAAACTCATAACATAATCCACATTTCATAATTTTTCAGACGCTAATGAGATCCTATATTAATTGCTCTTTTTGAAAGGCCTTTTTAGTGATTAACCCGCTCCGTTACCACGCCCGTGTATGTGAATGATCCGGGCTGTATTCACAACAACTTGTGAATAGCACTTACATACACACCTTTGAATACAAATACTCGAGCTAATGGTACTTTATATAGCTTTTATGTACAGGGTATTTTTCCTTTAATGTACAACAGATGTTGGTAAAAAAGAAAAGTATTTTCTGAGTTACGTTGATGACAATAGGCATGACATAAAAAAACAGGACACGCGAGGCATGAATTATTTTCGAAATTTTTACTATACAGTAATGTCTGACTTTTAACTGTAAAATATATACAAGGTGTTACAGACAGTGTGGTCATAGTTTACAGCCATATAGTAGACCCTAAAAATTACGTAAAACATGTGATATATAAAACAAAACCTTATTGTTGAACTGACAATATCAACTTGATAATATATCTATTGATTGTATTTCTTAAGAGAGGATACATTTTTTTATTTTATTGTATTTTTTTACAATACAACAATATATATAACAGCAACATAAACAATAAACAATAAAACAACAATAATATAACATATAATATAACAGTAAAAACAATAATATAAATGTTAATATGACAAAATTCGGTAAATGTATAATCCACACTTATGTCAGCAGAATAATACAGAAGTTGAAGATAGTTAAATTGTGCTAACCCTGAACCTCCATGTACAACAATCACAGAAATAAGGATGGCTTGTTTTTTAAACTCATCGTGCGAAAGTGCGAAAATGTCTAAATTAACAAAGTGCGTGTTACGATTATCCAAAAGGCGGCGCAGAGGCGCAGTGTAAAACAGCCTGGGCACACGTTTTTCTCGCCGGTTTACAATTCTTGGTACAATGTAGCATATATAATTACAAATGCTATCTCTATTATTATTCACAATATCTGTGTATTAGAAATTAAATTATGGGTAATAAATAGTATGGTTATTATTTATTAAGGAGAAACATAATACTATACAAATAGTGCTAAGGTTACAAACGTTTATATATACATAAATATGACTATCCCCAGTCAGGCTGCCTTGAACCTAACCCTAGCCTATATATTTTACCAGAATAATTGTTCCATGTTATGAAATGATGTCGACGATTATATTTTTGTTTTCCCTAAATTTTGTTAAGTTAAGACATAAGAAAACAAACACGTCACTAGCCTGCTTGCACTGCCTAAAGTTGAAGCTCGTAAACGATTTCTCTCTCGACTCTTTCCTCGACTTAATCAGAGCAGTCAGTACCTGACAGGCGTAGGCGACGTGTCGCGACGCCAGTAACAATGACAAATAGCAAACACTTTCCCGTTTCTCTTTTTGTTATTTTATTAACACTGAAACCATTTGGTTTTAGGGCACGGCCACGCTGCGCTAGCTGGTCAAGCTACTCATTTAATCAATATGTACTGCGGCTCCATTGCCTAAAATAACATAGACCTATCATATTCCAATGTTATTTTTATACCACTAATGTAACAAACATACCTAGACGACGGTTGCTTGATGAAAAACTGAAAGAATAATCTGTATATCGCCTGGAGATGCAATTTTATGATAATTATAAACATTAACAGTTTCTTGACTATCGACTTAATTATTGTTACTGGGTTGGCAATCCTGGTTCAATTGGTAGTAATACCGCTAGGGTTGCAAGAGACAATAAGCATGAACGTGTCATATAATGTTGTCGAATAAAACTGTAGATTGAATTTATTGAACTTTATAAAGCTACACCGACTTTTTATGATATGAAAGCTGTGTGTTAAATAACGAGGAGTGGTCGTACAACCTGCATTTAATAAGCACAACTAGTGCAACAAAAAATAAACAAGCCTTATTAAAAGGAACAAACGCAAACTAAACGTTGTACAAAATAACGGAAAATAAAGCTCAGCTTCTAAAAGAAACGGAAAAGGATTACGAGATATGCGTGGGAGTTTTCTTTTTACAAGGGAATCAACGACTTTCAAAGGGTCTGCTAGTCCAGTAAATGTTAACGGAAAAGACTTTGTACCCTTTGTACCCTAAAAAAAAACTTTCAGCAACTATTCCATCGTGCAATTCAGCAAAGCTAACAAATCATTACATCTATCTTCCACGACCGTCGTCGGGGAGAATCTACATTAGCTCGGTCTATCGCAAGTAAAGAGACGTATTCATTTATTTAAAGAGCAACTAGCCCTTAAGGAAACCAGGCTTAAGCATCATCAGCTCTGACCTGCTGTAAATTATAGAAAACAGGAAATACTGCGAGGTTATGGACTTGGGTGTAATAGTATTACTATTGAGAAAGAGAGACAAATTTAATTGCTATAATTTTATCATGGTATATGTAGCATGATTCTATCAACTGCTTAAAAAGTTCTCTGTACAAGAGATTGATAAAGTACGATAAAGAAGTCTTGGGTTAATAATGAGATTCACTTACATAATCTCTTTGCTGACTACAAGCTGCATTTAGATGTCGTCAACCGTTAATACATATTTAGCAGCATGATGATACTGAGAAGTTATGAGCTAAATTGTTTACTTGTAGGGAATGGAATGGGAACAATTTTGACTACCTTTTTGAACCAATGGGATCACTCCCTCATTGCCATATAATTGATTAATTATAATACGACTTTATAAACTTGTGTTTATAAAATCCCTAGTGTATCCTACTTTTGTTATCATGGTATACTTGACATTAGGATGCTCCTTATCCTTACACCCTACCTCAAAATAGATTTTATCCATCAATGATATAAATATAGACAAAACTCAATACAGTTTTATTCGTCAACGTGACTACTGAAATTAAGGCACCACGTGTTTTATTCTGGATTCACTGATTTAATTCTTGAGGTGTCTAGGAAAATATAAACTAAAAATACTTTAGACAAATAAAATGTTTTATATATTTCATTTTAACTGTATTGCTGTTGTGTCATCATAGCCCGTCTAATGCGGCCGCTGCCTTAGAAATACACTTTTTATATTTGTAAGACCCGAGTTCGTAAAAATATAGGCTATCGAATATATTCGTACCCAATATCCGGGTGCCATCGGTGTTGACGTATTCCAATAAAACCATTTCATATACATTTCCTTGATACATTAGATTATTCCCATAATATTATCGAAGAGAAGCTTATTTCTGTTCATGGGATGAACATTTTACTAAAGAGACTTTTTGAATTTAATATACATTTTGTTTACCCATTACACGAATTAATAAAGGTTTCGTGTTTTGACCATAATAATTTATTCGAAAACTTGTAGCTGTTAATCCAACGTTTATTGCAATATTCTCGAAGGGACAGGCAGACCATCTATGAATATTATTTCACCAAATATATTCTTAGTCCCAAATAATGCACGGCGAAACTGTTGCAGCTTTACGTTACTTTTCCAGAGTCGGTGCTACTACCTAAAATTTGCTACCAGGAAAACTTAATGAAAATTGCTTTTAAAGAAGGAGAAGGCGTCACTGAATTGTCACTGTTCGCTCTTTAAATAAAGTAGGAGCAGTGGTATCACACTGGATTGGACTTCTAACTAAGAGGTTTTACTCCCTATTTCAGTAATAACAAGAACCGACCATTATCTCTATGATGCACTAAACAACATATTATTTGACTATCTTAACAATTACTGTGGAGTTTTGTAAATTAAAGCATTCTCCCAAAAAACATAACCCGCATCTATGAAATTTCTTAAGAAAAACATTGATTACTGTGATTTAAGACGGTAAAATTCATGTAAACCGCAAAATATCGCTGATTGAAGCTTTGTATAAGTACGGTACATTACTTAGGTTAACGAGTATTTTAGAAGTGTAAAAATACCTTTATTTATTTATTTATTTCTCTTTATTGTACACCTTTAAGTAGTAAATAGTGCAAAACAAATTACAAATGTTAATGTTTAACAATCGACGGTCATAAGACACACGGCGATTTCTTCCAGACAACCTTTGTAGGGATATTGTCGAATATAATTGAGGGTAGTCTGTGGTGTACTAATATAAGGTTATCTTAAGATATTATATTATACTGAATACTATATTTACCTTTATTAACTATAAACATATTACATACATATATTAATATTCATATTACTTATATATACACTAAAATATATTAAGTAATTAATGAAAAAAGAACACAAGACTTTTATAGCGTTACTTTCATTTATCTCAGAGCACATTTTTGGTCGGATTTTAAAAATAATTTTTAATAAACACCATCATAAAACGGAGTGTGTCAAAGAAAAAGGCTATTCATTAGTGTCCAATAAAAACATTAAAAGCGGGCTTAACTCGCAAAAGTCGGTTGAATTTTTCATGTAAGGTTAATAAAATTACGTTTTAAAAGACTTGTATTCCACCCAGGGGCAACGTTAAAAGAGAAATGGAAACTTCTACCCGCTTCTGTTAATTAAAAAAAAAAACGAAATGTTGCAAAAATGAAATAGCTCCATTTAATCCAAAAAAGAACGAATTAAAATAAGAATTGCTTAATTATTTCGTAAAGTAGAAGTAATTAATCTTGAGCACAAATGCTATGATTTGAGTAATGGCTCTTGTATCAACTTACGCTGCACGTCTGGACTACCTAGTTGCTAACATTCCCGTTTTAGTAACTTTTTACTTACTTTCTTTTTTGAAAGTTTCTGTTATCTGTGTACCGACTTTGTATTTTTTTTGGCTTTTGTCATACTTTTAGGAATTTTATGACCTGTTTTCGCTTTTATATATAAAGTAGTATCCTTTCCGTATTATAATATTAACAAAATATTGACATTTTCTTTTATTTATTATATTATTAAATAGGAAACTTAACAGTTTTTAACAATTCATGTATACACATGAATTATTACAAAGATATCAAATTCTTAAGCCTTAAACAGATTTTTAAGACATTTGTTTCGATATATAAAACAATATATTTTAACAAAAAAATAATAATTGACATAAAATAGGATCTTATCTATTTACCAGTAAGGATATTTGCGATTTGTTTCAATATGAGTCCTTAGGTAATTAAAATAAATTTTAACATAACTCTTTTTAAACAGTCGAAAAACTATGAGGTATTTAAAAGAACGTTACACTATTGTAACAAATTTCCAAAAAAATGTTAAATTATCAATTAAAAGACTGGTAAGAAGGTACTTTGGTACTAGCAAATGTTTCTTGCCTCGGCAAACAACCACACAATCTGCTTTATCGGTTCCTATAAACACACGTAGCAGGAGGGTGTGACAACAGTCGTGTGTTGACATTTCCCCCTATGAATCTATGGCGATCTACCAGTAAGGGTACTAAAGTACATACGCTCTGACTGATCGTACTTTTTTGTAGGTTTGACGTACTTTCCCAGTCTCAGTGAGGTACTCTACTACACGGGTGGAATACAAAATTCATATAAATGTAAGCTATGCAAAAGTTTTACATTGAAATTAATACAGGTTCATCATCAGCATCATCATCAATACAAATAAATAAAATGGAAGGCTGTCTGTAATGTCAAAATAAAAGATTTTTTAAGCTCATACAGTTATTTGCACGATACCCATGCCCAAAAATCTATTTTATTTAATTTTTATATGTCTGTCTGTCTATCTATCTGTCTGTCTGTTTGTTCCGGCTAATCTCCGGAATAGGTGGACCGCTTTCCACACGACTTTCACTGGTAGATAGCTGGTGTTTTTAGGAGTAACTTATGTTACTTTTATTTTGGAAAAAGAATTAGGGTTCACGCGATTCATTTGCACACGCGAGCGAAGCCGCGCGGGAACTGCTATTGTGAATAACTTGATTTAAGAGAATAAATCAAATCAAATCACTTTATTTGCGGGAAAAGTGGTACAAATATGATGGTACAAAAAATGTTGTTCCTCACAATTCACCAAATTTGCCATGCAAATACCATGGTTACACAAACAGAACTGCACTAACGCAGCCATACAAGTACACAATTATATTTTTGAAATGTCACCAAAAAATAAAAACAATGTCATGATAATTATACCAAGTTTGAATGATACCAATAGAGCCACAACAAACACACCATGTTTAACAAGAAACACATACTCGCATCAAAAATATATATTATCCAGGTCCAAAAAATTCTTTCATTGTGTAAAATGTGTGTTTTATTAACCAGGTTTTCAGTTCCTTTTTCATTTTTTGTAACGATAGCTCGCGAATAGATTTGGGCACCTTGTTAAACACTTTTATACACATTACATAACAATTATTTTTAAATAATGATGTTCTGCAAGCGGGCATTATTAATCTAGAAGGATCTCTTTTGCCTAGAATTGAATTTTCACGGGCAATAACAAATTCATTCGATTTTTTTTTACGTGGATGCAGATTTCGAAGATATACAATCCTACAAGTGTAAGTATATTATGGTTCCTGAATAGAGGTCTGCATGAATCCAATGGACCTACATTACACAGTGCTCGTATACATTTTTTCTGACATATAAACGCCTTATTTATATCCGTCGAATTTCCCCACAATAATAGTCCATATCTTAAGATGGATTCTACGTATCTATAATAAGCCACTAATCTGGTAGGCATACCTGCAACGCGTTGTAAATTTCAAAGGCCATACACAAATTTGTTAAGTTTTATGCAGAATTTTTTGATGTGTAATTTCTAGTTACAGTGCTGATCTAAGAATAATCCTAAAAATATCGTTTCCGTTACCTTCTCCAGATCTTTCCCATGGGAAAGATCCAAACTGATCCAGAGTCCACATTAAGTGGCCTGTATAAAATAACTTCTTCTCAGGAAAGGGATCATTTTCACGGTAAAAACAACTCGCCGATAGGCAATGGTCATATGGGACATACCATCTATGTTTATAGGATACCTTTTTCGGACCCTGCAGGTGTCCTTTATCGAGGAGCGAAATGACCTGTCATTTTAGTCCTGGAAAAAGTCCTTTAAAAATCAATTATTCTTTTTAAACTTCATAAATAAATTATACTTGTAAATATTAAAAAAAAACATTATAACACTTATTAAAAAGGTACGTGAAATTTCCTTTTAAAATTGATTCATGTGTTCGATCACATGTCCGAATACTCAAACGTCGGTGTCTTCTCAATCCTTTCGGAGCGATTCAACTGTATCACGTTTCAAATACCGAGTATTTTTAGGTCCACCCACGCACCTTAATATTCGTTTCCTCCTTCCTATCATCGTAAAGGGATCGTATGTTATTTGAAACTCAAAGCTTGGACAAGACGTAATTTCCCGAGGCCGAACCAATATAATACATATTACTTCCATGAGAGGAAGTTCGTAAACTTATTTTTTCATATGCCACGTATTCTATTACAGTCTTAGGGTACATTATAAAGAAAACAATGACATTTGTTACAACCAAACTTTTAATCGTTCACAGCCACCTTTAAATTAAATTATTAATTACATTTAAATTAAACTTTCTTACAACAATAAATGTGTATTTTTATTAACTATGTTATTACAACGTATCAACGTAAATTAGCTTCAAATTTAAATTAGGTTTTAAGCGGTATCCCATCAGCAAAAAATATGACCATTTTTAATGAACGAACTTTCACCATATTTGAAAAAATATAAATAAATCGGACATTCGCTTACACACCTTTAAAAAAATTATCGCGTTTGATCCAGTAGTGAACTACGGCATACCCATTGATTGTTACGAATTCTAATCCGTAAAATCATTATGATTTTATATAAAGCAATGTTAATAATACACTTTAATAGTTTGGAATTAACTTGGACAACCGGTAATGCACAAAAGAGACACATTCTCCTGATTAAGCGCCGCTATTACTGCAGCTATTAAGCGCAAGTCTTGCTTTCATTCCGTATAATAATAGAAGTCTTTAACACGTTTAAGAACGTGTTAAAGTTACTAATGAAAATAAAAAATGCTCGTAATTGTTTGGGGTGTAAGACACAGTAGACGTCTGCTCTGTTTCGAGTTGGCCGACTGGAAAAGAAACTGCACCTCACAGAAAATCGCGCTTGACCAGCTGCAGTAGGGTCGCTAGAGCTAAATCTTGTCGAGGGAGACAGGGTTGGCAACGCACGAATGACACCACTGGTATGTTTATTGGGACAGGTAAACCCTTACCATTAGGCATAAAAGCGCAGATATTCAGGAACAGTTGTCTCTTTTTTCTATAGAAGTTAATAGGTTACATAATGCTACACAGACAAACAGACAGACAAGTTGGTCTAGTGAGTAGTGATCCTCACTGCTAAGCCAAAGTCGTAGAGTCCAACCCAGGACAAATAATTGTGTGACAAGCACGATCATTTATTCTGTGTCTGGGTTCCATTTATCTATAATGTATATATTTAGTAGTATATAAGTATGTTTATCAGCAGTCTGGTTACCATAACAGGGGTGTACCTAGTTTTTGATCAGACCCGTGTGTGAGGTGTCTTAAGTTGTTATTATTACGCTTACAGTATTCTTGATGTCCGTGTTCGGGTTCATGTAATGGCCTTTGAACACATCACCATCCGAAACCTTTTGGACCGCCAGCGTTGTCTTAACAATGGAGAACAATCCAAATATGGAAAACCACTATAAAAGTGTCTCATAAATCAAATAGGGCCTCTATCTTATTACCGAATTAGGAAAGTACCTCTCTCTGCAAGGTCGGTAGCGTAGTGGCTAAGGCGTTGGACTTGCGATCAAGTGGTTACGGGTTCGAATCCCACCCAGTGCACAACCGTCGTGAACCCACTCCTAAAACAAGCGTTAAGCTTAGCTGGAAGGGTTAACAAGATTACTAGTAATGTGTGACCCACGTTTCTAGTAGTAATCTTTAAAAACAAAAAAAAAACTGTTGTTTTGACGATAGCTAAATTTCTCCGAGCTTCTTAATAAGAAGTTTTTCAATTAACCGTTTCTTTTAAATATTTTATATAATTTTACTGACTATCAGGTACCTACCAAACGATAACTCTAGTGTAACAATTATGCAAAGTATATATTTTTGTTGTCATAAGCATACCTCATAGATAGGCTGGCCTAGTTTCAGTAGTTGATATAATACACGACAAATATTACACACACTATCGATACAACAGTATCAATAAAAAGCAATTCTATCGATAGCATTCAACGCTATTACTTTGCTAATAACATTATCGCTTACAGCATACTCCATAGTATTCATTGGTGGTCACTATCGATATATACCGATAGTAGTGCTAAAATTTTCTATTTTAGTATTATCGGCACGATACCATAGTTACATCTAATTTTCATGGCATACTATCGATAGTATTACCATGTCAGTTGTAGTCACAGGAAATACTGGAAATTCGGGTACGCGACCTTAGGCTCTGCGAGCTACTACAGTCTCAGTCCCGTCCCCTATCCGAGGCTTGCGGTATCCCTTACCCTAGGTTCTTCTCCCTACCCATTTTTCCTTACGCAAACTTATCTTCCTCCTTTTTTTTCCATCTTAAAACGACTATATTCCCAAGAAGGGTTGGCGTCAGGCAGGTGGCCAGCCATAAAAAAAACGAGCCAAAATCCTTCGCAATCACATTGCGCCGATGATAATGAAAATTGGGAAAACGGCAGGTAAATTATGACTATCGTTAATAAAACTATCGTTTAAGATCCAAGAATCGTTTTAAGAATCTTAGTAAGAGAGGAATACTGTTTCATTATTTGTATCTTACATGAGAGAGTAAGAGAGCTTAGTTTAAAAAAAAACTTTCTCTACCATTACAGGGTTACTGATTTCATATTAGCTGCGCCCGGTAGTTTCACCCTCCCGAAGTCCCGATGCCTTGGTAATACCGGGATAAAAAGTAGCCTATATGTTAATTCAGGTCTTCAGCTATCTACATACCAAGTATCATCGCAATCAGTTCTGTAGTTTTTGCGTGAAAGAGCAACAAACATCCATACATCATCACAAACTTTCGCGTTTATAATATTACAAGATTTTACATTACGATCTCATTTTACATATAAATTTCGCTTTCAAAATACTAGCATGTAGTAAAATGGTGTACACGTTCCGTAAATATGTTAATCAGGACCATAAAATAGAAGTTTCAAATTATACTAAAGTTCTGTTCTTGTCGTATATTTTGGTTATGAATATTCGCGAGGTGAACACGTTGCGCTGCCATCTTTTTTCCTCCTTTTAATAATCTTAATATGTAAAAAGGAAGAAAAGTATATTCTCATAACAAGGGTCGCGTAGGATGATGTAAATTGTAATATTTTTCGTGGAACATGCTCCGTGCATTCGTGCTGCCCAAATTTTTTGCTTCCGCCGCTGTGGCCAATTACAAAATTTCAGATAAAGGCCAACTGTGTTCAAACTTTTAAACTTCAACTGTACGCCAAGCTTGTTATTTTCATTTTTGTGCATGAACATACATAGCGAAACATTTTTGGCGATTGTACTCTAAAATTAGAAACACAATTTCATTAACCTCGTTTATACAATCGGACGTTCACATTCCGAATCCTGGTATCCTATACTTCATTACTCCCTGTAAGGTTTTGCTTTTTAAGTGTGTTGTTATTATCGTTGTTTTCTTTTTTTCTTTGCTTAAAATCGCTTACTTAAACCAAACTCATACTCTAAATCAATTTTTGCTAGTTTGATGCCCACACTTAACAATAGATTACTATTGTGTATTTTTTTAAAACAACATATTATTTGTACATTATTATTGTTTCCCTTAATACTCTTAGATAGCAACAGGCTCCAACCGTGGACTTATATGTCAATATGTAATTGTAACCAACGGTTATAGACACGAGGTGTAATTGTCACGACTTCGATAAAGCGTATAATTTTAGGCATTCAAGTTAAAGGTGTTCTTAGGCATTCTTTAGATTTTTAGTAATCAAATACTTACTATATTTAGTATTGTGTGGTTAGTATTATTTAGATTAGATTCATATAATAATACGAAGCCCGGATCCAAAAGGGTATGTGGTTATTTAAATTTTGTCCGCCAACTATCAACGTACCGAACTGCCAAGCGGATTTGTACCATATTTAGTTACAACATAGAGCCCAGTGTCTTTCTCTTACACAGAGTTTACTCCCGCTTGCATTCAATCAGGATAATTTTTATAAAGCTGTAGAGTTGTTTGTTTAAACACTCTAATCTCAGGTTCTAACTAGAAATCGGGTTAGATAGTGTCTTTTTTTTCTAAGGATCACGCTACGAATCAAAGTAGCATAACATACTCGTCTACATAAATAAAAATAATTAAACCTAAGTATGTTTGTCCTCTATGCATTTCTAAACCGTTGATCAGATTGAGATGAAACTTTGGTAGGATCTTCTGATAACGCAAGAGACTCTCTCTTGGCCCAAAAAATCTAAAAAAAGCATTGCAATTGCAACGCTTACCGAATAAAGCTAGTTGAAAATAAGGGTTAGTAAAATACATACAAGGGAAGGTAACTTACTGCATTAATATCTTCATCATTATCAACGTCTATAAAATTATTTTTCTGCTGAGTAAGATTTGCCAAACTATAGTAACATTTACTTAGTGTATTATAAATTGGTTTTAGCACAATCATTTTTTACACAACTACTTATACAGCGTACACACAACCTATTTCTGTTTATACTTAACACAATACAAAAGTCAGTTCATCATAAAATGCGAGATTAAGGATTTATAGTCATTAGTTTCATTTGGCGCTACGTAATGTACATGCAACATGCGTAGGTTTTCTTTTTGTACGGTACGGTGAATGACCTTCAACGTTTGGCACCGTCATGACCCAGCTGATTACATAAAATGTTTAAATGTTGTTTGATTTGTTACATTTTTTCAGTAAAAGGTTCTGTTTACTCATATGTAATATCACTTTTAAGCAAAAAAATGTAAAATAAAAAATGATCAATTTTCTGCCAGAAAATTCCGATGATTTTCGACTCAGAATAATGGTGTGAATACACTATTTCAGGATTCGGTACGGTGTCGCTTACACCCTGAATAGGTACACTAAGTAAAACTTAGTAAGCAGTATAGTAACGTAACCGTAAGTAACCGGTTTACAACGATGAAAAATTAATTTATGAATACCCCAGTCGACTGATTATTCTATCCAGAACAAGTGTTTTTACGTCAGAACCCACGAAACCCACGTAAATGTCATTTTTGTTGTTCCTTGTGTACAAGAATCACAACAGTGGGAATAGGAATTACATATATATGATATTGCTAATCGCAATATGTACTTTTGTAATTAATTTTTAATTTTGTTATTACATCTGCCAACAAAAGAGATATAGATGCAGATGTAGCGTCAAATGAACAATATTATATTTCATATGCATACACAAATTCAATTCCATTTTCAAACTTGTGAAGGAAACTTAGTGCTTCCGCATTTATTATGCAGTGCCAACACACTCGCTACATGCTCCAGCGATACACCTACACCTAAAACTGCAACGTATTTAACTATGAATGTGACGTTTCTGTACAAAGTTGCGTTCCTAGACTTTTGAACTTCACAAGTAAAAAGTTTTATTTGTATTTTTATTATTAAAGGTTTTATTTGGTCTTGACTGTAAATAAATGGGACTTGACATACTTATTCGAATCTCGTCAGAATAATTTCAGTTTTACAGTATAAGAGTCGCCGTTACGATATTTGTACATTGCTTTTAATTTTTATTTCACTACCTATTTCGCTTCCATACTTAGTTGTTTGCGAAAAGGTTCATAAAAAATATATTAATAATATGTGTGTATATTCATATGTATTTAAGTGTTGTAAAAATCTATATATATCTGGACTCAGTGTGTTCGTATGGTTCTAGTTCAACTACTTTATATCTCCAAGTGATCCAAGCGTGGTTCTGTATTAAATTTGGCAATAAAATATATTATTGCTTTCATGACTTTTGTATCTTTATCGTATATTATCTCTTTAATCGGCAACATTGAAAAAACCGACCGATTCTATACCTAAAGTGCATCCAAAGATTTTAGGTAGTAGGTAGAAATATAATAAAACAAATAAAGATTTTTTTCAAAATATTTACAATCTGGGGTAAATACTTACTAAAATGACGAACGACGGAAAGTGAAGAAACTTACCGAGTGATATATTCCATGAAATTTGAGGAAACTTGTTGCATACATACATTGAAGCTTAATTTTCTCTCTAACGTGTACGGTATGCCTTCGTCACTGCGAAGTGTGACGCCTCATATTTCACTTACTAACGTTACCTCCTCGAAGTGAACTAAAATACTTGTTGTGTAAACAATTTACCTCAACATTTTGGTAAGCAATTTGATTTTTTGTAACTCGAGATTGATGTTAAATTATGTTATTACAGCAAAAGAATAATTAATATAATGAATGATTTCTTATTCAAACCAAACCAAGTGAAGTCTTGCCATAAAAAAAAAACCTGCTGTTCGTTGATAAGCGCATAAGGTACGAACGGCTAGACGAATTTGGTTTTTGTTTTCTTTGAAATGTTAGTCATAATCCGAGATTTTTATGCAATAAACAATTGGCCAATTTCCCCGGAAAATGGGGAAATTCAGGGAAAACTGGAAGTTATTTTTTCCATTAAATTGAAACAAGATTGACAACACCTACCAGGTCAGCGCACCGATCGCCGCTAGCAGGACATTCATCCTTACACCTTAGAACCTTAATAGTCGCGCACAGTACGGTTCCAGAGGAATTTCCTCCCGCGAACGCTCCGACTGTGGAATGAGCTCCATGCTGAGGTTTTCCCGACGGACCACAGTACCTGTGGGGTTCTTCAAGAAATGTATGTAGGTTTTTAAAAGGTCGGCATGCAGGTCCTCTGGTATTGCAAGCATCCACGGTAACCACTTACCATCAGGCGGGCCGCATGCTTATATGCCACCGACCTTGTATAAAAAAACAAGTATTTAATAATATCGTTCTGGTATTTTGACAACTAGACCATTGGAACCCAGATTTGGCAAATAGAAATTTTGCTAGAATGTTCTTTGACGATATGTAGGGTTTCTCTTTTTCGGCATATTACAAAAAGGTGTCCTAATATACGACTATATTAGGACGAACAATGACAGCTTAAAAAAAAATTCAAATTTACTTATAAACTATATATATGTCACAAAACAGACTTTTACGGACAAATCCAGACATCTCTTTAAATTTTTAAATCCAAATTTTTGTTTTTCTTTAAAATAATAAGGTATTACCTAAAATCATCACAACGTTACGTTACCTACGTCAGGCACAATTATACGACTGTAAATATGACCCTGCCTTTTTGTAAGGTAATAATATATTGTATGATAACCGCTTCCGAATAAAACATAAAAGAGAGAAAACCAAATAACAAGGGTTCATAAAGTTTTAAAATTCCAACAAAAAATGGATAGTTTTCCTGGAATAGACACAAATACTGCTTAAAGGTAAAGCTAAAAACACAGCGAAATGCCGAAAATTGTTTTGAGTGCCTCTCTCATTTATTCATCGTCGAACTTTTTGATACGTTTATTTTTTCATCCTATTTCGGTTCAGCCCGTGCAAATTTGGCTTATTCAGTTTCTGCAAATGTTCAGAGCATTCATTTACGGTTTCTAGATAAAGGCAGGAGAACTCCCCAAGGTGTGTATGCTCGTAAACCCAGGTTTGAATGTTTGTTTATGCACACTGCGGACCTTAGGGATTCGGTGTGCGGTAGTTTTCAGTAATATAAAATACGCTATAAGTAAGCATAGGTCCACTTGACCCTTTCCGTAGCATGTTTGGCTGCTGATATTGCCGATAAAATAAATAAATTTTGCGAGCAAGAAAAATAATAAATCGCTTTTTATGACTTCATTTTTATCCTGTGCTAGCGTTCTAATATCAAAAAGGCCTTACATTTTTGCAAATAGGTCGGTCAGCTCGTCATCTGACTCTCACTCGGGCTAACATCTAACTCGAGAGGGACGGCTTCTTACGAGTCCCAGCAAAACCTCCTCTCCTGGCAAATGCAAAAATGAAGGTCGAAGACACCTCGTGGTTATAGTCAGTTTAACTTTGTCATATTATACTCTCTCGTGCCTTCGACAATACGTTACGTACGTACGTACGTTTTCACACAATAAAAAAAGGCAGGGTGCATACGGGAGTCACTACATCGTACGAGTAGAACGACCTGAGTTAGTTCCAAGAATACAATAGAATCAATAAAGATATTTACTAGCCAATTTAATACGGAACGATACGGTAACGATAATCTCATAACTTTAGCAAACAGTATAAGGAAAAACTAACATTCGTAGTTTTAGTAATGGAAAACATACATATGCATATTGCATATATTTACATATATATATATAAATATATATACCAGGTCTTGCAGCAGCACGCAAGGAGGGCAGCCCTCCTTGCGTTTATCTGTTTATTCGTTCAGGATCTATTACAAGAAATACACGTCTCAAACAGTCATCTAGATGGTTTAAATTCGGTCTCATGTTATTCCAATTACAAGAGATCACAGCATGCGATTAAGAAAGTAAAAACAATTATATAGTTCTTGTAGCAAAGTGAAAACGGCCTGTTCTGTTCACAGTTTTGGGGACCTTTTATTCCTACAGGTAAGTTGGCATGACGGTTCCTGTACGTTCATCAGTAGAAATACAAAGCTTGTAGTACTGGTTAACTGCATCGAGATATTATAGTAATAATAATTCAGTGGTTAATTGTGGTGTTTTATGTAGCTATCTAGTTGGTCCAAACTGAATAAAATGTGTCCAAAAACAGCGACTACGCGTTGCCAAGAAAAAAAAATACTAGAATAATAATGTGTTGTTTATAAATATGTAGGTACAAGTTATCCTTAGCCAACAGCTCAATTTTCGCTAATAGACCGATTCTCGCCAAAATGAATTGCAAAACGATGTAACAATTTATTTCCTTTTCTCTAATCTTTTTTATCTTCACGCCGTAATGGACAAAACATTTTGATATAAAATTTTAGACTGAAGTGTAATATTTATTATTTTTTTCGATATTCAAATCCAGCCGCTGAAGATTTCGGGGAAGCTTGTATAAAAATTATATTTAATTGAGACTCAATGAATTGTAAAAGTCTTTTAACGTTAGTAAATTGTATTTACTATGCGTAAATATGGGTAGGTGGAGGCAATAAAAAGCGATGGAAGTGCGTGTACGAATGTGGGGGCTCAGGCGATAAATCGCGTCGCGCGGTCGTGATTCATGAGCGTGCCCGGGACGACCCCGGATTACGCGCTGGACTTTTGTTGATTACCCCTGCTATCGTTTTATTAAATACAACTTTTTATAGAATTATATTATTAATTTATTACAATATTTGATATTATATATATACATATTTCTTCTGTGCGTGTGTATGTCACTGAACTCGTCCTAAACGGCTTGACCGATTTTAATGAAATTTGTGTTTTCAGAAGGATTTGAGAATGGTTTAGACTTACAATTAGACCCGGTAGATGGCGCTGGGTTCCAGGATTAATATTTTTTACGTTCCGGCAGGACAACGTCTGTCGGGTCCGCTAGTTATTAAATATATTAGTATCAAATTTCCAATTTCATTTTCAGATAGAAATGTCTTCCAGACGTCTGAAATGTTAGAAACATGGTACGGAGTAGGCAGCAGGTCTACTCCGTACTCAATCTGCACGTGTAAAAACTGATGTACCGACCAAAATAATAATTATTTCGGTTTATCCATTCGAATGCTGATCCTGTCCTCCTGATGCACCTTCGGGTCATCTATTGCGACCAGCATATACATAAATGTTTCGCCCATATAATGTCACACTATGCCCGATGTGTGGATAACTTTTAACAATTTCAAAAAGGCCTTTTTGTCTTTGCGCCGGTACCCGCTTACTTTCAAGAAGACCGTTTATTGGTTGGTATTGGTTTTCACTAATAGACAGAGTGATTCATGAGAAAGGTTAAGGTGTATAATTTGTTAAGATTTTGTGTAAATTTATTGAAATGTGTTGTTGATTGTTGAAGATGTCTCTGCTACTCGTGCGAAGCTCCTTTTTTATATTTGAAGTACGACGATGAAGAGTCACTTTCAAGTACTCTGCATTAAATAAGAAAACTACTTAACACTCCATGATAACTTTGAAGTTTTGCTAACATTGTAGACATAATGGATCATGAATAAAGCCCTTATAATGGAAACGACAATACTTCAGAAAGTTATCCCCGCTTTATCCCGTAGGCACCAGCGGGGCGGCCGAAAAATCGAATATCAAAATTTGATTGATGGCAACTTCGTCCCGGCCGACGTTTGCCAAATTTAGGCCGCACCGTTACGGACAAACAATGGCTACGCCCTACGTCACTGGTGCCCTCTAACGTCCCTGTTATGAACGTAGTAATTAAACTGCGGCACACAAATAGAACAGAAACAACTACAACAGCTGGACATCACAACATAACTAAAAAGTGATTTATTAATTATATTGAATATGAATGGAATAGTTTTTTTTTTTCATTTTCATTTATTATATCTATTCTATATTGAATAATTATTATTTTTTATTTAACATTTAACCTATGTGAGAGTAGAACGAAGTGACTATATTCTATTTCTACTTTATAATTTATGTCTAAGTACTAAACGTTCATTGGTAGGTCTTCATCAAATACATAATATGTCTATTCGCATAAAATCGATTGTGACATTTATAATTCTATGATACTTGTATCGATAAATTCGATAAAATAATGACCTGAAACTTAAAATGAAAATGCTCTGTATATAAATGATGAAACAAAAATCCGCTTTGTAAACGGTTTTACGATAAGACAAGACTAAACTTCAACCAATATTATCTGAAAAAAATCGCTAACAATCTCTGATTGGTATCCGAAAGGCATCGATCAGGCCAATACCATCCGGCGTCCTTTAGAAGGCCCGATTGAAAGAACCCCCGACCAAAGCTTCGCGCGTGTCGTTCGATTTCTTTGTGATGTCGCTCTTTGATCTACGCCTATAGGTGCTGCTTATTTCAAATACCTTTCACCTTTGACCATTCTTATTCTTTATTTATTCGGGTTTTTGGCACTTCAAATCAGAAATTCGAAGGTTCTCGGGCTTTATGGATAAATTATACAGTTACATTTATGTACTCTTCTATATTGATTATGTTATTGTTGCGGAACAATTTCACTTAATAAATAAATGGAAAATAATTAAGTAATTATTTTATTTTAAATGAATAATCATTGCAATGCGCCTATTATTTGTTATGGAGGCTAAAATAAAGTAATTTTCACGTTGCCCGTACTTATCGGATAAATCGGTTTTAGTGAAAATAGGTATTATCGCATGTAATTATATTGTTCGAATCCAGTTATGGCAATCGTAACTAGTTTTAACAATGTAAGTACATGCAGCTCTTCATAATTCATAATCTACAGGTTGTTACATAAAGTGTGATCAAATTTTAGGTGCGTTATGTGTAGCCGACAAATAGTTGATTTAGCTTGAAAAAAGGGATTCAGAGGGACATTTTCAGCAAAATCTGGACATTCCATTAACATCCTTGGTATTAAATATCTATAGTTTCATTCATGCCAGCCCTCTCTCATACGAAATATTAATTAAAAACAAACTTTAAGATTTCTGTATTAAAAATCACGACCTTTTACAAAATTGTTACCGCTTTTTGTTATTCATGGGTCTTCTTCTATACGACCCTAAAATATGACCACACCTTTCTGTAACACTCTGTATATAAATAATAAATAAATTTAGAGAAATGTGAAATTTGAAATACTTAACATTTAAATGCTTAAAGAAGTGCAGAAAGCTAAAATTTTTATTCAATATAGTATTTAGCGCCCCGCGGTTTCACCCGCGTAACTCCCAATGCCGTAGAAAAATCGGGATAAAAAGTCCTATGTGTTAATCTAGGTGTCCAGCTATCTACATACAAAGTTTCATCGCAATCGGTTTAGTAGTTTTCTCGTGAAAGACAAACATCCATACATCCTCGCAAACTTTCATGTTTATAATATTAGTAGGATGTACTCGTATAAATTTAAAAATTATGCGGAAACGGCTACAAAACATACGGAAAGTCTATACAATCACGCTTCAAGATTTACTGGTCAACAATATAAAATAAAAGTGAATGAATTATAGTCATTTGGAATGGTGTATGGAAAATGGACCACCAGGCAATCGTAATATGTTAGTTGAATTGTTCATAAATGAAGAAATCAAAATTTTATAATTCATATCGAAGATTTCACTATTTTTATCTGTTCCAAAAATATAAAAGAATTAAAAAAAGCGAACTGGTATAAAAGGATGTTTCTGTATATTTTTTAATATTTATTTTAATTCCACCCATGTATTTTACTTAAGTATTACGATGGACAACAGTTTTAGTAAAGGCAGAAAGAACAAATCTACCAAGAATAAGTTCTTTCTTTGTTTCTTGCTATGTTAATAATAGGAAAATTCTTTGCCATAAATCAAAGAATTTTAATGCCATTTAACGACTGGATAATTAATTGGTTGTTTACTGTTTCCTAAGATCTAATTTAAATACTTTTCAAAATAACGTATAATACATTATTATATAGGTATGGGCCAAGGTCGCTCCTAGAAGCGTGTGATGGCCTCAGGAGGCTTCTGTGCTTCTGGAAGAAGCTAGCCTGGCTCAATAAGCCAGTCTTAATGTACGCATAATGGACCGTTTGTGAGTCTCATGCGGAAACAGAGCCGTTTACCAATACCAATAGGTATTAATAACTACTTCCAAAATGAACCTTTTTTTCTCGTTAGGTAATTTTCCGAATCCGATCCCAAAAATCCGATGATTGGATGACGTCGACAAACGTCGACGCAATAATTTTATAGCCACATCTGATACTACCAATACCACAACATCGACAACATTTAATATTACAGACTAAAATCCTAAATCCGTAAATAGGTCCATATGTATGAAGAATTTTTTTCTCTATGCTGCCATACATTCTCTCTAAAATAATCTTACTGAGAATTTTTATATCATTATACGTCATCAGGTTTAAGTCGTAATTTGTATTTAAGTATTCATTTGAAACTGTTTGGAAGACATTGCATTTACAAATAGTATTGTGTTTAAATAAAAGCATTATTTTCAAATTCAACGTTACCTATATTGTTCCAATATTGCTACATTGGTTCACTCTATTTTATAGGGCTAATAAAACCAATCTCGATGCGATAACAACCGAGTAGTATACATTCATGCAGATGCATCTCCGCTACGTCAGCCAACATGTGCGGTAAGTCAATAACACTAACTACGGCTGCGGTACGCCATCCATTGTGCGTTCACTGTGAAATATCTTATCAGATTAGACAGCAGAACGTGCACCGCGCTCCAAAATGGAATAGTAATCAAGTACGCATGGCGATGGGAATACACGTCGCTCCGACACTAACTTCTCTCACGCTAAGGGGCTTGCGGTCGTTCGGTCGAGCTGACACTTTAATACCAATAGCGTTGAGCAAGGTTTCTACACGAATACTGAGAAATTTGGCCACAGTTTGGGAATGCTCAGTAGAGTTTTTTAGATAACATGTCAGCACCAGGCATCAACTCAAAAGTGAATAATCGCAAACACAAAACTAGTTTACAAATAAGAGGATGAGTTCCCACAGAATACAGTCAATGCCACTGTGGCTAGAGCGTGCGGAGTAATGCTGATAGAAGTACTAGTAGGAAGTAGGAAGCCGATTTAAACGATGGTGACGTTCAGTTAAAATTCCAGTTTTAAGTTACACTAGTAAAAACACGCAAGTACATAAAAATAATGAACAGCGTTTAATACTTTTTTAAATGGTTTTATTTAGCTTGTTCGTTTTTTGTTTGGGTCAAATTTAGTAGTTGAAGTTTTACCCTCTTCAGACAGATTGATCTGATATTTGGTACACATCTTTGGTTCTGATGACAATATTATTTAATTTATGCAATATCATTGTAAATCCAAGATGGCCGCCGCTACAAAATGGCGGATTACATATTTTTGCACCACCCAAAATAAAATGAGCATATGAAATATGTAAACAGCATTTATAATATATATTTATATAATTATATGAGCGGTTTACTGTTGATAGAAATTTCAATAGATATTTTTTTCTCTGATCCAATGCCCTAAATTGATAAGGAGAGTGGTGTGATGAGTGGTACCTAGGACCTACCGAATTACTTTTTAGCTTTTAGTACATTATGTACATCATTATTATCTTTATTTTCAATAAAACCGTTTAACTTAAATGTGTTTTTAGGGTTCCATACCCGAAGAGTAACCAACGGGACCCTATTACTAAGCCTCCGCTGTCCGTCCGTCCCTCCGTCCACCTGTCTGTCAGCGGGCTGTATCTCATGATCCGTAATAGGTAGACAGTTGAAGTTTTCACAGAATGTGTATTTCTGTTACCGCTATAACAACAAATAATAAAAATAAATAAAAAGTATTAAATCTTGTCACCCTTCATACGCGAGTCCAACTCGCACTTGGCCGGTTTTTAATCAATGTTACCCAAAATACAGGGACCCTTACTAAACACGACATGAAAACGATTGAACAAACATCTCGAGTATTAATGAGCTTAGACCAATTCAACCCCATCAAGACGCAAATAGGCTGTATATTCACTGCTAAGAAAACTCCCTCTACTGTAGCTTCAACATAGAATAAGCCACTTGCGTTCACAAAAAGTATTGGAATTGTTGGTGTCGAGATTCAATTGACCTCATAGCTTACATTAGACTAAAGCCTTAAATTTGTAAAAAGTTTGTAGAATTTGAGGTTAGTTGACGGTATTTATTATTTATGATAATTTACTGTGATTAAAAGTGATAAAAATGGTTTTTACATATTACTTTAAGTACGTTTGTAGAATTTGAGGTTAGTTGACGGTATGTATTATTTATTATGATATGTAAATAAACTTTATTTAACCAGATAAAAGTATAACTTCTTACGTGCGTACATAAGTACACACACACTTTTTTTTAATAGTTTCGGAGATAAAGGAGGGATGGTCTATTTTCATATATTACTTTAAAAAGTTTAAAATTATTTATCTTAAAAATATATATACTTATATTTGCATCCCCTCTTTTACTTGATAAGTATATCACACGGTACAGTTTGCAAATTTATTATTTTTTAGAATTTACAATGGGGTATTATATTCAATATACAACTTACATTAAAACTAATTAAAAAAATAAATAATAATAATATATATACGGGCTATAAAATTCCTCCGCGTCGTCGCCTACTGGCAATGTCCCCAGAAGGCTGGCAGCATTGCCACGTTGAATTCCAATGCAAATTTTGTGTGCAAGAAAAAGGCCCGCCTTCTGGTCACGAGAAGTGTCGATCAGTCGCTTAGCTAATTCCTTATAAACTGAACGAGCACTCGGACCCCATGACCCTAGTGTTTCGACCCCAAACGGCTCAAAAACATAGTTACCAATTAAATTATTGTATTTACGCCGTTTGAGGCTTCCTGCTGATGCAGCAGCAGCGCCAGCACAATTTTTCATTTTATTTTTATTTATTTTTTTATTTTGTAATTTGATCACCATAAATTACCCCCATATTCAATATACATTTAGTTACGTTGCTTATATGTGTTTGTATGTGAATTGACATGTGTGTGGTTCTAAGTGCGAACGTAAACAACTGACAGTTTTTTAAACACTTCATTAAATTCACTTCATGAAATAACGCAACAGGAACTATTAAATAATAAATAAATGTCTTCATAAACGTTTTACTAGTAGAAACGTAAGTGAGCCATAATTTAAAAAACGCGGTCACGTCCCTCGCTTGCAAACGTCCTCAGTGAACACTGAACGGCTTTCTGACTCGACAAATATCCATTTTGCTCGGTTACTGTCTCTTGTTCCTTATGCTTACTGTCTCTTAATGGTATCTGTTTTCTTGAATATTTTTACTTAAAGTTCTCGTAGTTAGACTTTTTGTTACCCTAATTGTGCAGAACGTGGTTTGGGCTACTAATTCAGTATCCGACTTAAACTCAAGTTGAAAATAAGTATCTTTTTCGATTCTTTGTATAATAAGATTCATTCATTTATTAAAAAGACACGAGCAGAGTAAACCTGCACACTTATATATTATGTGATTGGTTAAATTTTAATAAAGATGATATCAGTTATTATTATTATTATTTTAAGTGCCTAGTGCTACCTCGACCATTTCTGGTTTTTTGTAGCGCACTCTTGCTTTAAAGCTCAGATTTACGGCTTCGAGAAAACTCCAGATCCTATCAGAAGTGATTGTTTGTATTTCCTGCGGTTGCATGATGTGCAACCAATATTTCCGTACCGCATTAGTGGGCCACAAAAGCATAGAATACGCATTGCAGTTTCTTCTGCCTCAGATGTCCATGACTGGCCTGTTGGCCTAGTGGTTAGTGACCCTGACTGCTATGCCATAGATCGTGGGTTCGATTCCCACCCGAGTCTGGGTGTTCTTTGTGTCCGTTGTTTGGATATTTGTAAAGTCCGCCGCGACACAGGAGTAGTTCCTAATGCGGGAGTTGTCTTTTTAAAGAAAGAAAGATTCAGATCAGTTACTGTTCGGTGAACTAAATAGGATAAATTTAAAATTGACTGTCATTCAGACCCACACCTCTACATAGTCTTTAGGTTAATTTTAACTTGTTTTTTTAAGCCTTTTATCTTCTCAAACATGGCATTTAATGTCTTATTGGAACAAAAAGAACATACATACTTACATTCACGCTTGTATCCCTGAAGAGGTAGGCAGAGGCGTGTTCCACCCACACAGGTGGTGGAGGGGGGGTTCCAAAAAGTTGACCACCACAAGGACGGGGAGGGGTAAAAAACATGAAATTCGTGTGACGTAATTTATGGATAGCCCCTTATTTAAACTAAGAATAACTTGAAAAATAATATTCGTTATTTGGTGCATTCAACCCCCTTGGGCCGTCACCCCACCGGGTGTGTCGGAACCGAACCGACTAAAACCACACGGTGTGCCATACTGCGCCTAAAGTAGGAGAAATCTAACCTATATATAGGAGAAATCTAACCTAATCATCATAAACTCAACTTATTTAGTTCAAACCTTGGAGACAGTGGTTCCGATTCTATTGTACACTCGACTAAACTAAAACCTGACTTAATTTCTTCATATGAAATCAACCTTGTCTTCTTCGTAACAAGGTCTATTTGTTACTGGTATCTATTTAAGGTTTACATTTTGTATGAAGAAAATTTAGTCAATTATAGTCAAGAGAGTAATACAACAGAATTGACACCAGTATCTAATTTGCGTAACGTTTAACTCTTCTAGAATGTAGGGACATGGACTTCACTACTTTCAGAGTTGGAACATACATGATACACATTTTACCCAGAAATTTGGCATGCAAATATACTTAAGTCTGTTAATTTACCATACCATAAAGGATTTTAATTGTAAACTAAAATAGAATAACACATTTATCTAACACTTTGAAGAGAAAATGAACAATAACATTTATGAAACATACCAACAACGCATTTCTAAAATGGTAAGACTGACACGAGTTTACTAAAAACCTTTCCAGTATCTCCACATGACTAAATGCAGACCGAATTAAGGAAGATGTTTTCTAGAAGAAACTATTAGAAACATTGACCTTTTGAGGTCAGTGACTTCGGTCACTGAGTACTAATGACCTATATGTCAATGTTATAAAAGTATGCATACACACGTCTTCTTTCTCGAAGCAGCGAAAAGAAAAGACAGCAATAACTAAAATATTGCCTAAAATTCAATTTATTATGACAACATATATACACAAATTTTTCACGACTCGAAAAGTTACTAAAATTAAATTTATAATCAAAATTACATTGTAATTTCTAAAAAAGCAACAAGAAGTTAATCCTTACTAAAATCTATAGGCGCCGGCCCGACTGTGCGCGGTCTAGCAGTTCCGAGTTCTGCGTTCCACGTTCACTGTAATCTATGCGATGGCTTAGAACACTATACACACAAAAGCAGTCAGACTGCGACTGTTAAAGTGAAGGCACGTTCTGTCGGAGTTTAATTTTTTATCAAAAACTGGAAAAGGTCATGATGAATGATCTTTCTTTTGCACTTATAGCCCTTTTAAAGTTAGTGTCCGCTTTTTGTATGATAGTTTAACATACCATACAATTCATTAAAACATTGAATTGACATCCGAAAGTAAATGTAAAATATATTTTCATCCTCAAGCAGCTTGGGAAATAAAGTGAAGTATTCTCCATCGCCTTCTCTCAATTCATTACCCATTACTTTCTCTTTTTCTTTGAATATGCAAGGCTCCACAGTAATAGAATTTCATCTTCCGAAGATGAACTACTATCGAGATCGAGTGACACAAGTGACATTTGGTTTAAGTAAAAGAGCGTGTAACGTGTTACCAGTCCACTGATAAAGATTACGGAACTCTAGATTTCTAGACCGCTCGCAGTTTGTGCAAGTGAGAACGCAAAACGCAGAACTCGGAACTCGGATTGCTAGACCGCGCGCAGTGGGGCCGGCGCCATACTGTAGCTCCGTCTGTCTGTCTGTTACCCTATCACACCTAAAACGCTATATGAACTAATTTGATGGATTTTATATAGAGATAAACTAGACCTTGGAGAAGGATAGGCTAGACATAGGCTTTTTAGCGAAAATAAACCTTGGAGGTGGCAAAATACGGTATCATGTTTATTTTAATGAATTTTGGTATAGAGATAAACAAGCTCTTGGAAAAGAAGTGTTGGGCTACTTTTTGTAGCGAAAGTAAGCCTTGAAGAGTGCAAAATAGGGGATCAAAGTTTGTACCAATCGTTTCTCATGTTTATTTAGATGTATTTTGGCATAGAGATAACAAGACCTCGGAGAAGGATATAGGCTACTTTTTGTCGCCGTAATAAACATTTAAGGTGGCAAAATAGTGAATATTTTTTTTTGGTTTCAGTTGGTTCAAGTCCTACCTAGCCATTACCCCGGTGAGGCGATGACCCGTTGGGATAAAAGACGTCACATAAAAGGTGATATATAGAGATTGATGAAAGCTTCGTCAAAAAATAGACTACCCGGAATACCTATTCTACACAGACGAAGAAGCGGGCACCAGCTAGTAATATTATAAATGCCAAAGTCACTTTGTTTGTTTGTTTGTTACGCTTTTACACCATAACTACTCAGCTGATCGTTATGATATTTTGCATATACGTTGACACAGGTACAGAGAAAGAGTTAGGGTAGCTCTCATCCAAAAAAGAGTAGAAAGAAAGAAAGACATAATATCTAACATTGGCTACGCCCCGCGGTTTCACCCGCATATATAGTAGCCTATGTGTTAATCCAGGTGTCCAGCTGTCTACATACCAAGTTTCATCGCAATCGGTTCAGTAGTTTTTGCGTAAAAGAGCAACAAACATCCATTCATCCTCACAAACTTTCACGTTTATAATATTGGTAGGATGTGTAGTATAATGTCTTTTAATATTAATTTACCAAACGCCAAATAATAATACCCACTTACTACATTTGTATGCAAACCCGTGTCGAATTATTTTAAAAAACGCCTAAAGGCCTAAATATAAAAGTGGAGATACCTAGTGTACTTTATTCAGGAGCTAAGCGGGAGGCAAGCACAGTGATGAATATTGAAACCACTGAGATGGCTAAATAAAACATTGTGGTATGGAGGTTGAATATTATAATAGCGGTGTGCCCTCCGGCCGAACGACCCTCAACCGCTCACCGGGCAGAACAATACACGGATTCTGAATAAAATTAAAAATATTATAAAGCATCTAATTTTTTTTATTAAAAGGGTCAGCGGTGGTCTGTTGTTGAGGAAAATCTTTTGTGAAGCAATGAAAGTACGTACACGTATTTTATGAAGCCCTATGTTATACGAAACCTAAGTAAATACTGTCGATATTTGAACTACTTACATAGCAAATAGCTTCTATGTGAAGTCCAACTAATCAATTCAAGGAAATAGAACGTTACTTGTTAAACAGGCAAGTCATAGTTTATAATGTGTCTATACTATGATGAAAAGGGAAAATTTTGAATACAAATTTTTCATACCGCTTAGCTGACAAACAAACATACTGCCTGATTTTAAGCGGTTACCCGTATTGACGTTAGTTACACTAAGGGTGACCCTATAAAAATCTTTTGTTGACTCTCATTCAGAACCTCATACTGAAGTCTTTTAAGAAAACTTGAAGAGTGAACGCAGAGGTAACTAGGTATAAAGTATGAGAGTCAGCTAAGCAAAATTAATTATTCAGCCAGGTTCATCTTAATAATTGATTTGATAGCGTTATAAAATTAGATAATTGGCTACTTACTAACTTAAGATTTACATTTTACGAATATGATAATCCTAAATGTAAACAATATTTGGCTTCGACTAATTATCACATTTTGACTTAATTGTCTTCAAATTTTTTACATCTTTGAAAATAAATAAGTGAATAGAAAAAAAAGCGTTATTGGAGTTCTTTTAATAATGAAAAATATATTCTGTTCCATTTTCCATTATGGTAATTCATCCTCTGTTATCTAAATCTTGAGGACAGTAATCAATAGAGTATAATAAACTTACATTCAAATATTATAGAATAACCTTTAAAAGCCTATTTTAGTTTTCAGTACATAGTTGTTTATTTTTTTCTTTATAATAATATTTGCTTAAAAAATTAAATTCAGCTGAAGCACGGTCTGGTGAGTAAGATGGCTGATGGAGAGTGTCTAGTGGTTACTCCAGTAATTTTGAGACCGTCCGTTGCACAATTTATGGACGAACGTTGTCATGAAGAAGGAGTGGAATAGAGCAATGTACAAGTCTAGGTTGTTTGACAGTGAACTTGTCCATCATCATTTACAATTCTAAGCAGTAATTGTTGTACCAGGTCTCAAGAAGCAGTAATAAACAATGCTGTTACAGGTCCACCATTTATACATATTGAAATTGTTTGACAGAATCCTCGTTTGAGACATGGTTTGGCTGCCCCCTCTACGTTCAACGAGTGCGACGGACATTTTCGTTTGTTATACAGAGCTCTTTTATTTTTCCACTTTGAAGTCAACAATTATATATGACAGGTTTTACTATATTTTTTCACTATGGAGGCTGTTGGACTGTGGCTTTCAAATTCATCGTTATTAAATTTCATTTCCAGTCAGGCCACTGACATTGATTGATTGAATGGTCATTGTTATTATCCAAATTTTCAGAACGGTAGCGGTCAAACAGAAAAGACGCCGTGCATTCACTTATATTATTAATTTTTTTAAACCGTTAATTTTTATTTCATTTTGCTCTTAGGTATTCATAGGTATTCAACTGTAGGTATTTATTCCATCTAACTTAATAGTAGGGAAACTTACATAAAGTTGATGATATATGTACACAAGTACTTCATAAAGTTTTCATACGCTAATTTAAACCTTAAAGTTAATTATGAAGGCATAGCGTTCTTACTCCAACATATGCTTATTACTTAACTAATAGGATATGGAAGGATGTTGTTGTACTACAAGTTCATAATCTCATTGCGGTATTACCTGCAAAATTTGGTTTATAAATGTCAAGCGTTGTTACTGCAACGCAATATGAAACGAAATGGAAGGGAGACGCGGTGGGCGTGAGCTGGATGGAAATTGCAATATCCGAGCCAGCTGAATTAGACGTGACACTCTTTGGTACTAGAAACGACATTGTGGTGTGACCAGACAAAACATTATCTTTTTTACCTTTAATGTGGTAACTGTACCTACAACCTTACTGATAGTAAGTGATTAAAGTCAAGGGGTGTAATAACGAGTTTCGATGGACGGATCGAAATTATCCTGTTCGATTGATCTGTCTCGGCGGCCAAGTGAACTACAACTACCAGTAGGTATAACATATATGTACTTATTTTTAGCGCCTATAGTTTCTCAGTACAAATACCCTGCTCACCACAGAAACATGACACAAGATTGACATGACATTGTAGTTATGGTAGGCTTTTTATTTTTTGTTAATTAGAAAAATTTGAATTATACATGTGAGATGTATTAAGTTAATTTTCTATGTTGCCTAGCAGCTCTGTGATTTTTTTTTTATTTTAGAACAATATTATGTTAATTGTCCTCACATTAAATTGCACTTATAAGCAATGTAACAAGTACCTTGTAAAAAAAAAACATTTTGAATAAGAGTGTCCTTGGAGTTTCTTGCCTGTTCTTCTCCATAGGATCTACGTATTGAAACTGGCAACTAACTTCACGACCGACTTATACTGACTGACTCCTACTCCTGACAATTCAAAAATACCTACAATGGGTTTTATTTGAAATAAATAACTCTGATTTTGATTTTGATCATTTACAGTGCGAACCTCAAAATTAGGTCTGGTCCATCATTGTAGTCCTGAGGTCCGATTCTCTGATTAAATTGTTTTGGGGTTTTTCCTTTTAGTCTCAGATACCAGCGGATTGAGGTCTGGTCCATCACTGTAGTCCTGAGGTCCGATTCTCTGATTAAATTGTTTTGGGGTTTTTCCTTTTAGTCTCAGATACCAGCGGATTGAGGTCTGGTCCATCACTGTAGTCCTGAGGTCCGATTCTCTGATTAAATTGTTTTGGGGTTTTTCCTTTTAGTCTCAGATACCAGCGGATTGAGGTCTGGTCCATCACTGTAGTCCTGAGGTCCGATTCTCTGATCAAATTGTTTTGGGGTTTTTCCTTTTAGTCTCAGATACCAGCGGATTGAGGTCTGGTCCATCATTGTAGTCCTGAGGTCCGATACTCTGATCAAATTGTTTTGGGGTTTTTCCTTTTAGTCTCAGATACCAGCGGATTGAGGTCTGGTCTATCATTGTAGTCCTGAGGTCCGATTCTCTGATCAAATTGTTTTGGGGTTTTTCCTTTTAGCCTTAGATACCGGCGGATTGAGGCTAGAGGGAAAAAAGTGTTAACGCAACGAAAAATGCTGATTGATTGATTTTATGTAGGCCACCTGTAGACTCTACGTGATACTACTGTTGTATACTAATGATCCATATATTAGATCGGGCAACTTTCACAGGTGGTGCAACTTTAATTTCGAGTTTTTACAATATTTACTATATTTTAATAAAAATATATATATATATTGTTAGAAGAAAGAATGTGAATTTTCCGCGAAGGTATAAAATGAGAGCGCGCGCGGTTATAACTATCTTTTGACCGTGGCCGTTCGAGGTAGCAACATCGCTCAAGAACAAGGATTCGTATTTCTTTTTGATTATTTAACTTGTTATAGTTGTGCAACTATTGTTGGTGAGTAGTAAGCAATTTCTTGGCATTGGTTTTGTTCCTTGTACTCATTAAATTATCGTTACAAGTTAAGTGTTTTGTTAAAATAAATAAGCCTATGAGTCACAACGCGTGACGTGTTATATTTTTTATCATGTCCGCTCCTGATTCCTAACAATATATTATTATATATATAGCGAAAAGAAGTTCCTTCCAACTGGGTGTCCCAAAGACACCTCACGCGTTTTTTTTTTGTAAAGAAATTCAGGCCCTACCCACAATACTACCATAATATTACGCTGGGAAGGTTTAGTCCAGGCGGTCTACCCAAAATTTTAATTTACTTGATATCTGTAAACGCTGCGAATAAGATCGTGCAGTAGCATAGTGAGATTTATGCATACCGCAAGAACCAAAACCTACGATTATCACCCACTATTCATCCATCAAACCTTCACTCGATCATCTCCTCAGTCGCGCTGTGATGGATGAGTATATTTATTTCATTTAAAAGATCCAATTTACTTCCTGCCCGCCTGCGCATACCGTAAGAAGGATATCGCACATTGTCATTCAACCGATCTAATAAAATATTAAGCAGATTTTTAAAAACTTCCTACAATATAGGATTTTATTGTGTCATCTACTTACCCTATGCGATGCGTGTGTGGTGTGACTAGGTTGGATAAGGTGAGGAATGATACTAATGTAATAAGTTGGTTATTGTCTATAATTAGGGAGCCTGAAAGTAGCGCCGGTGGATGAAAAGTTGAGGAGCAATAAATTATTGTTGTATGGATTAACAAAGTAACCAATTTAAAATATCTAGGCGTAATGCTAGACCAGAGATTTTCATGATACAGAACTCACATGCATACAGAACTCATAATGAACAGGATCAGGAAACCAATTTAGACTTTTAAAACATTGCGACATATCACCACAAAATTTTTTTTACTGCAAATTTATGTCCCACTGGCTCAATCGGTCCTCACATGCTGTATACCAGATTGAGGAGGAGGTACCAAAACAACATTTTTGGAACTTGAAAGAGCCCAGAGGGCTTTACTCAAGGTCTTGTTCTTCAAACCTTTTAGATTTCCTACGGACAGTATTTACTTAATCTTAAACCAACTCTCAGTTAGGAAATTATATATTGTTCAAATCATTCTTAAAAAACCACTCAGCACAGATCTATTCCCTTTGTATTGTCAACTAGAAACACTAGAAGAAAAACCAACATAGCTCCACTACTGACAGTAAAGAGGGCATTCGCAAATAGGCAGTACACAAGACAATCATCACGTTTATACAACCTGCTGAACAAAGAGTTGGATATATACTCCTTGACTTTCCGTGACTGCACAAAAACATTCACTCTATTGTTGAAAGCTAAAACCTATGAAGAAGTTGAAGAAATACATAATGGCTAAGTACACGAATCAGGAACAACCCACTACTTCACATACACACACACACAGAGAGAGAAAGAGACACCCAGATGCATCCACGCTATAGATGATTGATTGCATGTTGTTTTGTTCTATTTTTCTTTAAATACATAATTATATTATACTTATATACTATAATTACTTCCTAATACAAGCGAAATATTTCACGACGTTGTATTGTAAAACACTAGATTTGATGAAATAAATATTTTTGAATTTTTTATTTCATTTGTACACGTTACTCGGAACGTTACAAGCTTAAGGATATTAGAAATGTAAGTTTAAAACACGTCATAGCTATTTTTAAGGCTTGTTATCGCTTCCAGCAGATACTCTTATATCGGTAACACTAGGCCTGGTACGAGATTGGATCGCACGAGCCAGCCTAACTAAACTTCATTAGGCAAGTTTGGATAACAGTGCGATGTCAGATTATGTCGTTAAGTATTAACTAGCAAATTTACACATGCTCATAGAAGACTGTACAAATTGTAGGAGTAGTACTTTAGCTGCATTGGATAGAAATTGGACTATCAAATAGATGGTAACGTACTGGCTACTGCGTCAAACTTGAGTTTGAGATCGGTCGTGGGCCCGAACCCAAACTCGCAGGTACGCTACTGACGAGAACGTACTCCAAATTTGTGGCTGAGTTGTAATGGTTCAAAAGAATACTAATTATCTGTGATCCACGTTAATAGCAGTTTAGGAAGTGCAATTTATGAAATTAAGGTAGTTACCTAACCCAAGTTTGAAAAAAAAGTTCAATTCGGCTGAATGGTTTTGTTTGTAAGCATGTTATGCTATTTTGCCGACTTCTTCAAGGCGCCCATTAGGTACCCGGTAGGTTTTGCTATCAGTTTTTCGACAACCAAAACGGTGATTGACGAATAACCTATCGTTTAATGCATGATTGACGGTTGCATGATGAGATTTTAATGTCGATATTATTTTATAAATCATCAACGAACATACGTCAATCGTGACCTTTGGTAATTATTGACGTTTGCATGAGCGTCTATTGGACGCAGTAAACGTTCGGTTTTAATGATTCTTTACTGATTTCTAAAAGTGGATAAACACTAAGTATTAAAATTTTATAAATCTCTTTCTTAAGACTTTTTATTAATTTGAAAAAATCTTAGATAGATACTTACGTATATCTCATAATCAGCCGCTAGCCGTTAACTAATTGGATAAAAAGTTTTGACATAAAATTAAAGTGACGATAAAAGTTGAAAAGCAACTAAACTCTCAAATTAAGGTAAGTAGCTAATTTTGAATTGTCGCCAAATAAACAAGAAAATAAAATACCTACTCATAATTGTTTTGTGTATTTTTTATTTCTTGTCGACACATCCAAACTACATATTATGTGTACCTAGTTTCTTCAATCAGAGTTGATTTTACGAAATCTAAGTGTAAACGACTTCGGATATACCCTACCCAATAAATCAACAAACACAGACTACTCTGTAAAGCGTTATGCGGGATGATCAAACATAAAAAAACATGCGAATAATATTAAAACGCTATCCTTTCTTCGGCTAATAAATGAGGGTAATTTTGGATAAAGTAATATCCTGGCATTTTCGTTGACAACGATTTTAAATTTTGTAAAGCAATGAGATAAAATACAGCTGAATTGGAATCCTAATTCAAGACTAATGCTTTGACGCAAGGCTCTCATGGGAATAATTTGTTAAGGGAATACGTAGCTAATAAATATTCATTAATTCGGTCGGTATCTTTACCAAGAATTTAATACATCTTAACTTATATAATAAGTACACTTAATTACAACTAAGCTTTTGCAGTGTACACAATATTCTGCCCAAATATCTATAGAGATTTCAATTCAGATATGTAAAACAGATGTAAACGAGAAACCAAAAAGCCTGCCTATATTCTCGAAAGAAGTCTCCTGTAAGTATCCGGCGTAGACAATGTAGCACTTGGAAAGTGTCCCAGGGGAGCAGGTACCTCGATTCTCACTTAAACAAGAGCCTAGCATAGTCTTATTCATAAATCTTCGTTTTGATACCTACATAATGTGGAAAGCTACGCTATGCTGTGTACAATCACCAGCAATAGACGTTTAACACATTCAAATTTACAAATCTAAAACTAAAAGGATGTCATTTTTTTAATATTTAAAAGACTTCTATAAAAAAGCAAGTTAGCGGACAAAGTCGCGGTCGTGTAGGTCGTATACAACCTGCCAAAATTAAATGGCCACGTTAGACTATGGCGTTAGCATCATCAGAGGCAACACACATTGCAAACCCTGTAAAATCTTCTCCTTTATTGCACATTTGTGAGAGCCTTCGTTAAAAGCGATAATGAAAACGTAAAACAGTTAAAAGCATTTTGAAAACTTGAAGTAAATTGATGGATGTTTTACATACATATATATATTATTTCTTATGGACTCTATCCCGCGTGAATGATGGATGTTGATGGGCTTGATGTTTTAATGGTATACGAGTAAGCACTTTTCTGCATTATACACATAGACGCGTCCGTGCCCGTATCATATGCACTTTTTAGTGGTCAATATTTGACATGAATGACAAGTTATATTACGCTGAAATAAACTAAAAATTTAAAAAAATATCATAAATTCAATTTAACATTAACTTGAAATCAAGCATAGTTTTATTCTTAAACCGCACCACTTTGTAACTTACACCTAACACGCGAATAAAAATTAGAAACAGACTAGATTCCACATTAGACTCCAGAGACCGTGGAATTCTAATAATACATAGGCTGCACTAAAAGTATCGGGAATGGAATATTTCCACTATTCCTATCATATTAAAATCTTTTTAATTGAAAACTCCTTGGTTTTAAAAATCGAATACCATTTATTTATTTAAAAAAAGATTTTCGGTCTTCTCACAAGGTCTTCTCAAACTTGTTTAGTCGTTGAGAAAATGGAATTGACTCGAGAAAATTCAAGGGCGATGATTTATTATGACTTTCGAAGCGGTTTAACACAAAAACAGTGTGTTGACCGGATGCTTTCTGCATTTGGTGATGAAGCCCCATCCAAAACCACAATTTATCGCTGGTTTGCTGAATTTCAACGTGGACGTGTCAAGCTCAGTGATGATCCCCGTCAAGGTCGTCCAAAAACTGCCGTCACCCAAGAAAAAGTTGATGCTGTGCGTAAGCTGATTGAGGAAGATCGACATGTGACATACCGCGAAATTCAGGCAAATTTAGACATTGGCATGAGTCAAATACAAATAATCTTGCATGAACAATTAGGTGTAAAAAAGTTGTTTTCCCGATGGATACCTCATTTGCTCTGTGAAGAGCAAAAAGCGGCTCGCGTTACTTGGTGCGTCAGAACTCTCGAAAGATTCCACGCAGGATCCTCAAATGCTGTATACAACATTGTATCAGGTGACGAATCCTGGATATACGCGTACGTACCCGAAACAAAAAACCAGTCACGAGTTTGGGCGTTCGAAAATGAGTTAAAGCCAACTAAAATTGTTCGTTCACGGAGTGTTGCAAAAAAAATGGTGGCCACGTTTGTCTCCAAAACCGGCCATGTTGCGACTATTCCTCTTGAGGGACAAAGAACGGGTAATGCAGAATGGTATGCTAGCATTTGTTTGCCACAGGTCGTTTCCGAACTCCGTAAAGAGAACTGCAACCGCCGCATCATCCTCCATCACGACAATGCGAGTTCTCACACCGCGCACAGAACAAAAGAGTTTTTAGAGCAAGAAAACATAGAATTATTAGACCATCTGCCGTACAGTCCCGACCTAAGCCATAATAATTTCTATACTTTCCCTAAAATAAAGAATAAATTGCGTGGTCAGAGATTTTCATCACCTGAAGAAGCTGTGGACGCCTACAAAACGGCCATTTTGGAGACCCCAACTTCCGAATGGAATGGTTGCTTCAATGATTGGTTCCATCGTATGGAAAATGTGTCAAATTTCGCGGAGAATACTTCGAAAAGCAATAAATACATTTTTAAATAGTAATGTTGTGTCACTTCCTTGATTCCCGAAATTTTCAGTGTAGCCCTCGTAATGGTACCTACGACTTATTCCCACTGCTACTACTGACTATAGACTTACTAAGAAATAGACTGCTGCTCTCACTATGACCAATAAACAAATACTGTAGGAGAAATCCTCGAGGAGAGCAATTCATTATCACATCATTCATTTATTTTTATCATCTTTACCAGCACATGTGTTCCCTTCGACCTTTAAGCGGGGCGTGAAAAAGCATCTTTCAAGGCCGTCAGACTGTGGACCACCATTTTAGCATCATCCGTACCTATAATGGTGGTCTTCAATCTTTGAATCTTAATCTAGCTTTCCATCAGGAGGATTGAGATGATTCTGACCTGTTTTAAGTAAAAAAACAAGCCATGACAAAAAAATATTGGAGTGGCTTTGAAATTATATAGGTGAGGTAGCTACTAACTTCTATTTAATTAGTGTCTTCATCTTCAGCAACCTAACACTTCCAACATGAACGCTTAACTTATTTAACAATACTTTCCAGTATTCTCTGAACATTTCCAAAGCGCAGAGAGAATACTAATTATGGACTAATTCGTTTAGCCGCCTTGGCTACCCTGTCACAGATACGACCAGTGCGATACCACGAAAATTATTCTAAGAGTATCAGCGGTATCATTTTAACTACTTGCAATTTCACTAAACATCCAATCATAACACAGGGGAATAAAAAATATATAATAAAAATGATTAGTACTTAGGTACCTGTTAGATAGTTTAGAGTGTAGTTAGAATAAAAAAAATTTAACAATTTCATTGTAAAGAAACAATAATGATGCATATACTGTACTAAAAGCTAAACAATACTTCGGAAATCAAATCGTAAAAGGGGCGTAGCGTAATCTGGTATTTTATTTTCAAGTTTGTAGTTTTTTATTTTTACATTATTATGACTTTATACCGGTAGCGCCATGCTATTGGTCGGCCTGATAACGGTGGGGGTGAAAAAAGGCTAGCCATGCATTATAAGTTGTTAAAGAAAGAAAGAAACCGTAGTAGTAGTAGTACCTTGTTTATAATGTTTAATTGTTAAAAAACCCCAGTTAATTATTTAATTTATAGGGCGTTATTGTTAAAAAAGTATGAGTTCTTCACGCAAGTCTTATGTTAATAACTCTAACCATTCCTGCCACATGTGTGGTAAATTTTGTAAAGAAATGCAACGAATGATTTTGTTTAACAAAGTTATATGCCAAATTTTGGAAAACAACTTGGAGAACAAGACAAATGTTGGGCCCCACGCAAAGTTTGTAAAACTTGCATGGAGTCACTTCAATATTGGAGTAAAGGAGGACGAAAATGGCTTTTGTTTAGAAACCGATGACATGGACAGAGCCAAAAAATCATTTTGATGATTACTACTTATGTGCTGTAAATGTAAAAGGTATGTACCAATACAAAAAGCTCTCTTGTGTTTACCCAAATGTAAAATCCACTGAGCCACCAACACTGCGTAGGAAAGAGTGGGGAATGCTACTACCAGAACATCAAGATTATGAAGAAAAGACTGTAAAAGATACCAGACCAACCGGACCATAAAGACTCCATAGAAAATCCCATACAAAATATTATTCTTAACTCTTATGGAAATGTTTTTAGTTTTTATGATTAATTTTACTGTTCTTTATTTCATTTATAGCACTTTTTTGTTTCAAATCATTTGCTAATTTTAGTCTTCTCTAAAATCTTTACAATAATTTAATTTCCAGTATAAATTAAGTGGGAGAGCCATGCTTTGGCACGTATGGGCTGGCTCGACCGGGGTGATACCACGGCCTAAGAGAAAACCGGCAGTTAAGCTATGCTTGCATTGTTTTTCGCCGAGTGAGTGAGGTTACCGGAGGCCCTAACCCTTCCCTCTCTCTTTCGCTACTCCCACCTTAAAAGCCGGCAACGCACTTGTGACTCTTGAGTTGCAGGTGCCCATGGGCGGCGGTAGTCATTTATCATCAGGTGACCCGTCTGCTATCCCATAAAAGAAAAAAGAAATAGATTGCCTGTACATCTAAAAGTAGAGACAATTAAAAAAAAAAAACTGTTTCTGTATTCAGCATACCAACATTACCCAAAATTACTAGTAAAACCCATGCCGAAGAATTTGTGTTCCCCTGTGATAACAGGACAGTAGCAGACATCTGCGGTTAAGGGTTGTTCTTAGTCATAAACGCTGTAACTGAAAATTCCACGAAATCAGTCATTTTGTAGGAATCTTAATTTTTTTTCTCAATGTAATAATATATAATTTCATGACATGTAATAAAACGTAACGTACTTCATGTAATTACACCCCATCTTTATTCCCTAAGTGACCCGTTGACAGCATTAGGCATGACCCCTATTACGTGAGTGGACTAAATTATAGTGGCCTTTGCCTACCCCTTCGGGAATAGGTACAAACGTGAGTATCGTGATCTAACGTTAGAACGTCAGCAATAAACTTTTTTGTTAAATTTTTTAATTTAACAAAAAGTTTATGAGAGATTTTTACTTATTTAAACGGTAAATAGTTAAAAGCTTATTGGGAATAAGCAACGTGTTTGGGGATTAGGGGATCATTCCTGGTGTTATCAACGTCCATACGGCTACGGTGGCTACTTTCAATCTTGCGGAAAGTATGCTTGTTGGTCACCTTAGTGAAATATAGAAAACCTGGACAAGTGCGAGTCTGACTCGCGCACTAAGGGTTCCGTAAGCAAACAAACTTGTATGTAGATAGTACGTCCATCACTCGAAGATTTTTGCCCGTCTTTTCCGAAAGACAAACTTAACTTTGCAGTTTTAAAAATACTCTACCATATATCGATTTACGACAAAGTCTACTTTCCAACCGCAAAGTTTAAGTTTGTAATCACAAATACTATTTTTTATGTGATATAATAACAAAGTAATAACTTTAGAATTTTTGCCATTACTTGTGCTGTCAGACCTTGCTTCTTACCAAATTTCATGATCTAGGTTAACGGGAAGTACCCTATAGGTTTTGATTTGCCAGTGAAAATTTTAAATTTATTAAAATCTAAGGCTTATTAGGCGTATCTTTTAATTGCGTTGACTTAGAAGCTTATTTTTTTACTGTTACCATACTGTTACCATACATACATACATACATACTGTTGTTTTTCACCGTTAAAATTAATATCAACTTGATGCGTCCACGGGTTCTTAAGAAAAAATGCCTTAACAGACACACAGACAGACGGACAACAAAGTGATCCTATAAGGGTTCCTTTTTTCCTTTTGAGGAATGGAACCCTAAAAAAGTCTTTGGGGAAAACCTATGTTTAGCGGCGGATATCCCATGGCTGATTATGCATTGGGAATGTGACGCAAGTATTCATTACCAATTTTAAACTTCTAAGACAGTTAATCGGACATCTTATATTATATTTATTATATTTCTAGTAGATTTACATGACTTCGTTCTCGTGGACATTCAAATTTATCCCACAAAGATGTCTATGTCCTTCCCTAGGATTTAATTTATCTTCTTGCCAAATTTCATTACGATCCGTTCATTCGTTTAGTCATGAAAAGGTAACAAACAAACAGAGTTATTTTCGCGTTTATAATATTAGTATGGATTGATTTTAAAAATTAAGATGACCTGCGATAAGAAATGTAATTCAAGATTCTTCTTGAATCTTGAATTACATTTAAATATCATCTATCAGAAAGGCTGATGAATATTCCTTCGGAATGAATGTGCATCCGCTTTCAGGCCGTCTACACTCTTATAAAAGAAAAGTTCACCCTCTTATAATAATAAGTGCTTATTACTTAAGCGAATTAACATGAACACTAATGAGAATATAAAAGAATTACTATTCTCTTTGGTGTTCGCTGCGGCTTAATGTGATTCCACTCCACGGATGAGCAAATTAGCGTTTCATAATTATGCCCTTTGTTTACGTTAACAGGAAACAAGCTGAATGGATAAGGCACGTATATAATGTCATTAAATTTGACCCATTTTAAAGTTAGATTGGCAATTATTTAAAATATCAAAACAGGCATTTCTTGATTGATTCTCTGATACCTTGCATAACTTTTTTTCAATATACTTGTGAAAGTTTTTTTTTTATTATAGGGGGTAAACGAGCAGACGGGTCACCTGATGGTAAATGACTACCGTCGCCCATGGACACCTGCAACAGTATTGAGTAATTTTGGGGAAAAAACACAAACAATACAGGGCAACAAACTAAAATACATTTTTTTTTTAGTGCTTTTTAACTTAAACTTTTGGTTAAAGAGTGATTAAAGTTATACTGGCCTGAGCTCTGTGTATTATAACGGTGAAATATGTATGTTTCATAAGTAAACATACATATTTTAACGTTACATCGGACGAATTCCGTAAGTCCGAACTCCGCCATGCGTTAGTTCATACAAAAGTATGACATACGTGCTTCACAGTGCCACTGCCCGTGGCACGGCCGGACCCTCTTATGATATTAATTTATCTTTAAAAATTTATAAAGTTAGAAAAGGCCTTTCAACATCGTGTAAATAAATAACTTTCCATTATGAGAGAAATCAAATATTTTTTCAAGCAAACGGTCTTTAAAAACAGCTTTTATACGCTTTGTCAGATACAAAAGAAATAGTTACAAAGCAAGATAACTACGTGTACGGTGCTCATTAAATAATAGTGAAAAGCCGGTTTAAATACTGATCATATATCCATTACACTAATAAATCCGTTAGTGCTAAAATGTTACACGACTTGTGACCCGTTTCACATATTAATTTCTATGCGATAACATAGACACTGCTGAAGAGAAATAGATGCTGGATAAACTACAAACAATATGATTTTCATTGGTTACAATATTAATAACCATGTCTCATTATAAACAACAAAATATAGTTCTAAACTTTATTTTTCACTATGAATAGATGCTTTAAATTCATTCGTTAAAGTCGCCTACGTTGGAGCAATTAGTGTGTGTAGCAGTGAATCGAGGCTTTTCTACGGAAATGAAAGTGTACTAAGTATCAGTTGCGAGATGTTTTTGTGTAAACTGTGTCAGCCGAGCCAAATGGGTCGCTTTGCTACGTATCCGTAGGCAGCTGGCGTTGGCGCAAATCACAGTTTTGTAAACCATTACAAGATTACATGTAGTTGACCTGCATAGAATACAAGCAAAAGTTAATTTCATTTCATGAAGTAAACCATATTCTATTATACGTAGATAGTAGTAGCTCAAGGCCTGTAACTGAAAATTCTATTGAGAGATATGAAATTTACATGTTTTTCTTTGTTTTTTTTGTGGGATTTGTTTGTACCGGTAGAGACCATAAGCGTAAGAAGAAAAAAAAGTGATAAGAAGACTCTGTGGCATTTCTTTTTATAGGCGTTAGGAGATTAGGCAATAACTGTCATCGTTATTGATATGAGGTTTCCCACTTTTTCTATGTATACTATAGACCGTATTAAAAATATCTACATATGCAATATTTTGATAGACTTTTCAATATACATAGTCTACAGCCACACAAACACAGTCATAGAAATCTGTAACCCTTTAGGTTGATAAACACATCACCTCTCGAAAATAGCCGACTTATTTTTTCTTCATCCTTAACTCAATTATTAATCTATATATGTAATAAAATTGTAACCCACCGATGTTTGTACGTTGGAGCTAATTAAGAAAATGCATTCTTTAATTTGCGTTATTTATTTAGAACAAAACTAAGCAGTTCCTCTATCCAGGTCCTAGTTTATATGTACTGCAACTATCTTTGTTAAAAATAACATCGATTGGTTCCGTACTGGCCAGCTTTAACTTCAATTTTTATATTCAGTTTTTCCACTGAGAAGATTTTTCACGCTATAAAAAGAAGCATATGTCCCCCTCATTATCCTTATGCGATTCGTTACATTGTCCTGTTTCACCAGCGTTACAAACCCAAAACGTGTCCTTAGTTTTCCTCCAGGGAAATCATAAATTTTTCCTCCAAACAAATCTCTAGGTCAATTACGAGTACTTTAGAATTCTGCGAATTCATAATATTTTTATGTTGAACATGTAGGTACCTACTATATGTTTGTGTGGGGAGATTTTCAGTTTAGTTTCTTCTAATATGCAAGGAAATAGATACTCACTTCCAAATACCAATACGCGTACGAAGTCGCGGGCACAAATGAGTTAAAAAATAATATCGACAGTAGAATAGTTTTGGTAGCGGCCTAGAATTATACTTATTACAGTACTCGGACGGACTGAAGTACAAGGAGACTTAATTAAAGCCGGGAAAGTAAATTTTAAACCTATTTAAAACTTGTGCTCGGTCAATCATCGCGGAAGACAGCAATATTGCTATTCCTTAACTACAGATTTAAATTCTGAAATAGGATTTTGAGAATATATGCATTATTCACCACTGGTGTTCTACTCGTAGTAGACGTATAATATTTCTAAGTCCTCCAACATACTTTTGATTAAATTCGTTATGATGTACACGAATCATCCCCATCACTAAGATGATTGGCACTCCACCACTGTGCCGTTTTCCAGAAACTTTTGCCTCGCACAACCAATCTGTGGAAGAAATTTCCGGACCGATACGATCTTCAAACCTATAAGAAAAGAGCGTACTCCCACCTCAAAGGTTGGCAACTGACTTTTAACTTTTAAGTTGCAGGTATCCATGGGCGACGGTAGTCACTTATGATCAGGCGACCCGTCTGCTCGTTTGCCCCTATACCATAAAAAAAACGACTATACAACCCTCCCTGGGACTCACTGAGTTACATCAGTGGGTAGTACTTTGTGGGCTGATGTACAGTAAATCTCAATAATTTGAATGTGGGTGGGAGTAATGCCAACATCATTCTGCTTTTCCTGATAAGTGGTGGTAGCTACGGAGTGACTACTACAGTATCTTAAGACATTAATTCACCTTCGCCTTCACTTCCTCGCGAAAGGGAATAAAACTGGATAAACATATTATATTTATAAGTGTATAGATGTAACATGGCTTTCGGAAAGATGTATCAAAATTACTTTATTTTGCCCTTCAAAGTTTGAATTTCGAAACTTTGCTTCGTGAAGATCCGATTCCTAACAGGAAAAAAAATATCCTAATGTTATGGGTAAACTTATAAAGTTGATAGAAATCATTCGAGAACCTCAGATAATCTTAAATTTCAGATGGTTTCTTCAGAATCAGGGAGGCTTTATCGAATCATTGTTATTAAAAATCACCTCATGATACAATTATGTATTTACACGGGAATTAACTCTATTACGATATAGGTATTACATACCTCTGATTGCGTTTCGACGTTAGGAACTATCGCAGCTGCAGTTTATGTTGTTGACACCTGGAGTTTGTAACGGCAAGACATCCTTCGGTGTACCCACGATGTTTTGAATCAAAATAAAATTCGCGTTAATTCCCGTGTAAATACACAAAAATCACCTCGTTCTCTCATGCTTAGGGCGAATACGATAACGGAAAAAATCGCCAAGAGAGTAGGGTCCGAGCGTGGAAGAAGGTAGGCATCCGGAATCACTTTGTTATACAACTTCGTTAAATGAAAAAGAAGGCACAAAGAGGGAAAGAGATGACTAATTACAATTTATGGATTGGTGTCAAATCCTAATCCTAAATAATACTATAAATGGAAATGCAAGCTTGTTTGTTTGTTTGTTACGATTTCACGACTCAACTACTTAACCGATCATCATAAAACGGTCTAGCCGAATTTGCATATGGAAACTGCACCAACGTCTGTTAAAGGGTTTTTGACTTTGTTTTTTTTTTTGTTATTAACTAGCTATTAACCTTTCACGCAAGTGCAGTTCTCATTTTTTTTTTTTTTTTTTGTACGTGTGGAAACCCCCTCGGGCCGTCACCCCACCGGGGTTTTCGGCGGGGCGGTGTGTCGGAATCGAACCGACTAAAACCACACGGTGTGCCGTACTGCGCCTTAAGTAGGAGGGATCCGGGAACAGCTTTTATTAAGACATCCGGAACCCTCCTAGCGCCTGCCCGCAAAGCGCGGGCACCACCTTCGGGTAAAAAACCTCTCAATTAGGCGACGTCCAGGCACACGCGGACGCCGCCTCCTCGCGGGGGGCCACTATAGCGGGTGGAGGGGAAAACCCGTCCCTTCCACCCGCGGCCACACTCAGGGCGGCATGAGGCGCTGGTAAGCGCGCCTCCGCCGCCCGGTTCGCCGGCGGCGAATTAAGTCCGAATGGAGGTCGTCCTCCCGGACCCTTTCCGCCGCCTCCTTCTGCGAGATGACTTCCTCACAGAAGGTTGCGACCGCGGTAAAATTCCTGTCGCTACCGGCCATGGAGCGTATGACAGCCGGTAGCGACAGATCCTCTCCGATGACTGCAGTGAGGGCCCGACGCTGCGCTGCCCAACTGGGGCAATCCGCCAGCGTGTGCTGAGCCGAGTCCTCACTGCAGTCGCAGTGGTGACAGGCGGGACTCAATTCCCTCCTAGCGACCGAGTGCAGGTACTTCCCGAAGCAGCCGTGCCCGGAAAGAACCTGCGTCAGTCGGAAGGAAAGGGTCCCGTGCTGTCGCCCTGCCCACTCGACGATGACCGGCTGGAGCGCCTCCACGGCGGCAAAGCCAGCACGTGGAGCCTCCAGCCGGGACGACCAACGAGCCATGGTGGCTCGGCGAGCGGCCTCACGCCATTCGCGTACCTCTTCGGGCGGGGGCCGACTGCCGCTTCCCGCCCAGAACTCAGCCGTTCGCCGATATACTTCGGCGAGCACTTCCGCCTCCAAATCCCACGGGGGTGTCCCGGCCAACGCGCACGCCGCCTCCGTCGATACGGTGCGGTATCCGCGTATGGCTCTAACCGCCATAACCCTCTGAGGGCGCCAGAGGCGCGCCCAATTCTGGGCGGTCAGAGCCTCCGCCCACACCGGTGCACCGTAAAGTGCCATTGACCGGACAACCCCCGTGTACAGGGACCCTTTTCCAAACAAGTTGGCAGGGTTACGGAAAAGTACATAGGAATTTTTAACATCCTGAAAAAAAAACTGTTCCGAGAGATACCTGAATTGATTGAAACAAACAATTTCAACAAAAAAAAATTACGTAAACCTTTATTTTATCACCAATACATGCGATCATAAAACAATACCTATAAAACCAAAATAAAATACACAGAAAATGAATAATACAACAGTAAAGTTTAAAAGTAATTCTAAAAACCTAGATACAGAATAACATTTAGGTTATTTAGAGGATACATAGGATTAATCTTTTTTTGCAGACTTCTTTCTTTTTGTGGAAGAATGCAATGGCGACTCTCGCTCCCCTGACGATATGCAAGCAGTGAAACAGTGAGGTGGTTTTTAGTTGGTAACACAAATGTATTTTAAAATCTGTACTTCAAACGACAAGCATAAATTACAAATGTTAAATACTCCCGACTCAAAAATCCCTTTAACTGCTGAACAGATTTTCTTGAATTATAGGTAAAAACACTTTCGATGAAGTCACCTTTCAAATTAAAAAAGATAAATCGAAATCGGTCCATTCGTTTAAGAGCTGTAACACCACAGGCAACACAGATGCACACATGTTAAACTTGTAACCCATCCTTTCGGGCGTCGAGGTAAAAAATTAATATATAAATAAAAGAAATTATTGATTCAGCTGAACAACAATTGATACATACACAATAATACTTAAAACAATAGTCAGGAGAAGTCAATTAATTGAATGCCTGCATAATATTTTATATTACTCTTTTGCCGCGTTCCTTAATCAAGAAACGATTCATTTTGGTTACGGATGGTAAAATTTTCGTTGAAAATTCAACGAAATTTTACCGTCCGTAAGCAAAACGAATCGTTTCTTGATTATAGGAACGCGGCATTATTCCACTACTTAGTAGTAGTGGTAAATGTTTCACTAGCGGTAATATTATGTGTTGTAGTGGGTACAATTATTCTAGTACTCTTATCGGTACCATTATTAGTCTCTGTAACTGTTTGGCTTTTTGTGGTAACGTTATTCTTTTCGGCTACTGGTGTTATTGATGGCACTGTATCTTGTTTAGTAGCTGTAATTCCGTCATTGGCCCTCGGAACGAACGGTGGTAATGTGGAGCTTTTGAATCTGTGAAATAGCGATATTTATCAGTTTCTATTTTCAAATATCAATTGACTAGTTAAGCAGGGCCATAAAAAATCAAGAGACTTTCATACTGTTACTACTATGTATGTACTACGTAGTTACAGTACGGTACTTACTACTACGTATGGCAGCGTATATCAGAGAGGACGAAATGTACCACTTACGAGTTTTTGACCAGCCATGGGAATACCCTACGATAAAAAACCCCAACGAATCGCAATAGACCCTCGTCTATTGCGATTCGTTGGGGTTTTTAGGGAAACCAAACTCCCTGAACAAAGAGTTTGCTTATTTGTTTTTTTTAGCCCGGTAGGTTTGGCTGTCTATGGAAATTGACGGGCCTGTTGGTTTAGTGGTAATGATCCCACCCAGGTGATGGGTGCGATTGCCACCCAGGACAAATAATTGTGTGATGAGCTCGATCACTTGTTCTGTGTCTGGGTGTAATTTATCGATAATTTGTATGTATTAAGTAATATATAAGTATGTGTATCAGCAGACTTGTACCATAGTACAGGTTCTGCCAAATTTGCGATTAGACAGCAGTGAGGTGCCTCAAAAAAAAAGGAATATATATTGAGGTACGAGTATATACTTAACTATTGTTATCGTTGGAGTTATCTCATAGAGGGAACGTGGTTGTTTTACCTCCTAATGTCTATTTCAATGATTTATAAGATATGTCGCCCTACAAGAATTCAAAACCTCACCTAACATTACTATAGAGAATCTATCTGAAAATCTATAAAACGGGTAGCACTCGGAAAGCTTCCCGTACTTGGAGCTACAGAACACCGCTGTTATATAGGACATTATAGTATAGCAAGATTTGTTTTGTTGGCAAGTAAAGTGCCTACGAGTGCCTTAAGCCAACCCTGCTGCCAACAAAGTTGGTAGTAAAAACAGGCATTTGAATATTCTATATTTGAATTATAATTTGTCGTTTTTGAATAGAAAACAGTTTATGTGTAAATATTCCGTATTCGATTTCGATTCGATTCGATTGATCGATTTTAATTATGCATTGTAAAAATTGTTTTTCAAAGCTACAAAAGCGAAACCCTTACAGTGTCACTTTGTTGTCTGTCCATCTGACCTCTGCAGTCTAACCCTTCAAGACCCTTTTCCTCTGGGACGAGCAAAGGTATCAAGTTCGAATTAATATCTAACACTATTATCTACGAACCCTTGGAGGTGTTAAAATGTAAATAACCAAAGTGTATAAATATAATAAAATGTATTTATATCAGAATATTATGGACAGCTGTGTTATACAGAGTGTTAGGAAACGAAGACTGACGGTAGTACTAATGATACCTATGACGATGGATCAGAAAAAAAATCGATCCCGATATTTTTTTTTCATCGGGATCGATTTTCTTTTGATACTCGTTAAAGTAATCAATTTTAAAGGCTTTGCTCATCAAAGCCTTAAACCATAAAATTTGAAAACGAGCAAGACCTTGCTGTATAAGTGAGGGAAAAACTGTCAGCACGTAACATAAGAGTAATGTCATAAATAATCTCTGCTCTGTCTTTTTATATAGTCTTAGATATAGTTAGTAGTCACTGCACAATTAAAAATTTACATAACTGCAACTTTCAACTGCACACTGTAACAATGAAAACAATTCTTTTCGGCTTCCCTTTTGAGATTTAATAATTTTAGAAAGTTGTAAATCCATCAACTATCAATCCCGTGATTAAATACAAAAGTTATGAGTCGAATATATTAATTGACTAAGTTAAAAACTTAGGTAATTAATATATTCCAGCCATAAGTTTAATAGTTTAACTACTTACTTGGGAACACATGTCTACGAGAGTTATTAAATATTCGCCACCCACCTTTCTGGAATATTTCTCTCTCTCCACCTGGTACACTATCTTAATTATTTGTTAAAATAATAACTCACGGCTTAGAATACTTCAGGAAACTCAGTATTCCTGCTCCAGGATCATCATCTTCAGTTAATCCGAGTAAAGATTTTAGCTTTAGCACATGAAACGTTTTCTTAACATCGATTGGGCCTTCTATTTTATTACTCAATTCTTTCTCGAACGTCCAGCCAAGTTGCGCGGAGCATCGTGGACAAGTACATACACGCCAGGCGTATCCAGGGAACCAAGACCGTCCCCCGAAACTAGGTCCTACATCGGCACAACTTGCATTTTCAGTTGTTAACACATCAAATTTAAAGAAGAATGGGTTTACTAAAGTTTGAACGGTAACGTTTTTCCCAAACATATACCTGTATTCAACTTTACTAGCTCCTGGACTAAGTATATTGAAAATTTGCGAGGTGTCTCCAACAACAGCACTACAATATCGACACCAAAGGGTCAAACCATCAGGTTTGTGTGCGTAAGAGTAAATTATGCATGAAGTACATAATAAAAGTACGAACTTAAAAGAAGAAAAGAGACCCATTTTAAACGTTGAACTAGAGAATACTATTTTGCTAGAATGTTATCAACGAGGACAACTAATAAGTACTAATTAAAAAAGCAACAGATTAATTTAAAGACTCAATTTCTAAGTACATTGGATAAACACTGTTTTTTAATTATACCAATCTGAGTTCCATAATTACATTTATAATTATCGGTCTTTTAGGGTTCTTGCAAATATTCAATTCAAATTACATGTTATGCATCCATAAAATTACAGTCCATTTTTAATCTAGTTGCTAGGATACAAGCAATGCATAATAAATAAAGATAATAAATCTCCTCTGTTTGCATACCGGCACATAGAATCCATTAAAACAAATTTCTGTATTTTATTAAGCGTCGTTGACACGGTCGTGGCATACGTTGGCGTAGTGCACTCGAAATATTCGAGTACTTATTTTACATTCACCATTCTATCAGACATTTATTGACAAGGATCATGTTCTATTCCTACCTACCTATACCTTATTCGAATATAAATATTAACTATTGAGGTGCATACGATGATAAAAGAACGAATAGATACTTTCGTTCCACTTTTGTTTTAATTCCCCTGCACTTTTAGCAAAGTCTAGCGTAGTGCGATGTTTTTTTGTTTGAAAGCAGTGTCATGGGATAGAGTTGAGGACGCACAAGTGACTCCTTTGGTTTGGAAAGTTTTTACAGGCACCGGCATAAGCTTACCATCAGTCAGACCTTGTGCTTGTGTGAGAACAAGGATCCTTGAAACCACGTAATCTGCTGTTGATTTGGATGGCTATTTTGCTACAAAGTCATTTGGAAATTCTACTCTTCATTTTAGTTACTATTGGGAGTGTGAATTGGACCAAATTACTTCACATTGTAAAAAAGGCGATTTAGTACAGATATATTTATTCTCAAAAAACATAATACCCAAAAACAAAGTAATTATTTCTTCATTTTTGTAGCTTTACAGTAAATCTCTGTGGCTTGCAGCACTGGAGCGTGTTCCAGTAACGGTACTTGACTCACTGCCTGTGACATTACGTGAACGGCTTTTGAGCACAACTATTTTACCTTCTCCACCACCAGTAGTAACAGTGTGTTCGGATTCTTTTAACTGTTTTGTTTTAACTGTATCATCTTGAGAGACAGTAGTAGGCGGTTTTAAAATATCGTCCCTGGCTCTCGGAACAATCCCTGGTTGGAAGGTGGTAGATAAATCTATTGACCTAGGAATAAGAATAGCTATGGTTGATTAAATCAGTTGAACTAAGAGGCCTAATTATATGTTAAACGGAAAGCAACTATCAGTCTTCTAAAGTATATGTATATGATATGAATAATAATAATTAGGCACTTAGAACATTTGAATACAGAACGAATTACAAGGGAACGCTAATCTAAGGGTCAATGAATCGAATTACAAAATTTTATTAAAAATGACTTAAGAATAGCTTACACATTGGTTTAAGATAGAGTTCTAATATTCTGAGTAACCCTACTACAAATGCGGTGTTAGATCTATTTGAGACATATTTCATATTTCTTATTTCATCACAACAATGATTTCCTTTGTCTCCTATCATAACATAGTATCTTAGAATGAGCCACGATGGGGCTAACATATTACTCTGTAATAAAAGCCTCTAAATAAATAAGGATTTAAAAAAAAAAGATAGAGTTCAAATTTTAGTACTTGAGTACTGAAGCGTCAATCAAGAAAAACCATAGTGTTGTTACTGTTGAATGAAGTTTCATACTATTATCTTATCTACTCACTGCTTTTTAAATAGATGTTAATGTAGCAACGGCAATCAATTATTTAATTAAAAAGCGAATTTTTTTAATCAAACAATGAACAGTTATAATATTTAAGCGGGATTTCAAACAGATTATTTAAGAAGAGACTATGTGTATAAGTTAGGTAAGTCCGTTGCAAACGAAAAAAAATAAACATCTATGAAATTAGTGATATCCTCAAAAATGGGCTTAGCAAAAGCATTCGAACGAAAGAGGGTAGACGAAGCTAGTTATAGTGATGTTAATACAGGATCACTTCTATAATTGACCCCTATGGCTGTTGTCTCTTCATTTTGTAGGAAAAAGCTACAAGTTTATTTACGTGTATGATAAATAGTAATAAAACTTACTTTGAATATGGCGTCGTCAGCTCAGCTAATTGGGAATCGTTAGTTACCGCGAGCAAGGCTGTCAACATCATTGCGTGGAATGGTTGTCTGTCAATAATATCTTCTACATCATTAGTCAGTACTTTTTCAAAAGTCCAACCAAGTTGCCTTGTACAATGAGGACACGTACAAACACGCCAGGTGTATCCAGGAAACCATGAATCTGCCCGTTCATTATGCCCTACATCATCGCAGCTCGCACTGTGAGTAGTTAAAACATCAAATATGTCCTTCTGTGGGTTTACCAGTGTTTGTACTGTAATATTCCTTCCCAAAATATTTCTTACTTCAACTTTGATAGCTCCTTTGCTTAACATGTTGACCGAGTCAGTGATGTCTGCCACATGAACACCACAAGTACGACACCAAAGCATATTATTCTCGTGGTTACTCCGACCTGAGTGTTCGTATGCGGCAGTGTTGAAATGTCCAATAACATATGATATTACAATTAAATTAAAGATTTGAAGCTGGCCCATTGCGTAGAACTTCGAAGTTTAATTTATTTCTTTCTGTTGAGATTTAATAAATCAAAAATTAATACTGACAAATAAAAAACAAGAAACCGAGTGATTTGACTGAAACGTAATATCAATTAATGGCTTGATTTACAAGTACATTTCTTGAAACATAATGTTTAATTATACCAAACGCGGTTCCTTAATTACATTTTGTAAGGAGTAGAATTTTACGATCCCCTGAATAGCTCATCTAAAATGAAATCTACTAAATCATTCGAATTACACTCAATTTTTCATTTGATTGCTTTCCCCGTTCGCTTTTATAATTTGAAAATTTTACTTTAAAAAGAAAAGATTTCTTATTCAGAGCAATAATTTCTGGACAGGAAGCATCTTGTCTAGATGATGTTTTGAGTCTGTAGCGGAATAATTATACCGCTAGTAGTCCGTATCGAGTCTAGATGATATAAAACTAGACCTACCCTAAAATATATGACAATATATTTGTTTAGAGCAGAATTTAGTCCTTCATCATAAACACGCATCATCCCTAATCTATAAAAGGATCTCCTTAGTCCAATACAAATACTGTAGGCCAGAACATTGACATCCAGGTCGTTGACCGAATCATTCAATCTCCTACTTAAATAGTAATGTAACATAACTGAACCCACAAATTCATAACAAGAATATATTTTGCTGTCCCTAACTGAACGGTACATGCGGGGCTCCAATAATTAAATTAAGGATTCTTCGAAATTCCAGGAACATTTTTATGTATGTATACTTTTTGCATCAGAATAATAATTCACTTTTATTGAAGACTAGCAGTTCCCGCGCGGCTTCGCTCGCGTGTATATAGTTTTTTATTTTTCACGGACCCCTAATTCTTTTTCCAAAATAAAAGTAACCTAAGTTACTCCTTATTACACCAGCTATCTGCCAGTGAAAGTCCTGTGGAAATCGGTCGACCCGCCGCGGAGATTAGCCGCACAAAATGTTTAAAAACTGATTTTTAGGCATAGATATCGTGCAAATAACTGCATGAGCTTAAACAAAAACTATTATTTTGATGTTACAAACAGACACTTCAATTTTATTCATTTGTATTGTGTTGATATTTTTAAGTTTCACGTGGGCTTAAATTTACTTTTTACAGTCAAATTTTATTTATTAGAAATCTTTTATCCATTCACAATATATAAACTTAAGCATATTTTGCCGTTAAAAAAGAAAACCTGAAGTTAGATAAGTTGCTTATAAGCACACCACCCAGGCAAGAGTGACTAAAAAGTATAACAAAAGCTTTATACGATCAAAGGGGAAAAGCGAGGCCTACTAAGCTATTTATTAAGTTGCCTTTCATAGCAAAACGCAACAAGATAAAAAATATGATTGGGTGGAATCTATTGTCACTTGATATGTTTTTAAACTTTAGTCATTTGAATTGTTGTTGGAAATCGGATCCGATCGAAAATGTTGTAAAAAAGTTGGAAAAAAAATATTCTTAAGATACCTACTGCTTCTTCCTAGGGGCTTTACTCCGTTCTTTATTTATTTAATGTGTTAACTTTTTTCTGTATTGACACGTGTCGAATAAGATAAACGAAGGCTGAAGTCTACTGAAGCGATAATATACGCGTTTATTACTGAGCAGTAGCGCTGTAGCACGGGAGTCTCAAAGAAATAGTTTAAGTTTTATAATTTTAGGTACTTGAATGGTGAAACGTCAATCAAGCATTAACATATTAATATTATTTTAGTTTAAAATTGTTTTTCCTTGCGGCTCACTATTACTTAACTTACTAGAGTATTGTATTTTTAATTTCTAACTAAGCATCGTTTCGTTTTATTGGAGTTTGACCTTTTGATCTAATAAATGAAGTCGACATTCTTTAATCAATTCAGGTCTTGACACAGTTTTAGAAATATAAGCCATATCTTGGGACAGGAAGAACGGAATGGGTGCTAATATATATATTTTTTTTAAAGACAACTCCCGCATTAGGAATTACTCCTGTGTCGCGGGGGACTTTACAAACATAGAAACAACGGACACAAAGAACACCCAGACTCAGGTGGGAATCGAATCCACGACCTATAAGCATAGCGGTCAGGGTCACTAACCTCTAGACCAACAGGCCAGTCAACCCAATATTTTTACAATGTTAGTAGACTAGTACACGACTATGTAGGTATGCTTTTCTGTATATTTTTATGTAACTCCAGCAGCAATTTCAGTTCTCTAACTTCTTATAAACCACAGAATAATTATCTACGGGATCACTTTCCAAGAGTTTACTATGAAAATATTGTCGCAACTATGTATGTTTCGTTTTATTTAATGGTTTTAGCTACGCTTGTGTATCTTATTTGCATGTTTAGGTTGCAAAAAGTTATGAAACTTCTTACAGCTTAATCCTAGGACTTATTCACCAAAGAAAAAAATAAATTTCTTTGCTGCGTCAGTATCATTCACTACAGTTTTTGGTATTGATATTGGTAAAAGGCTCTATTTCAGCTTTTAGACTCTAATGCAGTATATTATGCGTACAGATAACGCTGGCCTGCTCTTGATGTTAAAAGCGGGCATGTTTGTTCAAAGGAAGTGATATAGTATAGTTAGATTATCTACTTGATTATCAATATCCGCTGTGGCACTACACATTCACTAAAGTTATTTATAACTTGTCTAAAACACAAAATCATTCGATGTAAATCAATGATAACATATATGAGGAGTTTTGACATCCCAGATACATGTTCAAAAATGCATTTGACGCTAACAGCACCGTATAAAAACAAGACAATAAAATCACTACCTAACTAACTATCGCCTGAATCACTAATTATACAGTAATTATTTATTAAAGTCTATCCATAGATATACATTCCTATCGGTTTTCTAGGATACTCTACAAATAATATTTTAAGAATGATCAAAGCAAAATATACTGAAATAAATAACCAAAATAACGTAACTTACGGCTACTTTTTACATCAAAAAGATAAAATGGTGTCGGTACATTTTTGTTGGTGCGCCCCACCCAACGCAAATATATTGCCACTCAGGCCCCTTCATGTTTGAGTGGTATACTGAAATTGAGCTTCCTTCAACTTACTGTCGGCAAAGATTTACTGACGATGCAAAAAACTCTGTTTCATATAAATATACAAAAAACAACCTTATGCTGTAACGTTTCAACACATTTTTTGTTATTATGCTAAGTGTGCAACATAAGTACTGCGATCTTCTAAAAACAGGAATGGTGAAATAGTGTTTATCATTTTTGATTTCGGTAAAGCCGAAGCCACATAAGTGTATATAAAATATAATAAGTAACTGGAATAAAATTGTCTTTTAATTCTTACACCATGTTTAGGGTTAAATTTGGCCATTCTGTGGCAATTATTCCTTAACTTCCACAATATTATTGTACTGTAGACAAATGTTGTAGACTGATTTTCATGACCTTCATGAAAAAATTTAATATTTTGATCGGACACTACAGACAAATTCACAAATATTTATAGGCGTATTACTAATAACACCCCTCGTTTTTACACGCTTTATATTAGCTTCACTTGTATGTTTGTTTGTACAAGCTTGCATAATAATACAGTGACAGTGGCAAGGTACACTCAACAATATAGAATCTTGAACCAGCCTACGTCAGATGTCATATTTATTAAAGCCCAGCAGCGCCCCGCGGTTTCACCCGCGTAAGTCCCGATCCCGTGGGAATAATGGGATAAAAAGTAGCCTATGCGTTAATCCAGGTCTCCAGCTTACCACATACCAAGTTTGACCGCAATCGGTTTAGTGGTTTTTGCGTGAAAGAGTAACAAACATCCATCCATCCAAACTTTCACATTTATAATATTAGTGGTGTATAATATTATAACTCCCGTGTAGGTTTCATGGCACCCAATAAGCTTACTGCCCGCCCGGGATCCTTGAGCAAAGGGCGAAGCAACCTGTTCAGTCGGGGTCAGGCAGTCAGGCAATGCACTGTTTTTTTTTCTTAGACATATCTATACCCAAACTAAGCAGAGGTTGTACTATCGGTTCCAAGCCGCGGGTAAAAATTCATAGATTTAATTTTTTGTAAATACCTACCTATTATCGCTCCACAGAGGTCGTCTATTATATACCTATTCATTAAATTTTTAAGTACATTGATTGACTTAAACTGAAGAATTCAACTATACTTACATTAAAAATATTAAACGAATTATTTGGAAGATGTATTATTATTTTAGTTTCTCGACTGTACTTCGCCCCGTATGTTGCCTTACGTATTGATGCTATTCATGAAGCAGCATGCGTCATTAGATTGTTGTCAGTACCAGACCCTCAAATGTAATTATATCGAAATAACTTACTAGATTGAGCTGAATATTCAGATGCTACTTCATTATAAGTTATTGTTAAGTTTCTTTCTGTCGCTTTCATTTTCCTTAGTTACAGTGACGGCACGAGGCTTAACAAAGTCTTATATTTGAGTGGCTTTATAATGCTTAGCCGTAAAAATATCAAGTCTAATGGGATCGAGTGAATTTACTCTATACAAACTTTAACTTTGTTAAAAGCCCACTGTACTGTACACATAAAAACTTACTGCACTTTTTACGTTCTTACAATACAAAAATGCCCTATTTAATAATTTAGGTTTATAAGTTACCATATACTCACCTCATCTGCAATTGGCTGGAATATTTTCAGTAAACCTATTAAGTGTCTGTGTAACAAGTACAGTCCAATTCAAAAAGATATGATAATCGAGAACATAAATCTCTATATAGGTACAAATGCACAATTCACTTACTACTTAAATTTTTTTTATTTACTTACTTTAAATCAGTGTGTTCAGTCACGTGGCAATAGTTATTATTTAACCCTTTTTAAACCAATTTTATTAAATTTATTATAGTTTTTTAAATTTAAAAAATAGTTTTTCAGTTTTTAGATAATACAACGTAACATAAATTCGTAATTAGTGTCATCATCCCTATTGCTGACGAGGAACATTTCTATCTCAATATGTAAAGTGCACTCTGTAGCAGAGACTTATAAAATTTAAAATGCGGCCGCTGACAACTGCGAGTATTAATTTTATTAATAAGATTAATGCAATAGCTTAAACTCCACTTAACTAAAGCGAAGCGGACAATGTTCTTAAAGATGCTACTCATTTATTGCTTGTTCATAATTAACAGTGTTGCATGTTCAATTTAGTTTGCGGTCAGGTTCAAAGAGTAAAATAATACTACGGGGTCAGGTTAGTTGGGGTAAACGAACCGAACGAACGAACCTTTAGGATAAACGATTCTTCATCTTATTTGTTCTCTTGTACTGTTAAGTATGAACATCAATGTAAGGACTATCAAACACATTAGAAACTAGCAATCCGCCCCGGCTTCGCACAGGTAAAAATTATACACCTAAGCCTTCCTCATAAATCACTCTGTGTATTAGTGAAAACCGCATGAAAATCCGTTCAGTAGTTTTTCAGTTTATCGAGAACAGCCAGACAAACGGGGTGGGGGACTTTGTTTTATAATAATGTAGTGATTAGGGAACTAAAGAACCATTTTCATTACGCTGTGAAATTCAATTGTAACCGTTGTTTTCTATACTATAGGGTTTTTTTATGGTATAGGTGGCAAACGAGTAGACGGGTCATCTGATCGTAAATGACTACCACCGCGCATGGGCACCTGCTACTCAAGAGTCACAAGTGCGTTACCAGCCTTAAAGGTGGGAGTAGGTGTAGGATGGAAGAGGGGGAGGGGAGGGGAGAGGGAAGGGTTAGGGCCTCCGGTAACCTCACTCACTCGGCGAAAAGCAATGCAACATTGCTTCACTGCCGGTTTTCTGTGAGGCCGTGGTATCGCTCCGGTCGAGCCGACCCATATGTGCCAAAGCATGGCTCTTCCACGATATGTATACTATAGTGACAAATAAGTATACGGTGACTCTGGTGATAAATCATTAACTTGGAAAGGGACTATTGCAATACCAATCACGTGTTGCCAACCCCGAAAAATATTTTAATTACCTTTTAGAAGTATTATATTCTGTCGAATGTTAGTTCAATGTAAACATTCACGAGAAAAATAAATCTTTATATCATTCATTCATCATGAATTCGGTTTTTTCAGATAGATGATGCATATCCTGCTACAATAAAAAATATCCATTAAGGCAATGAAGAGCTTAAAAATTAAATAATTATATTTACATAAAACCGTACTTAATATGAGAACCTTTATATCAGAACCTTTACTCGGTAGACGCATACATTACATTATGTAATCGAGATCGCAGAAACGGTGTTAAATTAAACAAGTCACAATCCATTAACAGAGTATATTAACATTTGACGAAATTTGTACCATTAAAATCTTTATGTAGAACTTACTTACCTTAGTGTTAGATAACAGACTTGAGGGAATTTATTGAATCACTGACGTTTGACATGTCATTGACGTTTGACATGTCATTGACGTTTGGCACAGACGTATAACAAACATCATTGTTAAGCGATCGTTTAACAAATAATCGTGTAACACCTCACTCACTTAGAACATGCTAGGCCCCCACGAGTTTGATTCCGAATTATTTTTTATCTTTTATTACATGACCTGCATCGTTATTGTTTCTTTACAATTTTTACTTATTTTATTTTCCAGTTTCATCATTACATTAAGTATTAGTTACTTAATGTAATGATTTTTCATGGTATAGGTACTGTATTCAGCTAATCAGGCGTTTCATTTGATATTGAGAGGGTTGTAAAAAATATATAGGTAATCCGACATTATGTGGCGGCGGTCATCTTGGATTCACAATGATGCTGAACGCACGTAATTGATACCATCAGAACTAAAAGAGTATACTAAATTTCAGATCATTCGGTAAAATTTCAATTACTAGATTTGACCGACACAAAACAGACAAAGCAAGCTAAATATATCGAACAACTAGCAGATTCAACTTGCCCATAGTTTAACATCTAAATCCTTACTATGTTTTCAATTGTATGTATGTATATATTAATTGTTTGTGTAGATATTTGTATGTATGTTTATGATATGTATTTTATCCCATATACTTTGTTTATGTATATTTGTCTGATATTTAGTTTGCAAATTTACCTAATAAACTATAATATTTTTAATGCACCTACTTCCTGTTTTCTCTGCATCACCCGAAGGTTGACTGTCAGAGAATGCCTATAGGATTAAGTCTGCCTCTGTACTCTATGTGCATAAAGTTTTAAATAAATAAATAAAACCTTTTAAAAATCTGAATGTAATAACCTAACGGTAACAATACAATACAAATACAACCTAATTCTCTTCCACGTTTTTATTTTAGACTGGTACTAAGATTTCCTTCTAAGAAATACTTCCAATAAGCAATATTTAAGTAGTCGGCGACGTCTGTTAGAATTGGAGAATCCCCACGGGGCTGGCACGTGCATCCTTATTGATCGCGATTAACTTCCCAAGGAGCAAAACAATCTAATAAGGAATTATTTAACTAATGATTACCAGCTTGTGCAGCTTTTAATATATCGCAATATTGTGTAAGTATGACCTATTATATAACTATTCTTGATAATATGTAGCTTTAAACATGACGTATTCAGGTATACTCGACATTATAAGGGCGTATCTTTTTAACAAATTATTTGGAGTTGGTACTTTGTCCTTTGTGCTACATTAGTGCTACGAAGGCGTTGTAGTAGTATAAATTCATTAATTAGCTGACTAGATAATTATTGATATATTTGATATCCCTCTATTTTGCCATTTTGTTGAGTATCAGTTACCTAGTAATATAAAATGATAAATCAACTAGATAAAAGTAAGCTTTCAAATAACGGTAACTATAGTTTTTTTTTTTTTGCTAGTTTCACACAATTACTCGGTAAGAAATTCAACAAAAGATATCTGGTTAACTTTATACAATCTCTCGAATATAAAATTTATCTTAAACAAATTGTAATATTTACAAAATAAGTAGCAACTATTGAATTAAAATGGTAGTTTACCTAAAAAGAATGATAATAAAGATTATTGAGACACATTAAATAATAAGTCTACATCGAACGAATGTTATTACCAGAAATTCATAATACACTAGATAGGAAAAAAACATCATCTCTTAAAGTATTTTTAGAAATAAAAGAACGCCACTTGAGGACTATAACATGAGCTAAATACCAAAAGATTGAGTTACTTCTGCTTGTTAAGAAGGCAGCCTTACTTTATTATTGATTAAACTTGCAAATTAAATAATTCGCTCGTTTCGGAGTCACGAGCCCTGTCACTGAGAATTGAATATTGGCGCAAAACAAACCCGTTGCAAACAAAATGTATAATACATTTGATTGTTTGCATTTATTATGATTATATTATGATATTTTGTGTTATATGTATTATCTTAGCTGTCTTGTATTTCAGTCCTTGAAGTGTCTTGGAAAAAATCATCAAGCATTATTTCTCTAATTCTAGAGAGGTACCATTAGATACTTATTTCATCTTACATTATATAACTCAAATTAAAGTCTCGGAAATTCATCCTCTTTGATATAATATCAACTACATAATATATTATTGTAATCAACTTAGGACGCTTAAAATTTTATGAGTGTCTGTGGGACCAGTCTTCTTGTTATCTTTTTACTATTTTTCTTTTTTTATCGCCCGCTTTAATAAGGAAGGAAGTGAAACCATTTCTAACTTTAATTTATGGGAAGTAAATTGCAACTCACTTCTCATAAATTAATTGCTGATCAAACTCACCGATTGTCATGCTCGGCGATACCATTTGTCACTGTTGTTGATCCTAATTACCTGAATCACAGCACGTTGATATAAGTAGAATACATGATAAAAAAGTCTTCCTAAAAACCATAAATGAACTTATAAATATATACTTGTACTACACCAACTGTCACCTAAGTGGGAGAGCCATGCTTCGGCACTTACGAACCGGCACGACCGGTGTGATACCACGGCCTCACAGAAAACCGGCCTCATAGCAACGATGATGTTGTGTTTCGCCGAGTGAGTGAGGTTACCGGAGGCCCTAACCCTTCCCTCTCCCACCTTCTCGGCCTCCTCCCTCTTCTCCCCCTGCCCCCGCCTCTCTCCCTCTCCCCTCCCTTCCCTACTCCCACCTTAAAGGTCGGCAACGCAATTGTAACTCTTGAGTTGCAGGTGCCCATGGGCAACAGTAGTCACAAAGGTGACCCATCTGCTCGTTTGCCACATATCGCATTTCAAAAAAAAATAAAATATAATTATTTGCTGCTTTCTAGATGTCGGTGTTGATATGCGGCCAAGCTCTGCAGGAGTACCCGGAGGCTTCTTTTCCATCTTTCCCACTTGTGACGGAATACCGTCTGGTTTCAATGGGTTCAATTCCGACATACCAATTCACCGTTAGCTCCAGCGAGAGTGCTGAACACAAGAAAAAAAATGTCGGTGTGGATACAAAGATTTACAAAAAAATTATATCTAAGTATATAGTATATCCGTGTTATAGATAACAACAGTATCCGTGTTTAAGAACTTATGCTCATAGTACAAGTTTGGGTCGAAATACCTCTGTATAATAATATGTCTTGAAGGAAATACTGTTTGAGCACGTTTTTGGTAACTTTATTAAACTTCAATTACTTGGGGAATGCAATCAGAAGGGGAATTTTGATGCCGAAGAATACAACAACGAAGACATTCCTAATGTTCCGTTCCCACATTCCGGATGGTTACGAGCTACTGCGATGCCACTACTTGTAAATTAAGATAACCCTTGGGTCTATTCGTGTTTCTTATTGCATTCAGTTTTGTTTATACCCGACACCACAAAGCCTAAAGAAAATTATATGATTTTAGCGATTTATTTACATATGTTTGTATTACCGTATATACCCTGATGCGTCCAAACCAATTAATCGAATTTCATTAATTTGATCATTTTTATATTCCTAGGCCTGCTATCACTTAAATTTCCGACACCGGACAAAAACTTCAAAAATCCCGGACACATGGGTGAAATCGACATTCTTTCCCGGACACCTTAAAAAAAACGCCGAACGATTCCATTTACGTTTTCAGCTTGTTAACGATTCATCTAACAATTATAATTTTCCCCTGGCACAGAGTGTCGGGGATTTACCCAGACACTTTTTGAAAACCCCGCCCGGACGCTCCCCGGACACCCGGAAACTAAACTAGGACAAATCCGGGGAAACCCGGACGGATGGCAGCCCTATATATTCCGAGTAACATCGGCTACATTTTTTAGAACAAAATATTTATTTTGTTTATAAAAATGTAATAATTAATATCATGTTGTTTTGCTTGCTTGTAATCTCTCTATATAATATTCAACATACCAATTTTTCATCCTTAATTAAAACTGTTCTCAAAAGTTAACTACAGTTCTGAAAATCAGTCTACATAGCAAAATGGTGAAGTTTATAACAAAAGAAAAATATTAAGACTACTTTATAATTACGCCTTTTTTTATATTATAGGGGGCAAACTAGCAGACGGGTCATCTGATGGTAAGTGACTACCTTCGCCCATGGACACCTGCAACTCAACAGTCACGAGTGCGTTGCCGGCCTTTGAGATAGGAGTACGGTCTTTTCTTGAAGGTTTGAAGGTCTACGAAAAAACTACTATAACGGAAAATAATTACAAATCCTTTAACAACGCTAGGGATAAAGAAAATAAACTAAGAAACAAGTTAAGCGTTGATTGCTAACGTCGCGTCGTCTGATTAATTAAGACAAGTCATGTGAGCTCTTAGCTATTCCTGTTTAATTAAATCTATTGAAGTCTTCTGACAGTTTCACATTAATACCCTTGTAATTTAATTAGAACGTTTGCTTTTTGTATTTGATAAGTAATAATCACGTCATTTCATTTGGATCGGGTAAAGGTTTTGAAGCTTATTCTTTTGATAATTGTAATTTTTGTTAGAAGGAAACTGTCCTTAATTTATCATTTACATTTTGTGATTTCACAAATAGTGTAGTCCTTAAATAAATGATATGGCTACAGGATCCAGTATATATGTTGACAACAACAAAGTAACTATTATCTTATCTGTGATAGTACGGTAAGTTTTTACAGACTTTGCACAGGTGGCGTTAAAGTGATCGCCTCGGCACTACGCAGCGCCGGGTGTACTGGGTTGGATTTCCAAAAAATAGTGTGAGCCCAAGTCTAGATATTCTTTGTTTGTGTCCATTGTTTCAATGTTTGTATTGTAAAGTCCTCCGCAAGAATCATTCTTAATTCGGGAGTTATCATTTTAATAAAAAAAACTGAGCTTGTGGCCTGCAACGAACAAGCAAGGTTTAAGTTGCTTTTAAAGTATATATTAGCCTTTTTTGTAATTGGAATTACTAATTTGAATACAGAACCCAAAAATGAGTTTTCATTTTAAATATTTTTTATCTATGTCTATATAAACATTAATAAACTACATACCATTGATGAGCTTCGCACAGTCGAATGGCTACGAGACCGGGCATTGAATGGGAACATCCGGCTTTAATATTCTTTATCATTTAATATTTTATTAATCACTAGCTCCACTTCGCGGTCCACCCGCGTAAATCCTGATGCCGTGGAAGTATCGGGATAAAAAGTAATCTATGTATTTATCCAGATCTCCAGCTATCTACATACCAAGTTTCATCGTAATCGGTTCAGTAGTTTTTGCGTGAAAGAGGAACAAACATCCAAATATCGTCACAAACTTTCACGTTTATAATACTAGCAGCGCCCCGCGGTTTCACCCGCGAAGTCCTGATCCCGCAAAAATATCGGGATAAAAAATGACCTATACGTTAATTCAGGTCTCCAGCTATCTACATACCAAGTTTCATCGCAATCGGTTCAGTGGTTTTTGCGTCAAAGAGTAACAAACATCCATCCATCCATCGAAACTTTCACGCTTATAATATTAGTGGGATTAGTAGAATATATCTTCCTAGGTAAGGTATTTCTAAAATATTTCTTTTTTTTAATTTCAATCTAATAGAAACTTCTACAATTAAGTTTTTATTCATAACGGCCTCAAAAAGTTGGATTTGATCTTGGCTAGAAGAAACTTCTACTCAGAGATATTAAAATAAGGCAAAGGAGACCGCATGGCCGCTTCGTAAATAATAAAATATTTATAACGGCAGACGAAGATTTTGTAAAGGCAAGATGTTTAATCATTTCTTCAAGCCAATTGGTATACAAAACTTGCCTTTGAGGCTTCGGTTTATCTTAGTTGAAACTAATTTGATGGCATAAACTTAGCTCTTTTCCTTTTTAACCGACGAAAAAAAAAGGAGGTTCTCAATTCGATGGTATATATATATTTTTTTTTTTTTTTTTAATTTTGGTTCAGCCCTCTCTCCGTTATTTATGAACCGATTTTGATTATTCTTTTTTTGTTAGATAGGGTATACTTCAAGGGTGGTCCCATGTCAAGGAAGTTGAGAGAAACCCTCGAAAATTGGAGGAACGAATAGTGTTTCCGTTTACTTTTCATTACTTTATCAGGGATTTGCGTTTAGAAATCATCATATCATGTAGCTGAGCTGATGATGAAAAAAATCATCAAATAAAAATATTTTTAACAATAAATTAAATCGACGAAATAACTAAAAAGCAATAAATAAATAAACCTCTTAAGTCTTGAGCTTATTTACATAAACTATCAAATTTTATATAAACTTATTTTGAGTCGGCGCCAAATAATAAAATGATTAATTACCTACGTATAGCCATGTCCATTTCTACGTAGGTACATATAAAATTTAGATAATTGATCAGTTTGTTGTTTGGCGCCGACTCAAAATAAGTTTATAATATAAAATTTGATAGTTTATGTATGATGATATGATATGATCCTGACTGCTCGTGGGTTCGGTTCCCACCCAAGACAAATGAGAATACTTATCAGCAGTCTGGTTACCATAGTACAGGTTCTGCCTAGTTTAGGGTCAGACGGCCGTGTGTGAGGTGTCTCATGTTATTATATTATTATTTTACGCGGCCCTAGAACAAACCAGTATGACACTCCCTCTCCCTTTATTTGTCACTGCCCGTAGTACATAACTTTACACCGAAATGGGATGCTATAACTCAGTTCTGCATCTTAGGCCATTAATTTGCAGGGCAAAGGGAAGTTGATGTAATAATTTTCCAAGGATACGCCTCCACCAAATCCTCATGTTACAATGTAAGGGTAGTAAGAGATATTCTTTTTATCTGATGTAGGTATAGAACTTTCAGTTAGTCCTTTTTCGATACGATGCCACCATAATAAAGGCACGTATGCTCTTGTCCGTTGCCAGGCAACAAAACCTAAATCTTATCCAACCAATAAATCGATCGAAAAACGTGCAACAACAACTGGAACACTGGATTTCGTTTTAAAGTATATTAACCACCAATGATACAGTGCAATGAGGATGTTTACTTACAAAAGAATGTCAGGTTTACCTCACGGAAGTCTTTATAAATTTTAAATTAACTGAAACAAGGTATTCCCATATTCAGAACAGAACTATGTGAGTGACTGAATTGTCTCATTACAACAAACTGTTAACGAGGTAACCACTTAACTCACTGCTATCCGAGCGGTTTTTTTCGTAATAATGGCGTTTTCAATATTTATTCAAAATTAAATCAATTTCAACGGTAGACGTTTGCTACAACCGGGAAAATGAAATACGAAAGAGGGCTTCGAACTCCGAGACTCATTGCCTAATAGCCTCTCCTTTAAAATATTTAGCGTAGTCTGCAAGATAAAGCGAGGCTAAAATACGAGCACTTGGTGGCTATTAACCTAAATCGCTAGACTCCTCTGAATTTTCTGGAGAAAATCATTTTTTTTACATTACAGCAGCCGTCTTATACAACAGCCCGAAAGCACTTGCAGTACTACAACTAGCGTATACTATATATAGGTTTTCTGCAGATGTGTAGGGGCGCCAGAGCTCAATTGGTGGCAATCAGAGTGGTTACTATATGAGAAAAATACAGATTATAATGATTTCATTAATTTATTTCACATATACAACAGCTACTTGTAATGACTACCAGAAAAAAAATCGAAGGTAGCCACATTTGACATAACAATTGTCGTACAAAAAACAATGTTGCCATGTAAGAAAAATTAGACAATTAAAAACAAATTTATGTTCAGAAATTAACAGAATACTCAAATAATCAAAAAAAAACATGAGGTGTCGTTGGGACACCCGGTTGGAACGAAGTTCCTTCCGCTTTATATAAATATATTTAATGGATTGAATAAATTGTATCAAAATATAGTAAATATTGTAAAAACTGGAAATCAAAATTGCGTCATCAGTGACCCGAACTAACATGGATAATTAGTATCTATACAACCAACATCAAATTACAGTAGTATAGAGCAGAATCCACAGATGGCATAAATAGAATAAATCAACTAGCGGTCAGCATTTTTCGTTGCGCTAACACTTTTTTCCTTCTAGCCCCGATCCGCCGAGTGTCTGAAGTGTAACGTGCGATAAGAAACTTCGTTATAAAATAAGCACCATATCAACATATTCTCCCCTTATCAGTTACCGAGGCCTATAAATAGTCTGAACATCATAAAAAGTCAGGGCTGCTAGTAGAATTAACCCATCTTATACAGCCAAGTCTTATAAATTACACAAAATCTATTATATTGTACTAAATTAATAGTAGTATGTTTAACCATATATCATAAATAATCAAGTTTTTATCATAAGAATCTAAAAGCTAGTCTAGTCGTAAGAAATATCGCCGGCAATGTTATTAATTAACACCAGATAGTTTTACCAAAGAAAATTGAGGTTTAAAAGTATCGTGACGTAGAAAGAAAAAAAATGTTCTTATTCTTGATTTCCTTTTTGTTGTATCGTTTCTTACATTTACCTGAAGCTTTAAGCATTGCTTAATCTCGTAGACAAATAGGATGACAAAATTAAACACCGTTACATTTACACAATCTGGCATCTCAGCCAGAAGTGTCATTCGTGTGTGCCAACCCTATCGACCCATACTCACCAGCAACAACTGTATACTGTATAACACTTCGTTCCTAGCATACAAGTCGTACTGTTTAACACGGTTTTCTGTAGGGAGGAGATCAAGAAGGTACTTCCCAGGTCGACTAAAGAATAGAGTATAACAAGTTAATTGTTGTCTACACTAGCTTTTGCCCGCGGCAAACGGTATCCATGTGTTAATCCAGGTCATAAACTATCTGTGTAGTTTAATACGTTCAGCCGTTTTTGCATGAAAGATTAACAAAGAATAATCCTCACAAACTTTCGCCTTTATAATATTAGTAACATAAGATTTATTTTATAGTGTAAGTGTCACTCATAAACTTAGTATACTTGCGTAGTATACTAAGTTTATGGTACCACTAGCGATACTAGGAAACACTAGTGATGTGCGATGTCACAAAGTTATATATTCTTATTAGTAATATTTCTTAGAAATGGATTCACGTCACGTCGGTTTTGTTCCGAAAGAGGTTCGGACTGAACCTCGCATTAACACAACTGTATCATAAGTCATACGCTTTACGCGTATTACTATACAAATTCTGTAATGATAAAACCAAAAAAAAATATTATAAAAAAAATTGTGCACTCTTATTTTAAAATTCAGCTGTCGTTCGCGCCATGAAAATAAAATCAAGCGTGAACTTTAGATTCAGGAGAGGCTCAAATTTACATTTTTACGTAGATACGACTCTTTGTTTTAACTTGGTGAAAAATAATGCAAATCACCTTTTAGGAAATCTCCGTGGCACAACAGTGGACAAATTCTTTTGGTATTGTGTGCTTATGTAAATATTGGGTACGCCAACTTATATTATTTCAAGTAAGTAAACTTCATGATTTATTTAACGATATTTAAAACGCACAATCACTAGAATCAGATGTACTCCAAGTATAGCTACTGAATAAAATTTCAGTTGTCCATTAACCTGTAATACTGACTGACATACACGGTGGTACAGGTGTGAATGCTGCTAAATCTAATCGACTAAACTAAGTATTGGCGAGAGAGTTTACTTGCACTGCCTGTGTTGTACCTATCGTATACACTCGTAAGTAGACGCTTATGTACTTTGGCTTACCTATGTAGTCTCTCGTACTACCACATTTTTGTTTTTATTGACTACTAAGTAAAAATATTGTAAAGAAAATCCAATACCAATATAAAAACTAGTTATACAATTCTGAAAAATAGTACCAATATATAATATACTATATAATAACGTCCAGGTATATTACATTGCGGCTTTTCTTTTCACAAAAAGGATAATAAATATATATTCACAAGGCTTTAGTGAACGATTTAGTACTAGTGAGGTACTTACTATAAAACCAAGAAAACGCGTTATGCTAATCAGTTACTAACGCGTTTTTGGTCCCTCGTTAACGCTAAATCGCTCACTTATTTTCGGCGTGTAAACATTAAGTTGCTCCTCACTACAAACTTCACTTTTAAGAAAATTCAAATAAAGTTATGTAGCTCTGTATTGATCGGAATAAAAATATGCCCCATAAAATCTGTCTCATCCTCATAGATAAATAATCCAAACATCAGACTACTACACTACACGAAGAATCGGTCTCCAAGGGAAGGGACCACGGAGCCGGCTTCAAAAATTCAGTTCGGTCGGCAGAAATGTTTTATTTAAGGCAGTGCGCAGTGCGGGGGCGTTCAAATATTTAGTAACGACCATTGAGACGAAACGTTACCTTTCCCAGTACGACAGAGACTATTTGACACCGCTTTTACCTTTGAGACATGTGTTACAATGGCGTACAGGTTAGGGTATGAAGATTTTTTGAGGTTAACAAGGGTTGCTGTGTCGTGTATGCATAAATAATGTAATTGTACTAAGTAGTTATTTGCAATGACCTTAGTATATTTAAAAAAATGTAGCTTTTGCTTGCGGTGTCGTTCGCGCTTTTGTTTTTTTAAGGTCATGCATTATTATCATTATTAATAGGTTAACCAAGTTGAATAACTAATTTCGAACAGACACGTTCGGAAACGTTAGAACCATTAGAACACAGTTCGTGGTAATGTTTGACTTTGACAGTATTAACATAAACAAGGAACGTATAATTTAATGTATTTGCAACTAAAATTATATTTACATTTTGCACTCGTTCTGCAATACTCGCGTGTATAATAGATAGAGGTAGGTACAAAGTTTTCTTATCTCGTATTATGGTTTTTTTTTTTATTATCTGAGACCGTAGGTCAAGCTAAACCTGATATCAATTTATCTTGTAGTTATAAATATTAATAATAATAACTCCACACATCTCACACGCGGCCGTCTGATCCCAAACTAGGCAGAGCCTGTACTATGGTAACCAGACTGCTGATAAACATACTCATATATTTCTAAATACATACATATTATAGATAAATTATACACCCAGACACAGAACAAATTTTCGTGCTCATCACACAATTATTTGTCCTGCGTGGGAATCGAACCCACGACTTCTGGCTTAGTGTCAGGGCCACTAACCACTAGACCAACAGGCCAGTCATAAATCAAATGTAGGAAGGTATATTTAAAATTGATTTAATAATAGAAATTGATTGAAAACTAACCAACATCCATATTTTAATAGTTTAACTAATAAAAGAAATCTACAGAATAAGATACTAACATTATATTTATTTATTTTAAATACGATGATTTCAAGTTTTAGGGGCAAAGCAACTTACCTGAACTAAGACCACCCATGCGGAAGATTAGAAGATACGTATGAAATTACAAATAAGTGATACTACAATAACGCATAGTAACATAGTAGTATAGAAATAAACTTTACTGTACATCAACAAAATGTTTCTTAAAATAATACATCAGGTGAATATGTACAAACGGCGGCCTTATCGCTGAAAGCAATTCCTTACAGGCAACCTTTGGATGGACAAATCGACAATAAGTGAATAAGTATTTATTTATTCTTAGAGAGACTTACAGACATATTACAATGTTGCATAATACAAATAGTAATACAAGTAGATGTAAATCATGTAGTTTTGGTGTGAAAAGTGCAGATAGTCTGAGCGTTCTTTATGTTATCGTGACGTAGGAATATTTCTGATGCCGGTGTTGTCGTTGTTCAAAAAAATAAAAGAAAGAAAAGAATAGAAGACAAGAGACTCCCGGTAAGTTTGCAAGCACTCAGTTTCAGCAATAACTCAGGCATGGTCTATTCCTGCAACTGAGTGCTATATACTTGCTATATGCTGCAATATACTTGCTCAAAAATTCAGAAGATCCCAGAGCTACCCAATCTCATAATTGATACGACTGCCGTAATATTTGTGTAATAATCCACTGCACCTGACCAGGGCAAAAAAACTAATGTCATGGAACATCTAACAAAATTTAAAATCATTATATTAAAACGTGAAGAGCATTATTTGTACTCCTTTTTAAGAAAATTTCGCGAACGTAGTAACTTGAATTTTGAAATATTTACAGTTTATATTTAGAAGAAGTGCAGAAAGCTAAATTTTTTTTTTATCGTATAGGGGGCAAACGAGCAGACGGTTCACCTGATGGTAAATGACTACCGCCGCCCATGGGCACCTGTAACACAAGAGTCACAAGTGTGTTGCCGCCCTTTAAGGTGGGAATAGGGGAAGAGCGGGAAGACGGGAGAGGGGGATTATAGGGGAAGGACGGGTATAGGGGAAAGGGTAGGGTTAGGGCCTCCGGTAACCTCACTCACGCGGCGAAAAGCAATGCAAGCATTGTTTCACGGCCGGTTTTCTATGAGGCCGTGGTATCGAGCGGAGTCCTTAAGAAATATGTCTTAAAACTTTAAAAATTACGTGAATACGGCTTAATGAAATTACACGCGTCCCGTATATGTGATTACTTGTCATGGTAAGTAAGTCTATACAATGACAGGTCAAGTTATACTGGCCAATGAAAAAACGATGCTCGAAAATCGACCACCACACGATCTCTAGTGGTACAGAAATGTCGGATAGATACCAACTGCAATAACCTTGTAGATGTGTTCACCATCCTTAATATGTGATATTCCCAACCGCTTACCATAAGGCGAACCGTGTACTCGTTTGCTACCTTAATTCGAAAAATTATTATATTTCACGATATCCGAAACTACGGATTGATTTCCCTAATCACATTAAATTTCCAAAGCTTACAGCTCAATTACGTTTAATGGACTCGCCTACGTACTTTACTGCTTTCATCCGTCGATTGTTATGTATTTTAGGTTTAAAGTCTATAAATAACTAAAGGTTGTTTTATGTGTACAAAGGACATAAACAGAATGATGGCCAAATGGGGTACTTTCGAGGTTTTCATCCAACTTTTACGACGTGTGTCTGTTATAAAACGCCAATAGCACCCACAAGCATAATAATATTTATGGCAGATATTTTAACACTGTTATATGAGTCTTTTAAAATTTTCATGTCGTCAGTATCAATATTTTTTCATTTTTGATAAATATATCCTAGATAAAGATCTAGGATTCGCTTCGCTTATCTTCTGTACAGATAACTCAGTGATCTAGGTTATTAAATTATTTAAGAATAGAATTTTCCAAAAAGAACAATAAAACTATAATATGCTCATTGTTGTATAACTAGGCAATTACATTAATTAATTGTACGATTTCCTTTTAAATGCGAACTGCATTTCTTTAATTTCAGCTTCATTTTAAAAAGTTAAAGTACGTAAAAAATCCAGTCAAATAAAAACATACATGCCTACCAACATTTATTTCATTTAATTCCTGGAAAAGGTATGCATATGCACACGATGACCTATAAAATTATATTAAAACTTCCTTCCATTGCCGGTGTGGGTTACATTTTTTAATGAAGTCTTGATCCGATGAAATTTCAATTCATGGAAATTTAAATGACAAATTTACGATAAATTTAAGGTAGATATTAAAGGTGTCATAAAGTTGGTACTTCAATTAAAAAGAAAACCTTGGTTATTTTCAAAAATCTATGCGATAGGTTAATATAATTTTACCATCGAGGAAAAAATTCATTAGCAATTAGAAAACCTGGTAGAGCGACACACGACACGATGGAGCGAATGCCTGGACTCAATCATGCGTGTTATTGGGCACCGACCTGACGCTAAAGCGGGTGCCACATACCTATGTACATAAGGTAAGGAGCTGTTTGTCTACGGGTTTAATATTAGCCACAGACTAAGCAAGTGTTTTCATAGTTTTATTTGCTGATACTGAAGCGAGAGCTACAGAAAAATTACGGTAGCTATAATCAACTGCATTAGGCTTTAGACAGCTAAACTCATCGTAAAATAGTAATAAAGCTAACCTAACCTAACCTAAGTTTGTCAAACCCAATCATTACAACAGTAAAGATAAATCTTCACAAATTGCAATATACCTACGCGGAAGGCAAACCTAAACTTCATTTGGGGTCTAACCTATATAACTATAGCTATATGAAGTAGATGTCTTATCTATTTTTTTTCCTATCGGTTAGGTAATTCAAAACCACTAAAATCATAACGTACTTTTCAGGAATCCTATAAACAAGTTCGACGCGATTGTATAAGCAATTTTTGGTGAATATCGACGAAATATGCAATGAAAATGCATCGTGTAGCGCACTGTACACGGTACGTTTGATTAAATAACACTGTTCGAAGCATATCGGTTGATGACCGGCCTGACGGCAGGCTGGAATTACATTTTCGAAGCTGTAAATTTTATTGCAAAGTGTTACGGTCACTAAACTTTTAGCTAAACAACGTTCCACTTCGTTTATAATTATGATTTTACTTCATGAATATTGAATAGTGAATAATGAAATAAACGTTTTATGGTTGAGTTTATTACCTGACAACCTTCATACAATAGGTACCTGGGTAGATTTATGAGTAGGAGCCGTAGACGTATGTGTAATGTAAGATTGACTGATAGAGTGAGGAATGATGAAGTAAGAAAACAGTGTGGGTTGAAAGAAGATGTTGTGACAAGAATTAAGAAAGTAATGCTGCGATGGCTTGGGTATGTGGAAAGGATGAGTGAAGAGCTAATGGCTAAAGGAATTTATAAAGCTCCTGTAAGTGGGCGAGTCGGTGCGGGTCACGAAGTAACTATTATCATATCTGCGGTGCGGCCCCGAAAGAAGTACGTCTACGTCTTTCGGGGCCTACCTACCTACTATCTACAAATCTGGACATCAGCAGTAGGGATCCACGATACGATGCGATATATCGAAACATCGATCAGCACTATACGATAATTAATACGATTTTTGGGCATGCAATATTCATATATCTTAATCCCCAAAAAAAATTTGCATTAACGTTTCGTATCCAGTTTAAGATTCACATATTTACATCATAACAAAAGAATGGGCAGTGCTATTGAACATATTGTTATTCGTAAACACTAATGACAAAAATGTTTATAGAATAAGAGCTGCTAGATTTGTTTCAACTTGTGGTGGGTAGATTTCGATTTTTTTAGCTAGATCTTTATAGTACCTTCAAATATGATTAATAAAAGATTATTTTGTGTTATCTTATTTCAGTCCATTTTAGTTAAGGCTACAACATTGACATTTTGCAATAGCAGAAGCTAATTGTAATAGGTTAAATTCACAGTGTTTATCAAAATTATTTACAATTTAAGCGCTGCTCAGAACAGTGACAACTAGTCAAAAACGTTTTATTGTTTACCATCCTTAAATCAATAATATTAAACAGGTGTATTTTCGCAAAACCTAAAAATTTTGTAAAAACATTTAAAAAATTCAAATAGCATTAATGTAAACTCGTTATTTTGGATTTGGATTTAAACGCGAAACAGTTACGATACGATACATCGATACAAATGGATGCGATAAATATCGTGTATCGATACAAGCGCATTCGATACAGTTACGATACGGTATATCGATACAACAGACATTTGTGCAACCCTAATCGGCAGTATACTGAAGAAGGGCCTCGTAACCACCGAGCGTGTAGGTCTGATGAATGTGGAAGAAGCGCGAGCTGTTTGTCAGGATCGTGGCATATGGGGTTCTATAGCTTCTGCCTACCCCGGACAGGAATAAGGCTTGAGCATATGTATGTACGTATGTATTTCTGGGTGATATTATTGTCAAAAGAAATAGGTATTTGGTGTGACCCTAAAAACTTAACTAAATTCCGAAAATTGAACTTCAGTTGAAAGAAAAAAGAAAAAGATAGAAAAGCAATTTCTGATTCTCCTTGGTGTCTAGGACGTACCTACCTATCATGTATTTAATGTACATGTATAAATTTAATCCTATTCAATTATCATGTATTTAATGTACATGTATAAATTTAATCCTATTCAACAATGGTAAGTACATAATTCTCCGAACAACCTATTCCTAAAATTTGTGCGAGTTTAATATATAAACCCTTATTCGCAGGAGGATAATGGCATCAAAATAATATCCTTAAATAGAAACCTTCCACCTCTGAACCCAATAAGCGTTGCTGTGGTGACACGTACGGTGAGTTTCATTTTTATTACCAAGCGAGACTGTTTATTAGTGATGAATTGCTTTTAATTATAACTACAATGCCAATAACAAACTTCCACAATTAGTTTGCAACATTTTTTTTTTAAATTATAGGGGGCAAACGAGCAGACGGGTCAGCTGATGGTAAGTGACAACCTTCGCCCATGGACAAGTGCAACTCAAGAGTCACAAGTGCGTTGCCGGCCTTTGAGATGGGAGTACGCTCATTTCTTGAGGGTCAAACCTTCGTACCCCAGGTCATATCGGTTCGGAAATACCGCAGGCGACATTTTGGCATCTTTAGACAGCTTATGCACAGTTAGTTATGAGAAAGAGTACTTAACAGATTATGGTTTCACAAAATTGAGCCAAAGTAGTATCCAACATCTGTACATTATCAACAAAGTATTTAGTTAACCAGGATCTGGCAGAATGTTTGTGAATATATTTTACTTTAATAACTTCTTAAGATTCCATATTATTATATTGAAATCTTGTTTATCGATGTATTGTACATTTTTGAATAACATTTATTTATTATTTATACATTACCAATGGCTTCCAATAGCTTAGTTATGTAATATCAAAATTGAGGAGGGTTTCTCACAAAGTTGCAAACACTATATATGAATATTATGGCTGACTCATATGACATATTAATACTTAAAGAAACCTGGCTTATACCTGATATCCAAGATAATGAATTTATCGACGACCGTTACCATGTTTTTAGATATGACCGCGATGGAGAGGCCGTTTTAGTAGTAATACGACATGAGCTGACAAGGGTGACAACGCAGCTTGATCAAACTAATATTGAACAAATAATAATCGTACAACTACCCGCATCTCAACCCAATAAACGCCATTTCATCAGTGCCTTCTATCTGCCACCTGGTACTACTGACAACATATAGCTATAGTCAATACTTCGATATAATACATGACACGGTTAACGATTCCTCTGTGGATACATTTTCTGCTACAGGAGATTTTAACATCCCTCACATTAAGCGGCTTGTTCAAGGGAACCATGTAGATTGCTGTTTAAACTCACTCATCGACTCAAAAAGACGACTGGTGATATTAACGACGAAAGCCAACGTTGACTGGTGCAGGACACTGTCTCACCTCTCTGCTGAATGTATAATAATTAAGGCATTAAGTATGATCCCAAAAGTCACTTAAAAACTTCTCGTTACCCAATATGGTTTTCTCCTAGTTTGATTCGTATTCTCAAAAGTAAGGAGCGTACTTGGTTGAAGCGGAAAACAGACTATGAACACTTCTCAAGTTACCGTAAACTATTACATAAGGAAATGGTTACATCATTCCGTGGTTATATAAACGCGATTGGAAACCACCAATATAAAAACTTTCTGGACTTATATTTCGAATAAGAAAAGGAAATCCAACTTCCCTAATAGCATGTTTTACAAGGATGTGTCGTCGGAGAACCCTACGGATATATTTAACTTATTTTCTTCTTTCTTCTGCTCTGTTTACGAGCCTTTCACTCTAAATCCAAAAACTTTTCAACCTTCCTATCGTCACTCAAATTACTCTTCTTGTATTCCTGATATTTACCTCTCTGACCAGTCAGTCCACACGGCTATTAAATCAAAAGGACCCTTCAAAAGGAGCGGGCCCTGATGGCCTATACCTTTTACCAAAAATGGAAATAAGAGTAACGTCGAAAATTATCGCCCCATCTCAATTCTTTCCACTTTGTCCAAACTGTTTGAGAAGCTCGTACACGATGTACTATAATCCTCATATTCATAAACTGATAATACCCGAACAGCATGGTTTTGTCAAACGCCGTTCAACTAGTACCAACTTTATGAGCTTTGTTGACCACTTGTTTAAAAATATGGATCAAAAAGTGCAAGTCGATGCTGTTTATACTGACTTTCAGAAAGCTTTCGACAAGGTGGATCGTGTACTGCTATTGGAATGAAATTGCTTTTAATATAACACGGGGTAATTTGCTTCGATGGTTTGTATCATATATTTCTAATAGGACTCATAGGGTTGATATAAATGGTTTCAAGTCTGACTCTAGAGTTTTAAGTTCTGGTGTTCCTCAAGGATCTATATTAGGTCCACTCCTGTTCGTCATATTTATTAATTACATAAAACAGTGCTTTAAAACTCAGTTTCTGATGTATGCAGATTCCATAAAATCTACATACCCTGTAAAAGCATTCAAGATTGTTTGCCTATTCAGGATGATTTCAATAGGCTTTACAATTACTGTCAGCATAACAGCCTTCTCTCAGCTCTTCCTCAGCCTTCCTAAATGCCATACAATCTCTTTTGCAAAAAATTAAAACAAGCTTCATTTTGACTACTACTACTACTGCATAAACAATAAAATTTTAAATAAAGTAAGCTTAGTTCGCGATTTAGGTGTAATGTTGGATTCGTCGTAGCACTTCAATCAACACATGTTGATCGAAGTGCTACGACGAATCCAACATACAATAGTATAATGGCCAGTAATAAGGCCATCATAAAATAGTATAATGGCCTGTAATAAGGCCTATCGTATGTACGTACGGCTTTGTCATGAAATCCGCTCGTGACTTTATGCGACCTTCCACACTTTTGATTCTGTACAAAACCTTAATTAGATCTCATCAACTGGAGTATGCGTTTTCAATTTCGAATCCCCTCTAAGTACACCCAAAGTTTAGAATTAGTACTTAGTAATTAGTTTAGAAAAAAAAAATTACGTGCCGTAAATTATAAATGTTAAACAAATCACATTTTAAATTAAGAATTAAGACGTCTACTTCTTGACGCCATGATGCTGCATGGTTTGTGTAGCAACAGATTTGATTGCCTCGATATTACTAATAATTTGTGTTATGTAGTACCTAAAACTGTCCACAGGCGGAAGGTGCGCTCGGCTGCTTCACACAGGTTCTTGCAAAACGAACGCAGGGATCCGAACACCTCTTTGTCACCTCGTGGACTTATTTCAATCAACATTTTTGCTCTTACTAACCAACAATTTAAAAGACGGATTATTGAACTTTTAAATGCTGTTTAATTAGCGCTTGTAGCACCCTCGCACCTATCTCTATTCATAACCGTAATCTGACCGTCTTCTTAGTTTAATATTGTTAATCCGTGAACAATAGTGTGGGTTATATGTTTACCAAATTTAGAAATTAAATTTACTGTACCATTATAACATGGAACTGTTTTTTGTTCCAAATAAATAAAATAAAAAAGGTAGAATATGCAACTTAACACGGTGCTGCTCATAGACGAGGTCGGCTAGGTGGAACAATCAAAATCTAAATATCGAATAAATTTTCTTTGAATCATCTCGATCTCATTAGAGTAGTAAGCGTAGCGCAGGTTTGAAATCTGTGAATCGTATTCCAGGTGATTTCGTAAATAGGAGCAATATAGTACTTTAATGGTTTTCATATTTCTGAAGTCATTGGAACACCAAGAAACCTAAAGCTTTAAAGACTTTGTTGACTAAATGGCTCACATGCTGATCAAAAATAAGTGATATCTAATCAAAGGTTTGTAGGATCCAATAGTCAAAAAGAGACCCTTATAGTTTCACGACATCCACCCGTTTGTCCGCGGCTTAGCTCAGACTCATAATAGTAGAAGGTTGTAGAATTCGGGTTGGGGACACATATTTATCACGTTGATAAAGTGGTAAAATAAAATATTAAAACATTTTTTGTGCCTCCCCTGCACTGACTTGTGTGTGAGGTGATATTTTTTCTTCTAACCCATAGTCTAGGGTGTCATTGGATTAGTCTTTTAAAGATACCTACTGATTACAAATTTCTGGCAAGTTCTGGGAATATGTTTGAAGTATTGGAATACAATAAAGATCCTTCGTTGATTATAATCATATCTTCATTAGGCAAACTTCTGAAATAAATATATTTTATTCGTTTAATGAGTTTTTTATTAAAAAAATAATAAATAGCACATAAACAGCTTCGATTTGACCGAACTTCCATTACTGGCTCCAATTTCAACTAAAAGATTCGCAAAGCAGCTTACGAGGTCGCCACCAGTAAAACTTTTAACCAAAGAGCATTGCTCTTAGCTTTTAACCTTTCTCTGTATCAGTGGCGCAGGGAGGCCCTAGAGCCGGAGCTGAGACCTGTCAATTGTGACATCGGGGCACGACGGGCCCAGCTTCGCCAGGTGCTCATGGCTGAGTGGAAAGAACGACTTGAGCGACCGAGCGCAGGGCACGCCACGATCGTGGCGATAAGACCCGTCATGGAGGATTGGCTAGAGAGGCGGCATGGCAGCCTCTCCTACCGGATGACGCAGGTACTTACTGGACATGGCTGTTTTGGGAAGTATCTGTGTCGGATAGGCCGGGAGCCAACGCCTGTGTGCCACCACTGCGGGGGCTGCCGTGAGGATACCGCACTCCACACTCTAGTGGAGTGCCCTGCATGGACGCAGCAGCGTGCTGACCTCGCGACGGCCATAGGTATGGGTAGCCTCTCGCTGGAGACCATGATTATGTCCATGGTCCAGAGCGAGAGAGCGTGGGATTCCGCCGCCTCGTTTTGCGAGGAGGTAATGTATGCCAAGGAGGCGGCGGAAAGGGAACGGGAGAGAACTAGTACTCTCCCATCCCGCAGAAGGCGCACCAGGCGCCGGAGAGAACAAGTGGATCTCCGGCCTCCATGAGCGCTTGCCTGGGGGCGACGGACAGGGTTATCCGGCGCCCTAGCAGAAGCAGGCCCGAGACGGTGGCGCCGTGTTCCGCGCGTGCCTCTCTTACTGATAGGGGACAAAATCCCCCACAACACAGTGGGGTCGCCTGTTGTTTAACAGGCGGCCAAGTCTGCCAGGGTACACAGGGATTTCCTTCTAAGGGTACACCTGAGGCCCTGGTAATATGAACTGTGATGGAACACCGTGTGGTTTTAGTCGGTTCGAGTCCGACATACCACCCTACCGCTTAGCCCAGGTGGGGTGACGACCCGTGGGGGTTTCCACACGTAAAAAAAAAAAAAAAGCTTTTAACCTTTAAAAGAATAAACAAAATCAGATAACAAACCGAAGAATTTTTGAAACTTTTTAAATGTGTAAATAGAGGCTGTCAAACCAGTTAGAATATTTAGTAATCAACAATTGAGCTATAAAATATGAACCTTGTACTTAGTAGATACTAGCAACCCGCCCCGGCTTCGCACGGGTACAACTTATATACCAAAACCTTCCTCATGAATCACTCTGTCTATTAGTGAAAACCGCATGAAAATCCGTTCAGTAGTTTTTCAGAATATGTAGTGACAATTGTTATTTTCCTCGCTAGAGAGCTCCGACAAACGTGTGCGATCGCTGCTAATCATGTAGGCACGCGCCGCGCCTGCCCTCTGGCCGCTACCGCCGCAACCGCTATGTCCCTGCATTTTAAATCTGTAATATCTTCGAAAATATTCATTGAAATTACATGCTGTAAAGGGCCATTTTGATCTATATTAAATGCACAATATATTCAAGGAACTTAATTGGATAAGGATTAATGCTGTATTGCTTCAAATCACTTCGTAAATAAGCCAATATTTCTCGTAAAAAGTAAAGGATAAAAAATGGTTATTGTGGGTTATCCCTAAGAGATAGACATATACCATCGCGGACTTTTTTGTAGACCGTTTTAAGGTGTACAATACTGTGGTACATTATTTTGATCTATCTCGTAGGGTTCAGCCAGCGTCTGCAATGTAAACGCAAAAAAATGTGTTTATTTACGACATCACATTAGAAACCTCTAAAGTTATCAGTGTTTCTCTACTATATTATACATGTAATATACATATAAACCTTCCTCTTGAATCACTCTATCTATTAAAAAAACCGCATCAAAATCAGTTGCGTAGTTTTAAATATTTAAGCATACATAGGGATATAGGGACAGAGAAAGCGACTTTGTTTTATACTATGTAGTGATGTAGTCTGGTTACCATAATACAGGCTCTGCCTAGTTTAAGTTCAGACGGCCATGTGTGAAAAGTGTGGTGTTTCAAGTAAAGTTATTATTTGTTTATTCAGTTTTATCGCCTTCAACGAACAAAAAACTGGGACTCGGATACAAATATACATGTAGAAAACTACCAGTTAGAGCATAAACATGTATTCTACACACTGAAACTGATACTAGCGTTTAGAACGCCAACTATTTGTATGTACTGTAGGAGATAGACACAACCCACAGCAATGACATAACGTCTCGGTGAACATGCAATTTGCACCGGTTGCGACCTGCGACCAACCGGCTAATGTAGGGATATTATGTTAGGGATGCATGTTACGATGTGAACTATATCGGAACATCGATACAACTGTCTACGATATATCGATATTTAATTCAATATTTTAGCCTTTTCATTTTAATTAAAAATCAATTATCACATTAGCGTATCGTATCAAACTAACACAAGGTTTTACATTAATAGATTCAAATTGGATCATAACCAAAAGATCATAGACAGTCCTATTAAACTTATTATTACTTAAAAAAAAATACCTACTGTTGACAAAACTGTTTATAGAACAAGAGCAGGGTAGTTTTTGTTTAGACCTGTTAGTTGATTCAGATTAAATAGATCTTTGCAGTAGATAGTTACCGTCAAATATTATCAATAAAAGTATATTTTTGTGTTCTCTTATTTCATTCCGTTCGAGTTCGACTCGTTATTTTGCACATCGATTGAAACGCATACAATACTATATATCGATACGAAGGGATGCGACAATAACGCATATCCCTAATGTACATATTACCTACTTCATGCAAGACGAGATCAAAGGAACAGAGCATTACTGATGTTAATTGGCATTGTTTTGTGCTCAATGGCATCAGTTACGACTTGCTGCAGTTGGAATGGTCACTTCGCCAACTGGTATAGCATCGAGTGTTGTGGTTTAAATTTCAAACTTCAAAGATCCGAGTCTTGTTGTATTCTGCGTACTTTAATTTTATGTTTGTAAGTCTGCTCAGGCATTATTCCTAGGGTTCTTACGACAAATTACGCATATTAGAGACTAGCTGCGCTCCGCGGTTTCACCCGCGTAAGTCCCGATCCCGTGGGAATATCGAGATAAAAAGTAGCCTATGTGTTAATCCAGATCTCCAGCTATCTACATACCAAGTTTCATCGCAATGGGTTCAGTAGTTTTTGAGTAAAAGAGTAACAAACATCCATCCATCCATACTCACAAACTTTTACCTTTATAATGTTAGTAAAATTGTCTACCTACTTACTTTTGGATTTACAATTGCGATTATCATTAAAATTAATTAGTTTAGTTAAAAAGATATTTTTTTGAATTGATGAAAAATAGTAGTTGGTCCTAGGTCTGGTCAGTATTTGAATTACTTGTAATTGAAATACGTATTAAAAATACAAATACGTATTTTCTAACTGTATTTCAATTACGTCTTAGAAATGTAATTTGTAATCGGTATTTCAAATACCTTACGCTGAGGTATTTTGTAATTAGTATTTCAAATACCTAAGGCTTCAAAACACATTTTCGCATAGATACATTTAATGATCAAATTAATTAGCACCGCGCAGGCACACTGAAGCGAAATTTAATAGGTAGGTACCTCAAAAGGTTGGATTATCGCTGTAGTCACAGAATCCAGAATAATGTCAATCTTTAGAGTTGGCAACACGAGCGCGTACGAAGTGCGTCCTCTTAACGCGGCCTTGGGTGTCAATTGTAATTTAACGAACTTCAGCTTTTAGCCTCTTCGGCAAAGTTTTTTGAAACCCGATCTACCTCGCAGGGTACTTTCAGCCTGCCCTCGGGAGTATGCCCATGCTTTCTTGATTAATTATTTTCGCGGAAATTTATACAAATGCCACAATGCATGATCAAATTTAATCAATATCATCGTCTACAATGGAGACGACGGCGGTGATGGACGGCAACTGATATGTATCAACTCAGTGGTTACTGATAACCCTAGACATCTTAATTCAGTTACATATAGGTAGTCAGATTCGTAAATGACAAAAGCAAAGAACTTATATTTCTTGGAAGCTAGCCCATTATAACTAATTAACTTCAAAATATATACATATAGGTACTTATAACCGACTTCAATGCGCCTTAATCATGATAAATTGTAATTTTATCCATCCTTCATTTTCCATCCTTAGATGTGAAATATTTTTTTCAAATTTAAATGAAACCATTGTTGAGTACAACCAATTGAATTAAAAAAAGAGTTCATTAAATCGGTTCACAAATGACGCAGATATCGCGTAACATACCTACACAAAAAAAAACACACGAGTTAAGAACCTCCTCCTTTTGAAGTCCGCGAAGTAATATAATGTAACACAATTTTGATGTCATCAAGACCTGTAGAAAGATTATTCATTTCCATACAAGTCTGATGCTACATTTCAAAATCGTGAAAGGAAAATATTCACCGACTGCTTTACTTGTGTCGCCCTGTAAAAAAAAACGTCAAATAAATTCAACCATCACGGAGTAACACCAACTACCTACAGGTCCTTTCTACCGACTCCGGAATAGTACGTGCTTCACGTAGGTACCTACCTACTATTCCGCAAGTGAAAATATAAAAATTTCAACCGAGAAGATAGATAGGTTAGGTACCGCTTGTCAACATCTTGGAATCCTGTCATCAGAAGGGCAGTCGTCACCGAATACACGCTACTCAGCAGATTTCTTTTATAATTGCAGGTTCCCAAGAGTAGTATCCTACAGAACATCGCATATTATTGTATAGAACTCCATGGGGGATGTGCTCCATAAATCGAGCCGTGTACCTACTTGTTTGAGTACCAAATGGACCTTTATAAAAATATTCAACTTTTTAAAGTTGAATATTGTTAATTGTAACAAATGCTAGCCAGGAAGGCATGATCAACCAGTGCTTTCGGGGCAATATTTTTATTGTTAAGTATATGTAGGTAGGTACTACTCGCGTATGGTACACTCCAGTTTCTCACGCACTCACGCGTGTCTAATTTGTCCATATGAGCACAAATATATCGTTAAGCCGTACTGGGGAAGTGATTAATCACGTCTCATCCGCATCTGTCGAGTTGCAAACTTTGTGCTTGTTTGTGGGATTTCGGGACCCCAACTTGAGAAAGTTTGTTTCGTTAATTACTCATTGCTACACACGATGAGTAAGTACCCTTACGAGAACACTAAGTGCTTTTATTGTTTGCTTACTTTTTTAATTAGACTGCTCAAAAAGATTAGTTGTTTTGTATGGCTACAGAACAAGGTTTTTTTTAGTAAATGGCATAATGGATAATAAAAGACCTTACTTATTTTCTGACGAACAAAATGTGTCGAATGAAGTAATATTAGTAGACTCTGAAGGTATGCATACCTGCTAGCTTATAGACTAGACTAAATAGGTATATCGCTGATGAACAAACACATCATATTTAAAAAAAATTTTTACTTTTCAGTCCGATTTGCTATATGAACGATTTTTTAGTTTTTAAAAATATACTTTTCTTATTTTTTAGTCTTTTATTGTCATCGGTACTAGATACGTGTGCAATAAAACATAGACTAAGATCCCAGGTCTCGCCAGACCTTAGGTACCTACTTATTTTCTGACGAACAAAATGTGTCGAATGAAGTAATATTAGTAGACTCTGAAGATATGCATACCTGCTGCCTTATAGACTAGACTAAATAGGTATATCGCTGATGAACAAACACATCATATTTTAAAAAAAAATTTTACTTTTCAGTCCGATTTGCTATATGAACGATTTTTTAGTTTTTAAAAATATACTTTTCTTATTTTTTAGTCTTGTATTGTCATCGGTACTAGATACGTGTGCAATAAAACATAGACCAAGATCCCAGGTCCCGCCAGACCTTATGTACCTACTTATTTTCTGACGAACAAAATGTGTCGAATGAAGTAATATTAGTAGACTCTGAAGGTATGCATACCTGCTAGCTTATAGACTAGACTAAATAGGTATATCGCTGATGAACAAACACATCATATTTAAAAAAAATTTTTACTTTTCAGTCCGATTTGCTATATGAACGATTTTTTAGTTTTTAAAAATATACTTTTCTTATTTTTTAGTCTTTTATTGTCATCGGTACTAGATACGTGTGCAATAAAACATAGACTAAGATCCCAGGTCTCGCCAGACCTTAGGTACCTACTTATTTTCTGACGAACAAAATGTGTCGAATGAAGTAATATTAGTAGACTCTGAAGATATGCATACCTGCTGCCTTATAGACTAGACTAAATAGGTATATCGCTGATGAACAAACACATCATATTTTAAAAAAAAATTTTACTTTTCAGTCCGATTTGCTATATGAACGATTTTTTAGTTTTTAAAAATATACTTTTCTTATTTTTTAGTCTTGTATTGTCATCGGTACTAGATACGTGTGCAATAAAACATAGACCAAGATCCCAGGTCCCGCCAGACCTTATGTACCTACTTATTTTCTGACGAACAAAATGTGTCGAATGAAGTAATATTAGTAGACTCTGAAGGTATGCATACCTGCTAGCTTATAGACTAGACTAAATAGGTATATCGCTGATGAACAAACAAATATTTAAAAAAAAAAAATTACTTTTCAGTCCGATTTGCTATATGAACGATTTTTTAGTTTTTAAAAATATACTTTTCTTATTTTTTAGTCTTGTATTGTCATCGGTACTAGATACGTGTGCAATAAAGCATAGACCAAGATCCCAGGTCCCGACAGACCTTAGGTGCCTACTTATTTTCTGACGAACAAAATGTGTCCTATAGAAAGTATCTAGTATTAGTAGAGATTCTGAAGGTATGCATACCTGCTAGGTGGGGCCAGCGGCCAATTGTCAGGTAGGTACTAGGTGCTATAGTTATATTAAATCATTGCTCACTTAATTTTTAGTACACATTATCATTAAAAGTAATTTCATCATCATATTCATGGCGACATTTTAAAGAGAAGGTATGCGTTTAAGAGTCTCTACTAATAAGTACTAGGTACTTCATAGGAAACATTTTGTTCGTCAGAAAATAAGTAAGATCTGGCAGTTCTGGGCCCTTGCCCTATAAAGCAGAAAACATGTCTTTCTAAACGGATTGTCATTTTTTTGTGCTTAAAATGACAGAATTCTGCTGCAGGGCTTTAACCTTTTGAACGCCACGGTCGGCTACGTTAAAAAGTAAATGTTATCGAAAGATTTACTCGAAAAAATTTGTTTCTGACTTTGTTGCTCAAAGTATTTTTCATAATATGGTATTTTAAGCTTTTGTTTAGTTTGACCTGCCTCGGCATCTTGGCCTTAGTCATATCTTGGAGTTAAATTTGTCAATCTTCCTGGAATAATAGTCGTATGTACTTTTATAATTATTCGTAAAATTTCAAAACATTTATAAAACATATTTTTTATGTATTTTATCAAACAATTAAATAAAATTAAGAACTATCATCAGTCCCTCTTCGTTCATTCCAATAATCATCAATAAGTAGTTTGACACGCTGTAACATCCCTAAATCGAATGCGGGAAATTTTTCAAATGAATGCCAAACCTACTACGCCCCAGTCGGCATTAACCGACAGCAGATGACGTCATGAACGTGACTAGTGCTGTGACTGATGCTGTGAAATAATTTGAAATATCATTACATTTTGTTATTCTTTTGTTTGCTCTTGTATAATTTAGCAACTACTGTGTAATCATCATTTTATTGGGTAAAAGCAAGATGATATTGAATGAAACTTCATGCTTTAAGTGATATTTTATTGTACAAAAATAGGTGATAAACAGCAATAGTTATTTGCTTATCGATACGATCTTAGAATCCGTATGATTTTTGTAGGTATTTGAGGTGAATTTATGGCTTGGCGTGGGGGGCACGCCGATGCATTTGCGCTATGGCGGTCAAAAGGTTAAAGCTTTTTAACGAAAAACTTCTGAGGTAACACCAGAATCTAACAGGAAAAACTTATGACTTTTACTAAAAGTTTGGTAGTGAACTACAAAAGTTTTACCTGTATTTTTCTAGGCCTTAAAATAAATAACAAGACTATAGACGTACAACTTATTTTATACAATAACTAAGGATCTGTATAACGGTACATTTTGCGGTATAAAACAAATGTTGGTATTATCATCATCCATGAATGAAAAAACGAGCTTACACGCTATTTGAAGATGGATGTGGATTCAAGCTAATATCATTGAATTACTTACTATTTTCTTCATAAGATTCACATTATTATATAAACAAAATAGTTCACAGTATACTTTATTCATGTATACCATAAGCCATTGAAATTGCAATCATAATAATTATACAAATGTAAAAACGTGGCTCATGAATTTCTTGTGGGATTCTTTTTCATATAAGCTTAACATCTTGAAACCAACGCTACCTTCATTTTTAGTAAGTTCTTGTACATTCGCCTTATTTTACAGAAATAAAATAATTTGGTTTTCTTTTGGTCAGTCCGTCCATTGTTTGAAAAACGTCTGAAATGTGTTAAATTTCAAAGTAACTTGACTGACTGACATGTAGTCGTAACTTCCATTTCCCAGGTTCGAGCCCACCTTTTATGACAATTTACCACATGGAGCGAAACACCTGCCGTGCACACATCTTACTTCGGATAAAAAGGCTTCGAAATATGCCAATGAAGTTAATAATTTCTTGCCCCAAAAATCGTAATGTCCACATAATGGATGACGAATGGATTCAGGGTACTGAAATCTAGGTAGCAGCAGAGGGATTAGCTAGAAGGCTTCTAATGAGTCCAGCAGTTCATCCTGGGCAACGACCGTTACACCGCTTTTTCTTTTTCTTACTTGTTGGGTCGATAATTGTCGGCTTGAGTTCTGCTAAAGCGATCGTAGTCCAGGGTTTGGTTTCATCTATTTCTTTGATTCGCTCGTCCTACTGATTATCAGAGAAACGGGGATGTGGACGTGTTCGTAATGTCTGGATTCCTTGGAAACTGTATGACATGTTCTGGCACACAAATCTGTTCGACAAAAAGCCTAACCCTGGCCAATAAAATAGGGTCTCTTTGGAGATGAAAACCTCTAAAACAACTTCCCAGCAGGGCAAGACTGTACCGTCTCCCTGACAGTTTGATACAGATGGCAAAACTTCAAATGGCAGGCATCGGACAGGAATAACTACTTTTCAGGGCTCTTAAGTAGAAAACCTCTGCTTAAATTTGTTCAGGATCTGTGGTACCCGTGGGTTTTCACACCAAAAACAACCGATGAGTTAAGTCAACCACTAAGATGTGGGTAGTTGTACTTATTGCCAAATTCGGCTGTGTCCTACCTATAAAATAGGAAATGTTCTAAGGACCTCCTTATGTTTGTAAGTTTTCTTACATAATATGTAACTGATGTAGATTAACATCTCTCCTAAGTTAACATGAAAGCACAAAACCTCGCTTTTCATTTCAGAATCAATCAATAGATTAATGCAAAAGAAAAATAGTTAATAAATCTTTTATTTATTGGCCAATTCTTCTAAAGCAGCTGCTATTCTGAAACAAAATGATAACCTTCAAATCTAGAAATATTACAATGGTTACCAAAACATTAATGTACCTACTGTTACAAATGTGTAGTAGTGGAAGTAAAGAGAGACAATAGAAAAGGATGGAAATTATTGTAACAGTACGAAAACTAACTCTCAGTTATTAAGAATTAGGTAGCTTTTGCCATCTTTTTTATTTTGCCATTTCATAAGGGCTGTTGCCATTGATAGAGTTAAAAAGTAGGTAACTTATGGGATACCCTTGTCTATAATAATTAAATTCCAATTTCATCTGTTAACCATAATTAACTCACAAGTGTACAGAACCTTACCTGGACAACACCTCAATCTTTTGTATTTTATATTCTCGTTCAAGTTCTAATTTGTCTCTTTCTATTTTAACAATTTCTTCATCAAAGGACACTGAAATATACAAAATATTAGAATAAACTAAGCTCTTTGGATGGCTACTATATAATAAAATATACTAAAATGCTAAACTTTAAAAAATTATAAACTACATACATTGAACTGTGAAAGTTCAATTGAAGATTACTGTAAAATTTGAATTGTCCTGTATCTGACCATGACCATAGGGTCAGACCTCTTTGTTAAATTGATCTGACCACGGCAACACTTTAGTGTCTATGTTCAGATTGATTCAATTCCAATGTTCATTGTCAGACTGGTGGCCTTGGTCAGCATTTGCTACGGTCACACCTGGAATAGGGTAACACAATTGATATAAAGCCAATTTATACACCCAAAAATGTGATCATACCAAATCTTTTCCTAGAAGGTTCTTCTGTATCCTTTTGTGTGTTCTGCCGAGGCTCGCCATTATCTGAGCTCATTGCTATACTCGTGTCACAAAAAGATTCTTGCTGTTTCATTGCTCTTTTCTTTGTATTCCATTTGAGATAGCTCCATGTCTGAAATTCCAACAAGAACCAATCATGTCTGATGCAGCTATGAGCTAACACCAATCAAAATTAAAATACTACATATTTTTAACCAACGAAAAAGAAGGAGGTTCTCAATTTGACCATATGTATATATATTTTTTTCTGTATGTTCAGCCCTCATTCCATTATTTATGAACCGATTTTGATGATTCTTTTTTTTATAGTATTTTGTCAGGGAGTTCCAAATAATTAAGAATGTTTAGTCTGATTTCTAAGTCAAAAAAAGGAACTGAATTTGAGTGTAATGTTGAGTCTTAATCAGACAACACAGTACATACCATTATTAAATTATTTTTTAAACTAAAACATTGAATAATTTATGATGCCATCCAGCCTTCAAAAACAATTTATGTTTCAGCTTAAAACTTTGAATAAACACCTTTTTCCATTTGTCGACTGATTTAACTGCTCCTCCTATAGAATTAAGATTCACTGTGAGATCTTGCCACTGAGCTTCAATATCTTCTCTTTCCAATCCCGAATTCACGACACCTTTCGCAATATCAGGATGTTTTTTCATAAAATCCATCATGGCCTTAACTTGAGCGCTGGTTACATGTTTCTTAACAATATCCATCGCTCAAAACGCTTTAAATACCATTTATTACAAATGAAAATTGGACATGGAATGATCAGAAATAAGAAGTTTTCATATTTAAAGAAACTCAAAACAAAACAATCCAAAAACCCTAAAATATAATTTGACAGTAATGACAGCAAGGAATCAGAAGGTTTATTTAGGGTATGTTCCGATATGCACTGCGAGCACTGTAAGGTGTGACGTCAATTTAGTATTCTGCGAAGCCGTTTATAGTTAGCTATACTGGTTACTGTTTAAAATGGAACGCAGTCCAGTATACTGTTATCTGGCTGTCTTAAGTTGGCGTGGAGAAGTCATTTTTTTTACATTTTTTTTTTGCTATTTCAACTTTTCTTTAACTGTTCTTCATTATTGTTCGATTTTGTTTCTTTCGATTCTTTTCCTTTTTTTGCTAGGGTACCCCTCCGAAACGTCCCATAAGGAACTTCGTTCCAAAAAAATGTGAAAAAAACGACTTCTCCCCCAACCTGAGAGGATTTTTTTATTTTATTTAAAAAAAACTAAGAACTAACAAAAAAAATGTAATCAAACAATATAGAACAGCTAACGAACAGATGAAATAGCAAAAAAAAATAATTTAAAAATGACTTCTCCCGCCAACTTAATACAGCCCTGTCATCTATGTTTTTTGGCGCTGTTTTTTATCTGTTCAACATGAAAAAATATTGTAGGAATGTAGTTATATTTAAAAATTGAATATTCAAGTCAATTGTCAATTGAATTAATTGCATAATAAAAGTAAGCATACTTTTTATTAACAGAAAATATTGTTTTTCAAGTAACCTAATGCATAACAACTTTATAGTAACCAAATTATTTAAGTGAGGTTATGTACGGTTAAAGTGATGAACATATTTTGACAAATAATTGTTTATTACTTAACTGGAAAAAAAAAATAGTTGATCACGTGATCAAAGTACGTTACCTCGAAAACGCCAGTGCTCACAGTACGAAAATGGTGACGATTTATGACGTCATATCTTTCCCTAGGACACTGCGGCAGTATACTGTCAGTCCTTAACGGAACGAATTTCTCTCCAGTAACAGCAACGTAGTGTTCATAATATACTCTTTGGTAACAGCACTGAAGCTTCTGAACAATGCTCGCAGTGCATATCGGAACATACCCTTAATTTTATTAACAAAAGAATACATGGACTAGCCATACCTATATTATCGAACGACTTACATGGCTGATATCGATATTAAACTGAAATATTGAACAAGTGAAGAAGTAGCGATTGCATTAAATATTTTAATTTCTCGTACTTCGGTGTTTATTGTATGTTAAAACCTGAACCTGGCGAAAGACGAACAACGAAAACTTAGCAAAATCCCTTGTCTGTCTTCTTCTTCTACATATTAGAGGCACAAGACTGCCCTTGTGCACCCAGTGCCAAAAAAGGCGACAAATCAGACCCACTGAATAACAGGCCTATAGCTATCACGTCCTTTCTCTCCAAGCTGATGGAGCGTGTAATTAACACGAAGCTCCTGAGATACCTACAAGAACACGATTTGATCAGCGAACGTCAGTATGGTCTTCGCCACTATTGCTCTACTGGTGATCTTCTAGAGTTTCTCCCACACGGGTGGGCTTCAGCTATTGAGAGTCAAGGTGATGTTTTAGCGGTCAGCTTGTCATAGCGAAGGCATTCGATCGTGCCTGGCATCGCGGCCTTCTGTCTAAGCTGCCATCCTACGGATTGTCCGAGGGCTTATGCAAATGGATTGCCAGCTTTCTGTCCGGCAGACGCATAACACGCATAACAGTCGTAGTAGACGGCAGCTGCTCTGAAAGCATGGACATTAATGGATATGTTGGCTATTGATGACATCCATTGCTATGCAGATGATAGCACCGGGAATACTTATTACAAGGGCCGTGCCAACATTACTTGTTCAATTGTGTTAGAGTCGCGAACAACTTGTATCGAAATCGAAAGCAGTCTAGTCAGAGTCTCTCAGTGGGGTCAGAAAAATCTGGTCCGGTTCAACCCCACCAAAACATGACTCTCTCTCTTTTGGTATCAACATTTCGAGTAACATCCAGTTTCGACTTGGAAGGCAAAGCCAAGCTGGCATCCAAAAAGTTTGGAGCGCAGCGGCACACCACCTCGGGGCAAAGACTTTTATTATACGTGTTACAAGTCTGCCCCATATGGTCACTGCTGTCATCTTTTGGGCGGGGGCAACTGGATGCGAGCTTGGGCCTTTTGGCTCATTCCAAAGACGTGCTGTGAGAACCGTCGTCGATCCCAAACTCACAAGCGGTATTGAACCCATAAGCCAACAAGAACGCTTAAGGTCGCGCGCGGTACGGTTCCAGAGGAATTTCCTCCCGCTTTGGTATGCTCCGGCTTTGGAACGAGCTCCCTGCCGAGGTTTACCCAAGGGACTACTGTATGGGGTCTTTCAAGAAAGGAGTGTATAAGTTTTTAAAGGGTTGGCAACGCGCATGTGAGTCCTCTGGAATTACAAGCATTCATAGGCTACGGTAACCATTTACCAACAGGTGAGCCGTGTGCTTGTTTGCTACTAACCTAGTATAAAAAAAAGTCTTACTTATTCACAAACTACCTTCAAATTTTATCTTCATAGATCAAGTGGTTTTCTAAATTTCGTGATTAGTCGGCAGATTAATGAGTGAGTGAGTATCCTTTTGTTTTATATATACGAGTATATATTTCTATCATATAGAAGAGAAAAATTGTATTTATCTTATTGTCTCAATTTAAATGTTCGAAATGATATTTATCCACGACTTTCGGATAAAAATGAGTAAATTCGTATTTATCCATTTCGGATAAAAACTCAAATATTTATCGCTTGAGTATTTATCCATCGCCCATCTTTAAATGATATGCATACTCGCTAGTTTGAATACGGCGTTGTTTTGATCTTTCTTTTGTATTGGGGCTGATAGGTCTTTGGATGCAGCTTATTCCTTAGCTGTTTAGAAATGGTTTTTAAATAGGTAGGTTAGGTTATAGGCATAGGTTTAGGGGGCCACTTGTGATCTGAAAAATAAAATTATTTAATAATCATTCTCCTGCCCGTATTTCAATTAATATGGCGTTGGCTCAAACATGTCTTATTTCCAGTAGTATGTAGAAGAACAAGACATCCTGCAAGGGATTTAGCTTGCTAAGTTTTATGACCGGCCACCTGCCTGACGTCAACCCTCTGGGAATGCTTTCGTTGTTCGTAAACACAACTACCCGGTAACAATTTAAATTATTTAATGCAATCACTTTTTTCTATGGTTCAATATTTCAGTTAAATTTTGGTATCGGCCAGGCAAGACGTTCTCTAAAAGTACAACCCTAAAGGCAGCCTTTTTATGCGCGAAAGTTTTAGTAAGTTACACAATAATTTTATAGGTATGGCTTGTCCATGTAGTCTTTAGGTCAATGCTCAAACGTCATGTCACATGGGTTAGTCAAACGAAAATCAGCTGTTTGTTTTAGCTTGTCAAAATCTGTGATGGTTTTGAACATTGAACTTATTTTACAGTTCATAGAGAAAAATTAAAGTTCAATATACAGCCAATCAGAATGTCATTGTGGTCTTGGGTAATAACTATTTTATTTCATACATATTACAAATTATACTATTATTTATGAAAATCTGTTCACTCTACATAACCTCAATTTATTATTTAACAATTTTCTTGTTAATTTCAGGGTGCTAACTCACATGGGCAATTGGGATTGGGTATTGTTAGTGAGCAAATGGAAAAGCCTACAAAAGTTGATGATATACATCTCTATGACAATAAAATAAAACAAATCTCCTGCGGAGGTGGACATACTCTTTTACTAGATGATGCGGGAAAACTTTATTGCTGTGGTTGGAATAAAAAATTACAATTAGCAACACAAGATGAAGTGAATACTTTTCACAGAACATGGAAACTAAGTGGTATAGCATTTACAAATATTGCTTGTGGCTGGGATTTCAGCTGTGGAGTAACAGATGATCATTTCTTATTTGTTTGGGGTTCTAATAGTCATGGCCAATTAGGTTTGCCTAAAGAACATTTTGCTGAATCTATGAAGCCTATAAGACTGGAAGTTAAAGCAAGTGCTGTGTCAATGGGGCTGCGACATACAGCCATAGTAAATTCTAAGGGGCAAGTTTGGACAACAGGTTGTGGTAAACATGGACAGCTAGGACTTGGGGGTAGTGTGTTATCAAGTGATAGGTTTCAGCAAGTGGAAGGTGTTGGTAAAATATCTCACATTGCCTGTGGTCAAAACCATACTGTAGCATGGTGTTCAGATGAAAAAGCACTGTATGTGTGGGGTGATAACAAATTTGGACAGTTACTCCTATGTTCGGAGAAATATAGAAAGCTATTTAAACCTAATAAAATAGATATAGATGTTAAGCAACAAGTGAGGAAACTATTAAGTGGTTGGACAAATGTGCTACTGTGGTTGGAAAATGGTACAATGTTAACCTGGGGAAGAAATAATCTTGGCCAAATTGGCACAGAGAATGTAATACCAGTTGGACGTTTCATGCAAATTTCTTTGCCAGGTCTGTATAAATGAAATAATATGTTCATTTTTGTTGCATAGACTTTTAGGAACTAATTTGTACTCTACATATATTCATATTACTTACAGATGGCAGAGAAGTAAAAGATGTTGCATTAGGATCAGAACACACTATATGCTTGGCAACTGACAACACTCTCTGGGCATGGGGCTGGAACGAACATAGCAACACAGGAATAAAATCAGACAATAATATTTTAAAACCAACTTTATTACCATTGGATTTAAATAAAAATTCAGTTATTACACAAATATACTCTGGCAGTGCACATAATTTCATTGTTATTGAGGAATCAAACATTGAAATTGTGAAAGCCGATAATAATGGCAATAATGAACTTCATACTTCATCATAATATTACTGTATAGTATTTTATTTATTATTATGACCATAAAACAAAGTCCTCCGCCACATCTGTCTGTCTATTCGCGATAAACTGAAAAACTACTGAACAGATTTTCATGTTTTCACTAATAGACAGAGTGATTCATGAGGAAGGTTAAGGTGTATAATTTGTTAAGATTTTGTGTAAATTAATTGAAATATTATAATTGTGATTGTTGAATATGTCTCTGCTACCCATGCGAAGCCGGGGGTATTGCTAGTAATTATATAAAATTAATTTCTGACATACTACGACATACATAAAACCTGTGTAACTGTAGTAATATAACTGTATAAGGCATGGAATGTTACTGCCATGGGCCTCACTACTGTAAAAATATATATGAATTAACCATAATGTATACATATATTGCAGTAGTGATAGATATCTATATATGAATAGGTTAAGAGAACAAATACCTACAGACAGTAATTTTAAATACTTAGTTTATATGTATAAAGCTAAAAAATTTAAACCACATCTGCTATAAAATTTTAAAAAAATATGTAAGAATGACTACATATATTATAGCTATAGGGGTCAGGAACAAGTGTACAAAAACTGTATACAACACACAAAAGTGTATACAACGACAAGTCAAATAATACTGGTCAATGAATTAAAACAAGACATTCAAAACAGTCGAAATTCGACCGTACCCATAATAATGTAGTCTTAATAAGAATTTTGTGATTTTTTATTAATTTTAGGATAGATACTTGCATCAAAAGGCGTTCGAGGATTAGGTATAGACTTAGGATTTAGAGATTTAGATTCAGAGCAGGTTTAAGACCTGTCTAGCGGTCCACCCCGATTTCCTCCTGGCTTAAACAATTTATCTATACTAATATTATGAAGCTGAAGAGTCTGTTTGCTTGAACGCGCTAAGCAAACAAACTCTCAGGGACTCCTGGTTCAAATTAAAAAAATCTTTTTGTTGGATAGTCCATTATCGAGGAAGGCTATATAACATCACGCTACGACCAATAAAAGCGGATCATCAATGAAAAATGTTAAACGGGGAAAATTTACTATATAACGTCATAGTAGGACCAATTGGAGCGGAACATCAATGGAAAATGTTGCAACAGGGAAAATTTACAAACGCAGACTAAGTTGCGCGAGTCAGCTAGTCTTTTATAAATTCAATCGATTCTGTTTATTAACTGATAAATGTGAACAAATAGGTGTGCGAAATTTAGTAATATATTTGGCACTGTTGCCAGTGTAATGCCTAGTAGCAGTTGCATTATTAGCAGACTATTTTTTGTTACATCTTTGGCTTTATTACTTCTAGAGAAGATTATTTGTTACGATTATTTATATACTAATCATACTTTTTAATTTCGATGACCTATAACTTCTGACCAGTAGCAGTTTTAAACGTAAATCCTGTAGCCAGCCTCAAGTATTTATTTATCTCCAAATATGATATTTTAATGTACTTTCTTTCAAACCGCTGACTACAAAAACCGCCTGTTTCATGTGACCTAATTTTATTACGATAGTTATAATATTCTAGTCTTAATTTTTAATGTCATAAAAAATATGGAAACTATTGTTTGCCATGGTTTTAATTAAGAATTCATTGTGATAATATATTGTTGAGCTTATAATAATAAAACAACATGTTACATACTCATGTGATTTTATTGAATTAGTACACACATATTGCATTGTAATAAATAACTATAATAATGACTAAAAGCGTAAACTGTGTTCAGTGAAATCTGATATACATACAATGGTAGAGCTGTGGTGGTCATATAATTAAGAACGATTTGTAAATACAGATTTTTTTAAACAAATCATATAATATTTTATTGCGTTTCTCTCAGAAATGATTATATTGTATTTTGAAATATTCACATGATCACACCGAAAGGACTTAGGAATAAAATATGTAAAATAATAACAGATTTTTCACAAAAAATCCTTTTTTTTAAAGAGTAACAATTTTTTTAAAATCTGGACAAATACTGAACATTGAATTGTTTGAGAATTGATTCTGAGGAAACATTGGCTAAGTAAAAATACATTAATTATATGAAATTAGTTAAATAAATATAGTATTATATTTACCACGTTCAAAGTCTCGCTCATACATAAAGTTATGTTTATGTGTAAATCGGTATCGTAGGGGTTTAGGTAAACAAATAATGTTGTAAAATATATATATATATACCTAACGGAAAATTGTTGATAGTTCGTGGCATTTCCACGGCTCTTAATTACTGATTTGCAGCGGCGAGACATCATCGATTCTATTAATTTCTTACATTTTTCAACAGAAATTGAGTTCCATTCTTCTAAAAAAACATATAACAGTAGTTTTGCATGCTGTAATGCATAACAATACGTTTCAAACGACTTCAAATATTTCGCACGCGCCTAAACAGAAAGATATCGCTGCGAGATGATAGAATATCGCTCGTTTGGCAAAGATCCTTTTAAGGGGTCTGAGATAAGAAAGAATCTTGTAGATAAAACAACTCTTTAGCGACTACAAAGACGTTTGGTAGAAGAAAAGTTTTAAGGATGTATGGCAAGAAAGGTTCCCATATTAAAATGGTTCCATAGTCCATCTTGCATTTGCAAGTATGAAACTTGAAAATGATCAGATGTAATAATCCTTTAAATAAAGGAGGTATTTGACCCCAAAGTCACAAAAGTAAATACGTATCTTTACTTAGCCATGTTCCATAAAATCAATTCTCGAACAATATTCAATGTTCGTTTTTGATATTTGTACAGCTTTGTGTAAAAATGTGTACTCTTCAGAAAAAAGGTAATTTCGTAAAAAAATCTGTTATTATTTTACACATTTTATACCTAATTCCTTTCGTTGATGATCTGTTTAAAAAATTCTGTATTTACAAATCGTTCATAGTCATATATATGACCACCACTGTATGTATCTATTAATATTAAACTACATCCCTTCAATAGTTATGCTTTCATATTTCACTGTACACATTTCAATCGTAAATATTACAAACTAGATAAACACAGGAGAATCTATAGTGAATCCTGGCAAGTCTTGATTTGCTTATAAAAATAATGTATCATGGTTAAAAAGTAATCTTTTTCATGTATATAATACGTTAATTGATAAAATATTTAATAAAGTGAATTGAAAACAAGCTGGAGGTTCAACCAGTGTCTAAAAACATTAAAAAGTTGTTGTAATTGAAAAACTATGTATGCATTGCCAGAGGCCAACCATATTTTTAGTCTTGCTTTTCTAGTATGTAATATTTTTGATTTCAATACCAAGGTACAAAATACTGCAGGTGCAGGATGGCTGCATGGATAAGAACCTGTTCTCAACAGCATAACTGTTCACAGGATTACTCCTTTATTTATATATATATATCGTTAAACAATTTTTGCAAAATTAATTATTAACAATTAACAATTTCGAATGGTTTGTTTTACAAGTTTCTTACCTAAATTGAAACAAATAATAAAAACCAATCATAATCATCTCAATATCAAACTGTTTTAGTATGAACTTACGCACAAACAATGAAAAATAATTATTGGAATCATGTAAATAAGTATTATACATATACCCTTATTATTTCACATTTATTCTTTTCTGTATGCCATTCCCAAAAGAAAGAGAAGCCTGTCTTCACATAAAAGAAGAAAAGTTCACAATACATTTTTAGAGGTCAGTACAAAATCTTGCAAGTTTAAAAATTTCGAATCAACTTTTAAATAACAGAGAAGACATCACATAACTTGACTTCACTAAGTTTAAATGATTTTAATGCAAAACTAGTGCATAATGTTAGTGAAAAATTACATTCAAGCTATGTGATAATCACTTTACCTAATCGCTTCTATTCAAAGATGCAATTTTAAAGATTTTAGGACTCAAAATATTTTAACAATTATATAAAAACGGACTATGTTATTAAGACACATGGATTACACAAATGTTCAGCATGCATTTGTGCAATTTTGAGCAATATGAAAAACAATTTGATATTCACAAAGCAATGTTGAACAGCTGGGCTTGTTATTTAGGTTTGTAGCTTGCTACCTTTTCCTTTCTCCTTTTTGTGTCTTACGCTTTTCTTTTTTCTCTTCTTTTAGTTGCTTTTGCTTTTCTCTGAAAGAAAAATGCCAATTGATAAGTAAATAATTTGAAATAGATAAGTCTTTAAAAGGGTATGAAATGTATGTTAGAGAGGATGAATCAAAGATTTTAACAACACAACAAACACAAAATCCTGAAACATAAACTGGCAAAATTGCCACATATAGTAGAAAATTAAAAATTGTATGGAAATATTCACCCTTCAGCCTGTAATAATGATTTGCCTTTGATTTTATTTCTAAATCCCACATTGATTTCAAATGTATTCCTCAATTAAATCATCCATGAAAAGGAGTTGGGACATAACCTGCCTTCCCTTTCCACAAATAGCCTAGTAGTCCTGTCCGGATTCTGAGTGAAACAGAACCACAAGGTACTCAAAATGTCACAGTGAAATATACCCTGCCTGATCTTTATATACTTATCGTCACCCCTGAAGACCACTATCCAGAATATAGCAAAGAACAATTCTCCATTGCCACATACATGCCTCCTAAGAAAGTGCATTGAGTTGTATCAATCTTGTACAATTCCATCACCCTCAAGACCCACATATTTGATGCAGATTCATAGGCTTTTTTATAAAGGCGTTACATAGTACTCGTTGGTTAATGATTGAAGTATCTTCACTCTCACAGTGGACATTAGTAATTTATAAAGTATTGGTAGAAACATTATTGGTATACAGTACAGACTTACAAAGCAGGTGAGCTACGCCTGTGGTCACTATTATTTTGAGCACTTCGTTTTCACATATCTTTTCAATTTATAACATACATTGAATAAAAATTGTAGCTTTCTGCCCTTATTCTACATTTAAACTTACAAGTATTATAATTTGATATTCTTCTGTGTATTTACTTAAAAAGGGGTATAACAATTGAAGGGTTGTAAGTCTAAAGGGTCTACGTGGTAAAAAATGTAAAATCTATATTGTTACGAAAATACTATCAGTATATAATATATATAAGTGTCAAGCCTAATAATATCCTTGGACCCCCCAAGTGAACATTTCTTTTAAAATGTTACCCATACACAAATAAAGTTGTGGTAGGGTCTAATCTACCACAAAAATTTAGTTTTTTGCCTCGCACAACCAATATTTAAAAATATAATATATAAATAAAATAATAAAAAAGCTATGAAAGCTGATTCAAAATAATCTCAGTCTCCAGCTAGTAACAAATTAATGGTGGCAATGGATATGCAACAAGTCATTTTCATACCAACACTGACACTGCAAAAATACAAATTATGATAAAGCCACAGGACATGTTATCCTAGAAAAAATCCTCCCTTTTGGCATACCACAGCTGTTGTGTCTATCTAACTCAAAAAATGTTTTAAACAATAATTTGAACGTGTAAAGAGGAAAGACAAACCAAGAAATGATCAAAAATACCTTTGTATTTATGTAATTAGTAAGTAAACAACCAACCTATCTTCTTTGTCTTTTTCTTTTTTTTTCTGAGCATCCAATCTGGCTTGTTCTCTACGCTCTCTAGCTGCTGCTTGTACATCTGCAGCATTTGTATTTTTCACTAAATCGTGACTTACTGGCTCTTCTTCGTTTACTTCATCGTCCTGCAATCAAAAATTTTGTATAAATATGAGTCCATTCAGAAATAATTACTTACAGGGTTAATTTTCACATTAATCAATATCATAGATGCTTTAAAACTTTTACCTCATTGTCGGGCAGTTGACTATACTGTGATAATATTGCCTCACGAATTTTCTTTTCTTCATCGGTGTATTCTCGCCTTGTTGTAGTAGCTGGTGCTTGTGATTCCAGCAACTTGGCTAATTGAACATCTACATCTGCAACGGGCTTTGGAGTCTCTTCTTTTGGTCTGCATGAGTCCCATTTTTCAATAATTTCCTCTACGTGGATCGTTATGTCTTTTTCCTAATAATTATACTACATATAAATAGAGAAAAACAAAATAACCATGCCTACAAGTGACAAATACTCACAACTATCTCCGATAGTATGCCTTCTAAAGCATCTTTTTTTTCATCTACGCTTTCTTCGCTCTCTAAAATACCCGAGATATATGAACCGAAAACACCTTCGTCAGTTTTTAACGATCTTAATTTCTCACTTAGCCACGGCTCAAAGTCACTCGTTGCCGTCGCCATATTGTTAAGTTTTTGCGCCCCCCCCTCAAGCCATTCATAACTTTAACAGGGATGCCACATTAAATTAAATTGAAATTGTCATCTGTCATTTATAGTGCACACGAACACGACCATTTCAATGGAAAAGTGTATAAACGAAAGTAAAATAACTGTTCAAGAACCGACGAAAATGGTCTTGCAGTAAAAAAATTCTCTATGTAGACTCGCTCATAAATCATTGAAGCAGGACAACAATGGGTCTTTTGTATTAGCAGCGTTGGAAATTTGGAACACGGTTTCAGCGTGTTTTTCACAAGAACATTCTCCAAATTAAAAATGGATTTCAGGTTTTAGCCAATTGTCACTAATGAAAACTATTGATAATTAAGTTTACAGATAACAGTCAAAATTGGTCTGGTCTAATCTTTAGCGGTATGAGTGATGAAATATACTAGCACAACTAAGTTGCAATGATATTTAAATACAAGTTTCTATGTATTTTATTATTTAAATATGAAATAATTGTAGGAACACTTTTGTAAGACTAGAACTTTACTAAGTTGCATAATTAATCTGACTTTATTTTAAAATTGTTTGTTTTTACTTACGTGTTCTAACTAAACCAAAGTCTGAGAGATGAGGTTACTTAGTCATATTAGTTTTATTACAAAATTTAATTAATACAAGAGTGGAATTTGTTTTACTTCAAATTTATAATTTATCTGGCTCGCATTAATCTGGTTTTATCAGGCTCTTAAGACCAGATTAATTTGTAAAGGCCATTCCAATAAAGTTTAGAATCCTATACACTTTTTTCCTTAAGAACCCCATACTGTAGTCACTGGGGATAACCTTGGCAGGGAGCTCATTCCACAGGCGGAGCATTTGCGGGAGGAAATTCCTCTGGGACGGGCGACAAAGCAGTGGTAGAATGCAGCCGTAGGCATCATGTCAAACAATTCCTCGGAGGACAACACATTATACAAGCGGTAGACCACGCGCAAGGAGGCAAAGTCTTCCCTTAGGCTTAAGGGTTCAATTTTGCTTGTGAGTTTGGGATTGACAATTCGCACTGAGTCAAAACAGTCTGGATGTCGCTGAAAATCTCGACACCGAGGATACGCATACTTTCTGAGATGGTAAAGGTTGTGTTTTGTAACTTTGGGGCCACAGTAAATGGTTTGTTTTTTGGAGAAGGGGCAGTCTTGTATTTTAATGGGGCTGAATCGGACCAGATTTTTCAGACCCACTCAGAGACCCTGACTAAAGTGCTTCCGATTTTGGGCACAAGTTGTTGACGATTCTCTAACACAATTGAAAGAGGAATGTTGGCACGACCCGTGTAATAAACATCCCCGAGGTTGTCATCTGCATAGCAATAGATGTCATCAACAAACAGTGTTGGGGATAGCATAGAACCTAGCGGGACCGGCCCGCGTTATTGATGATGCTTTCAGAGCAGCTGCCGTCTACTACGGACGGCTCTTATCCCTCTGCCGGACAGAAAACTTTCGATCCTACTGCACAAGCTCTCGGACAATCTGTAGGATGGTAGCTTCGACAGACTTATTCGTATTACTCTATAAAAAAGTCGCCTTTTAAAACTTTGAGCAAAGAAAATTTGGTTATAATATCTTCACGAATAGAAATAAAATTTTGTAGAAATACAGCGAATCTGGCTACGGCAAGGGTGCACCGGATGGAGTAGGTGCTGTTATGAAAAGGACTGCCGATCGTGCTGTTTCCCAAGGACAAGATATAAAAGGAATAGATGATTTTTAAATGTAATGAAGCAAAACTTAAAAAAATTAAATTAAGCAGCTATATGTATTTTACTTATTATCTCACTTCTGCTTCTTTTACATTAAGACAGTTCCTACCGCTATCGGTGTTGATTTCAATCACTTGTCGTAGTCCTAAGCCAAATAACAAAATCTGTTCCTTAAATATTAAACTATTAGCATAAGCGTATATAGAAGGGGCCGGGTGGGCCGTGCCCACCCCAGAATGGTCTGATGCCCACCCCAGGATGTTTGGGGAATGATTCAAAATTCAGGCAGGACACATACCGGGTGTTAGAGAAACGCTCCCGAAAACGAAGACACATGTAGCACTAATGATACCTTTGAAAATAATAAAATTATGCTGACGGAAAATAACGCGACTTGCAGCAGTATTCAGCCTGTGACCACGATCAGTGCAACCTGGTCGAAAGTTATATATTTTGGGCGGAACCCTAATTCTTTTTCAAAAATAAAAGTAGCCTAAGAAATAATTATATGAGTTTCAAAAAGAACTATTATTTTGACGTTACAAACAGATACTTCAATTTTTTTTATTTGTATTTATGATGATGATGATGATATTATTCATGACAATTAGGTTGTATCCAAAAAAAAGGATTCTAGGACCTACCTATATTATTTATAAAATCAGCGAATTCGATTTAATTTACACTGCTTTTTCTAGATCATTTCAATTCATTATAAAATGATGAAATTAGTCTTATGTCTTTTAACTCAAGTTTGAATAAACAAGTTTCGCAATCAAAGATCATAAGTGACTTAGATACGCTTCAGACTGGACCATGTCAGCCCAGAATTGACATTCCCCGTACAAAATTCAGAGAAAAACTGCGGGCATGTAACTCACAAAATTATGATAAATATGTGGTTAGAATATGGCATTAGTGAAAATAAAGTATACTGCTTCGTGTGAAGAATATTCGGCAAAGCAATGCGAGAAATGATAAATTTGTAACCAACGGATACAATAACTGGAAGAAGTTGTTCAAAAACGCGCACAGTCTGCTATTTATAATCGTAGTAAGGAGATACATTCTTTACATCAAGCATGAAATGTCCATGAGCAAGTTATGATCCAACATGAAAAGTAAGTTGAGCAAAATAAAGAAAATTTATAGAAATACTGTATCTAGTACGCCAAGGATTGCCTTTAAGAGGCCATCATGAAAATGCTGTATCGAAAAATAAATATAAGTGTTTTGGAAATTTTCAGGAAACATTTTTCGAGTAATTAGAAAAATTGTAACCTATTGCAGTGCTGTACAATAGAAGAAATCGTAAAAGAAATGAAACAATCTGGTTATTTTTTTATAATGGTAGATGAAGCAGGATGTTACAAAGAAGAAAAAATAGACATGCAAATAGTTTGATTGCGATAATTTTCGAATTTCTTATTAAATATGGTTCAGATAGCGTACTCATACTTGCACAGTCATAATAATATGATGGCGCAAGTGTGATGTTTGGAAAACACAAAGCTTTACAAGCAATCATTAAGGAGAAGTATCCTCATGCTATTTACGTGCATTGCCTAGCACATTAACTTAATCTAACTGTTGTAGACTCATACGCTAATGTGTCACGTGCAACTAACTTTTTAATAATCTCGAAGCACTGTATATCTATTTTACACACCCTGGCTGTCATGCTATTTTACAAAAAGATTTAAGATTCTTAATATAAAAACTGGTGGTGAAATGGCCAGTTTAAACACCACGAGAAGGAACTATCGATATTAAAATTGTAAGATTGTAATACATAATTATGATGCACTTAAAACGGCACTGGAAGAAGAAATACGTCAAAATAAAGACAAAAATGTGGTGGAAGCCATAGGTTTATTAACTTCGATTTCAAAACCAGAATTCATTATTTGTTTATACGTGTTCCATTCGGTATTATTAGTAATCTATGTATTGAGTAAATACTTTCAGATTAAAACTGCAACTCTCGGACAAGCTTTTACTATATAATGATAACATGCATTATAACTAGTTTCGCACCAAAACGGAACAATTTGATGAACGTTGGAAGGGGTTCTATTTCCTTGAGTTTGCAGAAAAGCAAGCAAGCTTTGTCTGGAACCTACACGAGTGAGCAAAAGAAAACATAATCGGGCCGATGGAGGAAGCAGAGATAGAGACTTTTATATTGAAGCCACACTTGGTAAAGAAAGTTGGATTGATTTGCCACCTGATTTACGGGCCAGTGAATATGGATAAATATGAAGAAGTTAATATGAATAACAGGTTCAAAAGTCTACCATTAGTCAAATCGATCGATGCGTTTTTGCATTTAGATCTCGAAGGTGAAAAGCATTTTGTTGATAATTATAAGGATATTCTCAAAAATGATGAGAGTCTTTTAGGAGTAGAATGTTTAATGATGAAAAACTTGCTAAAAGAAAAGGAGATGACAATAGAAGTCCTAAGGGAAAACGTAAAACAACAATTTTCTTCAAATCTCTATCAATTGATCCAAGCTGCAATAGTCATTCCAGTCAGCTCAGTCGGATGCGAGTGGAGCTTTTCAGCAATGCAAATAATTAAGACGTGGCTGAGGTCTACTATGGGAGAAGAGAGGTTCTTAAGCTCTACCCTTCTTCACATAGAAAATAAGTACGTCAAGGTAAACGTTACACCAGAAAAAGTTTCAAATATTTTTACTGAGATGAAACGTAAATTAAAGTTAATTTAATTGTAAAACAATTAAAACAAAATAGCTGATATTGCGTTGGTCTTAATCAATGAAACTAAAAAAATCAAGAATAATTACTTTTATGCGTACGTTTGACGTCTTATAATACACAAGGAGTAAATGAAAATAAAACACTTACTTAAATCACTGAATCTAGAATGCAGTTACAAAAAGAAATTTTGAAAAATTAAAAATTATGAACGATTTATTTATCTTTAACTGTATACATTCCTCCTGCTTTTATGAGAAACGAAGGTAAAAATACCTGGAAATTCTTGTAAACGGATAACTTTTTTTTCAATCTTTTTGTAACTGCATGTTAGAGTAATGCCCTTTCAGTGACTTAACTAAGTGTTCCATTATCAAATACACCCTGTATACTTTTAAATTCATATAGCTATTCATACGTCATTCTTCAACCATGGGAAACATAATTTTACGTTAGAGCGACAAAGTTCATGAGAAGTGTAAAGCTACTCGGATTTATGAATTATGGATGCTAATTAGATTTGGTCGTCGCATCTCAGGTTAGGGGATAGGCCCCCCCTGGATAAAAGGCCTAGATACACCAATGACTTAGTAAGTAATAAACACATTTTTACGATGAACTAACTTTTGCATCGTGAATTCGTGATAAGTATCCACAGAAAGACGTTTTAGTAAGTTTTCTGTATATAGGATAATTCTGTCATCACCATCCAAATATTATGAGAAAACTGTTTTTTGTTGTTAACCGCCGACGCAAACAGAGGGGCTGTTATAAGGTTGACGTGTCTGTCTGTGGTATATCATAGCTTCCAAATGGATGAACCGATTTGAGTGCGGTTTTTTTAAGGGAAAACTTCTTTAGGCACGTTCGACACTTTTGGTACGGGGAGAAAGCATTTAACTCGAGTGACCATCGCGCTCAGATGACAGATGTGTCAGTTATGTTTTCACTTCTGACATGCAGTCCAAGTAGGACTTTGGACTTAGTAGGAGTTTGAAAGGTGACTTGATCGAGGGTGTTCTTAGATATAATTCAAGAAAATCGGTTTAGCCGTTTGAAGATCATGATCTCTTTTGTAATCGTTGAAGGGATTTTCGAGTCGGGGGTATTTTAAATTTATGATTATGATATCACTTGGTACAATATTGCGTATTTGCATCACAAAGTGGTCTCAACAACTAAGTTTGTAGACACAATGCACTCAATGTGCGCTAAGTGTCCATAACCTCTCTCTATAGCTAGTTATCTATAGCTCTATCAGAACTTGCAGGAAGTTCCGATAGAGCTAGAGAAAACCGCATTTAATTTTTTTTTACGTTTGTCAGTCAGTGACCGCGCAGCTGGACAATATCTTTGGGATACGTTATTTTTTTGTAAATTTGACCAACCTATTTTTACGTTTGACTTTGACTACGTGACCACTTAGCTGGATTTCTTTTTCGTTTTTTTTTGTGAAAATTTTATCCAGCTATTTTTTGCAAAAATGATGTCCTTGAGTAATACCTAGAAATTTGGATGGTGATGACAATACAATACAATAAAATTAAATGAAAATTGGTGATTTACGTGTAGACGCGAAATCTGTTTGTAAGCCACTTTTTTTTTAGGTAAGTTGTAAGGAACTAAGTTCATTATCGCCCGTTACACTTTAGACATTGATCTTATAATATAAATCATCTTATAAATATAGCCACCGATGTGTTAAATCGCGTTAATTGACCTTTTATTTTCCTGGTTAGGCTATAATTTTATTACCTACTCACACTATGTTACTTAGAGGCTATCCAAATAAAACGGTCTAGACTGGCAGTTGTCGTAATTTAAAACAATGTGTAAATTAACTCAATCTTGAGTTCAACTCTAGTGAAGGTGAACATAGTATATTTATTTTTTCTTGTCTCTATGAAGATCACGTAGCAGATACAAAGAGGAGGTGTTGTACTTAATTAGATTTCCCTATGAAACAACGCTTGATAATTTGCGGGGTGGGGGGCGTTAAGCTCTGCTCCGTGATGTAGATGTACCTACCTACCTACTTTCTCTTTTATTAACAGTGAAGGATTTTAGGTTCTTTTAATGCTATCTACAATTTTATAAAATTCCTCATCAAATAAGTTTTAGGTCGGTTACTTCAAAGACAAATTTAAACTCAAGGTTAATGGTAGGTAATATAAAGACATATTATTCATTAAGGTTTATTGCAAGTTTGTGTTTATATTTATTCAGTTTCAAATAACTTACAGAAACGTATTTTTTTATTTACATATTTCTATCAGAAAGGCAGTTTTGCTACTCTGACTGCTTGTTAATCGAAGCTCTCAAGCACTTTGCGGATGATGCTGACACCTTCTCTGAGCTGTTGTTCTGTAATGACAAGTGGAGGTGCGAGACGGATCGTCTGACCATGGGTTGTCTTTGTGATCAGACCCGCATCACGGAGCCTTAGGCAAACTTCTTTTGCCGGCAGACCTGCATAATAATATTATGTAATTAGCGGATAAAATGGTGTTGTATTCATAAATTGTTGGCGTTATTTCTATATTAGGGACTCTTCTCTTGTGCAAAGTATTGCATAGTGTATTGCTTATGATCCGGTTTTAGAAATACCTGAATGCCATAAACTGTTTAACAAAATAATTTTTCAAAATACCGAAGTCCCTTTTTTGTGTAGGGTGTCACTACTTTACACAAAAAGACTCTGAAATGCTTACAGATATTTTGGGATACCTACGGATATGGGTTTACTTACAAAAAATGTACATTTGGCACTGTTATGTGTCCCACCCACTCTTTGAATTCATACTAAATTTAAAATATTAATATAATGCCAAGTATTCTTAGTCTTTACTTTTTGTATTTTTAGTCTTCAATACGACCATTTATATTTAAGTAGTACCTACAATATTTTCATTAAATTTAGTTTTAATGCAATATACCTACTTCTCATAAAATTTTTTTGTCCCACTCACTATTCTAATTTGGTAATAGCTTCGTTGTTACGAATATTAATTATTATTTTAAGTTTGACTGTGGTCCGATAGGTTTCTTTGAGTCTAGCTTTCGAATAGTAGAAAAACGGGGAAGGCTCACAAGTCAACCCTTCACAGGGTAGAAAAATAGAGGATGGTCGATTGTTAACCTACTAAATTTTCATCTGTGAATCGATTCTGTAGAAACTTGGCACACTTACATAAGTGTGCCAAGTTTAGTGTCATTACACTACAACATAATGGAGACCTGTAGTTTACCTGACGACGGAGACGAAAGGCCGTCGAAGGAACTCCTCAACGGTTTCCAGCACCTCGTGTTTAGGGTTATTTATTCCTCTCAATGAGAACCTTATACCTAATCGAAGTATTATATTGACAAATACATTCAGCTATTGTGTTTACAATTAGTGATTTTAACAGAATAATTTTTACAGATCTTTTTTTCTCAGAGTTCGTCATCAGTTTAGTTATATTGCGTTACGTTACGAAAATGAGAAATTGTAAAGCTGAGTTCAAGAAGTTTCACTAATTGGTAAGATTTTAATAGTGGTTTTAACAGAATTACTTTTGGAAATCTTAATTCCTCAGAGTTCATCTTCAATTTAGTTATCTTGCGTTACGTTACGAAAATGAGAAATTGTAAAGCTCAGTTCTAGTAGTTTCACTAATGGGTAAGATAAGGTAAGAGTGTTTTAGGGTAGGTATAAGTTTAATGGGATAAAGATGGTTTGGCAAGCGAGTATTCTGGCATACAGGTGTTAGGAATAAATGGGTTACCCTTTATCGAAGTTAAGGACTATGTGTCTACTTTAATCAACGCTTGTCATGTAAAGGAGCGGAGAGAAGAGAAGAGCAGTGTTGTTTCCACGATGAGTTGTTTACACTGAGAGTACCCGTACTTACGGACTGTCAAAAAGTTATTAAAATAAAGTCATTAAAATAGCCAGATTAAATATAGGTATAATACTTCACTTACTCTCATGAATATCGATTGCGCACATGAGTCCTCTGCAACGAATAGCTACAATCTTATTCTTTGGTATTTTCTTCAGCTCTGCAATGAATACAGCCTCCAATTTCGCAGCGTTTTCAGGTAATTTCTCCTCTAGCAATACCTAAACGAACAATAGCAAAGTTTAAAAAAAAATATAAAAATGTACCTACCTTACCTAGGTAGGTACCTAGTTATAGTATCTAAACATAATTCTTATTTTAAATTTATTAGAATTCTTTAATTATGAACCAGTGGATTTTATATCGCTATAGAACAAACTTTTTATATTTAAAAATTATTTTCTACTTTTAGTTCGTTGTGCTATTAAAGTGAATTTCTTTTTTTTAAACTTAGTTAATTTATTTTCTTATTTTTAAGTCTTATATTGTCATCGGTCCTTGATAGGTATGCATGTGTAGGTAGGCTAATAAGGCGTATAGTAACAACGAAAGAAGAAATGAGAAGCGAAAAATAAACTTGTTAGCCTAACTAAACTCCTACCTATTACATATATATATACAAGCAAATTGATTAATAGGTACGTAAAATGAAGTGATGACACTTTCTATTCTGTGGATGACAGCGTCTATTTTCCGAAGTGTTTTCGAATTAAATTTTTTGTTTGTAGGTTTGGCGCCAACTCATACGAGTATATTCGATACTCATATAAAAATTCATAAGAACATGCCAATATGTCGAACTATTCATAATGATCTAGTATGTCAACAGCTAACTGCTATAAGTACCTTGACGGCCTCTCTTGCGACTGCACAAGCTAAGGGGTTGCCACCATACGTAGATCCGTGAGTACCGGGTTTAATGACCTAAAAACAGACTAATTTATAAAACAAATAAACGCGATTAAGTTTACTGAGTAATGAATCAAGAAGGTCAATATTTGCTTACATTCATTACGTCGTTATTGGCCATAATTGCGGAGACTGGCAATAATCCACCGCTGAGTGCCTTGCCAAGTATGAGGATGTCAGGTAACACGCCTTCATGATGTACTGCTAACAATTTTCCAGTACGCCCTAAAAAGAAAACATTATTTTTCATTCATTTAAAGAGTCAGTCAACAAAATATATTTTTAACCCCCGACGCAAAAAGAGGGGTGTTATAAGTTTGACGTCGATGTCTGTGTGTGTGTGTGTGTCTGTCTGTGGCATCATAGCTCTCAAACGGATGGACCGATTTCGATGCGGTTTTTTTCATTTGAAAACCAGTTTCCTTGCGGTGGTTCTTAGCTATGTTTGGTTAATATCAGTCCAGCAGTGTAAGAGTATCATCTCTTTTCCAAAATGATGTAAGGCATTTTGTAATCGTTGTAGGGATTTTCGAGTCGGGGTTGTTTTAAATTTTAAATTTATGATTATTAAGTAAGGATTTTAAAGAACTTCCTCGTTCATAATTAATTTTAAATATTTTTAACCCCTGACGTAATAACGACGCGACGGGGGGTTATAAGTTTGACTTGTCTGTGTGTCTGTCTGTGGCATAGTGTCTCCCGAACGGATGAACCGATTTTGATTTTATTTTTTTTGTTTGAAAGGTGAATTAGTTGGGTGCGCTCTTAGCTATGTTTGATGAAAATCGGTCCAAGATGGCCGCCGCCACATAATGGCGGATTACATATTTTTTCACAACTCCCTCAATATGGATATCAAATGAAAGGGCTTGATTAGTAGAATACTATACAACTAGTAAGTAGAATACTATACACTGTGATAAATTTCAAATCCAAGATTTTAAATTTTAGGGTTTTTTTTTTTAATTTAATGTTATAGTTATTTTATTCGATATCTTGGCCTGATGATGGCCTTAATAGCATAAATTAGTTCTACCTCTTACTCAAGGCTAAGGGCTGCGACATAAGTTAGTAGTCTATGTCCAGTACTTCTAATCAGAATATTACCTACAATTAGTAGGTAGTCTATATTTTCGTTAGAAATGGGACTGTCGGAGTGTCGACACTTTTGATGCTTGATAAGGGAACTCACCCAAGCCTGTCTGTACTTCATCGGCAATCCAAAGAACGTTGTACTTAGTACACAATTCTCTAACTTTTTTCAAGTATCCATCGTCAGGAATTATAGTGCCCGCTTCGCCTTGGATCGGCTCTACCATGAAAGCGGCCACAGTAGGATCTTGAAGTTCCTTCTATAAAAACAACATCACACAATTTTTATATGAATCAACTTTTTTTTAAGTCTGCAAACTATTACGATGAAATAACAAGTTATCAATGATAATTAGGCAAGAGACAGCTGCCGCAGCTCAAGATACAGCATACGGTAGTTCACAGTCGAGTCAAATCAGTTACGGAAGATTAAATGTCAAAATGGTAGGTACATTCTATAGAAATTTGTATGAAATAACAATTTTGACGTCATACATAGTTATCGTCGTATAATTTTCTTTGAATGTTTGGATTTAAAATTAAAGTAAACGCGTAATTATTATAAAATTTTCAATTTCTCATAATAAAACTTATTTTCACGAAGAATATGAAATAATTTATGTTAAACATAGGATAATTGAAATAAACAACGCGTCACAAGCCGAACGCTTAGGTCGATCGTGCCTCTCTATCTCTTGTTCCGCGCTCTCGCTTGCACGCTCGGCTCAGGCGGAACGTGACAATGAATCATGTTTTTTCGTGCGTGCAGCCGGCTTTCATCGATTTGTAAAACGTTATCACGTCAAATATTTTATTACGTGGGACCAAAATCATATCTGGCAAAATGTGAGTGTCTAAAACACTTCTGCTTACATCGTCGGGGAAATGCAGTCAGCTCAGCTCAGTCAATCCATCTAAGAGTGTTACTACGCTTACACGCTTAGATGTAATAACTGGTTTTGTGTAGTAATCATTAATTTGCAGTTAACTCACCTCCAAAGCTGCAATATTATTGTAGGGTATTAACTTAAAACCAGGCATGTAGGGTCCAAAGCCTTTGTAACACATCGGGTCGCTCGACGCCGATACAGCAGAAAGAGTGCGGCCCCAGAAATTGCCTTCAGCGAAAATAATCTACAGTGGAAAACGAAAACATGTTTAATGGTGTTTTATAGATGATAAGGTAGCGAAATAATTACCTAAAATGGAAATTTTCTACCCAAACATTAAATCTTCACTAACCTTTGCTTGTCCTTCAGGAATTTTCTTGACATCGTATCCCCATTTCCGTGCGATCTTACAGGCACTTTCACCACCTTCTACGCCTGTATTCATGGCCAACAGACGATCGAAACCAAATAAATCTGTCATCATTTTCTCAAAATGTCCGAGCTGATCCGAATAGAAAGCTCTAAAAAGAGAAGTAGGTATGTACAGGTGAGTTTAATTAAACATACATATATGAATAGTCTTCAATACGTCATACATAACAAGATTTAGCCCAGTTCATCCACTAAATTTCCGTTCTGGATGTGTAGCACCAAATACTGGGAAATAAAAAACCTTTGAGAGTTAGTGGAAAAACCGCTACTGTCTGCCGGCGGTAATAGATATATAACGATATAGACTGTATTTTTGGTTTCTTCTCTTATCTGCAATTTAGGACTCGAAAGATTGTTGTTAGATCAAAATATTTTACCTGGATACGAGGGTAAGAACGTCTGCCTGTTTTTTGAGGGCGGCAATAATCCTAGGATGACAGTGACCCTGATTTACAGCCGAGTACGCGCTCAAGAAGTCGTAATATTTCTTTCCCTCGACGTCCCATACAAATACACCTGTAAAGTAACATTATGCGATAACTATAAAACTGCATGAATGGTTGTACTTTTTGAGATATATTCAGAATACATAACTTCGTGTATTAAAATGTAATGCTAACATTGCAGAGGGCATTGGTTAGACGTCGTAATTTGTATAAATAATGATAATAAAATATTTTTCTAAATCAGCCAGAAGAATGATTAAAAAACATTATAACGTACAAAAAGGGACAAACGCATAAATGTAATAGATGAGCAGTTTTTTTTATGGGATAGGTGGCAAACGAGCAGACGGGTCACCTGATGGAAAGTGACTACCTCCGCCCATGGGCACCTGCAACTCAAGAGTCACAAGTGCGTTGCCGGCCTTTACGGTGGGAAGAGGGGGAGAAGGGGGGAAGAGGGGGTGAGAGAAGGGTTAGGGCCTCCGGTAACCTCACTCACTAGGCGAAATACAACACTATCATTGCTTCACTGCCGGTTTTCTGTGAGGCCGTTGTATCACTCCGGTCCAGCCAGCCCATACGTGCCGAAACATGGCTCTCCCACTGTTTATTACCAAAATGTTTACAAGTTCTTCTAACAGTCAGGGTTGTTTAAAATATCTAAAATAGAAAACAATCGAATATAAGAAGAACTTGTTACGTAAGGTCTTACCAAGCATCTTACACTAGCGAAGCCTGTTATGCAGGAACACTTTAAATTTAATGACAGTATTTAACAGTGGCGTAGCAATAGGGTGGCAGAGCGGGCAAAATGCCACGGACGGCTCGAGGGGGCCCCGGGCACCAAAGGCCCTGAACACAGGAGGCACTAATTACAAAATGTATTAATGAATTAGCCACGGGCCTCAGACGGTATAGTTACGCCACTGGTGTTTAAACTTTTAAATTTTATGAAAAACATGCGATAATATTATTAGAATTCCTAGAAGAAGAAGAATTTAAATAAATTAAACATTACAAAGAAGTAGTATTTAAAGAAATTAAACATTGAACATCCTCTCTTTGTTATCGTATGTCCAGGTGAGTAATTTATTACATAAGACGGTTTCGCGTTGCGATATGTTAACAAAAGGTAATATTTTGATAATTTTATTGTACCTATACATATTGGCTTCACAAAGGCACCTATAAGAGGCATTCGTAACAGTTTTTCGTAATATAGTAATAAGTAATTAAAGCAATCTCAGTAAGTACCCAGTAAACTACAATAATGCTTATTATCTATTTAAATTCAAAGCAAGCATGTTAATTCACCTAGCATTGTGCCTCAGCCATTAAATGTTTTTAATGCGTAAATATTTATTAATCTATCAAATGAAATCAAAACCATTTATTTCAATTAAACCACTAATAGGTATTTTTGAATTGTCAGAAGTAGGAGTCAGTCAGACTAAGTCAGTCGTTAAGTCAAATCAAGTTGAAAAAAAATATTTCAAAACAACTTTTTACAAATTTCTGGTGACATGGTTTATAAGCGTAAATTAAATGTGGGGACAATGTAACATACTATTATTCTAAAATATAAATAGACGCGCTAATTACTACTATACATATTTAAGTAATAGCAGTCCGGAGATGACCAGCCCCGACCAACGGCTTTGAATTAAGTCAACAATAAATTAAACCCTGAAAGCAGATCTCGAAACCATGAGCCATGTTTTAAGATCGACTTTTATTAGTAGTTGAGTATTTAGTTCAAGATGATAAAGTGTTATCTTGAATTATGAAAATTTATGGGCATATCAAACCATAAAATATATTCATTGTACAGGGACAACAAACAATTTATTGATGCAATGTCAATGATAAAGATATTTATTTATTTAGGTACTGTAAATGAGATTAATCCTTTCTTAATAGCAAATAAGTCGCAAACTGTTTGTTTGCGACTTTTAATATTTTTAGTTTTTTTGGGGTTTCGTTCCTCAAAAGGAAAAAAAGGAACCCTTATAGGATCACTTTGTTGTCTGTCTGTCTGTCAAGATATTTTTCTCAGGAACCCCTTTACGCATCAAGTTGAAATTAATACCAAATACACCAATATATGTACCACATACAGAAGTAAAGGAAAAAATCCGAAAGTTTTTAATTTGTTGTTATACCTATCACATAAAAAAAAATGTTTTGCGGTTGGATTGTTGACTTGTCGTACATCGCAACCGTAAAGTTAAATTTGTCTTTCGAAAAAGACGGGCAAAATTCACGAGAATTGGATCCTGAGATGGACGTACTATCTACATACAAATTTGCTTGCTTGCTCGTCCCTGGAATGTACACATAACCGAATCTGGTATTTATTTACCAGTAGATAGATTGGTAAATAAATACTAAATAAAAAATACTGCTAGAAATTGGTTGAGATTGTTTACCATTGAGATTTATTGTCTGTCAAGATCGTTATAAGTGAACACTCATTCATTTATCTACCCAGCATTGAGTTCGATTGAATCAGACATGACAACTACTTTTGGCAACTACTGTTAAAGATGCTGAATTATATTTCATTACTAGGTTTTGCCCGCGACTTCATCCGCGTGGTGGCGGATTTCAGACATCGTAGAGTGTAGGTAAACTAATTTAGGGTACACCAGAGGCTCCGGCCATAAGACCCGGTGAGGAAACATTGTGTGGTTTTAGTCGATTCACCTTGTTGTTTGGCCCCGGTGATGGCCCGTGGGGGTTAGATAGTAATCAAAAAAACCCACCAATCATCTTCAGTTTGTAGACCAAAACGATAGCTGCAGCCGAGGATAAACCTCAACGAATTGACATATTTTACATTACTGCCCAGTGATGCCCCGCGGCCCCGTTTAGAGGCGAAACACTGGTCGAACTATTATTACATGCCAGCGGAAGATTGCAATTCAAGGCTTTGGAAGTAGTTGCAACGCTTGGTAAGTATATCTCACTGTGAAAGGTGTTCGGTTTGGATTCCCTGTCTATGCAATTCGTTGAGGCTAATATCCGTGAAGGTGTTTCTTTCTCCGGATCCCGAGAACTTCATCACATCTTCATCACTAAATTCGTATGGTAACAAAATCGGTTCATATTTGACGGAGACCTGAGATAACATACACAAAAAAAACTTAAATGAGCGTCAAATTGAGAAAATCCCCATTTTTAAGATGGGTAAAAATTGATGCGTGATGCAAGCAAAATGTAAGTTTCTTACAAACTTTCATCCCCTATTTTAACCCTTTAAAGGATAAATTTCTTAAAAAAAAGGGACACAATAAACTTTTCTTACTAAACGTTATCTATTATCAAATTTTACATTTCTAACTTCAAAAATGGCAAAGTTTCATCCAAACTTTCATTATTTAAGGGCTAAATTTTGAAATTCCTTTCTTATAGAACGCCTACATCATGTAAAAAATGCGTCCTGCAAATTATTATTACCCGTATACGAAAATAATACATTATGTATGTACGGGAATAAACGCGATCACGAAATGGGTATTACATACCTCTGAATTGCCTGACGCTTCCCGTATAAATACATAATTAAGTATGTCATGGAACGCGAAAGTTTAAAGTTACTAAATAATACTTATTTCTTTTTACGAAAAATTGAAGATAATTAAATAATTTAAATAAAATTCTCAATTTTTTTTTTTTATTTATTATAACGCCATCTATTATGGCATTTTTGTGCAACTTTTTTTTTATTTCCTTTAGTAAAACAATAGGTACAGGAATTATTGTTTACTATCTTGCAATATTTTTTTCACAAAATTCTGAAATGTACAGAATCATTAAATTATATATAATTATGTGTATTTAGTAGCATAGTTTCTTATAACGCCATCTATTATGAAAGTCTTATATTTTAACGCCATGTACCTCATAGTGTGAACTTAAAGTTGATCAGGCCAAGCTCACACGTGTTCCCATACTAACTTTGCCACCCCTTTTCAACCCCTTGGGCGTGGAATTTTCGAAAATTTCTTATCGGATGCTTACATCATATAAGGAATACGTTCTCCAAATTTCACGTCTCCATGACCAGCGGTTTAGGCTGTGCGGTGATCCATCAATCAGTCAGTCACAATTCAGGACAAAGCATTTTATATGTGTAGATTTACATGTGGATATAATATAATTATACTGATCAATGTCTATTAACTCCGTTTATATTCCAAAACGGAAATAGTAGTTCTGTATTATTATTTTACATTTCAAATTGCAATATAACAAAATACTATAAATATGTTTATTTCGTAGTTATCTAAAATTATTTTCAAAATACGGCAGACGTATGTATAGGTGTCAATATGCAAGCTAACAAAATATGAAACTACATAGCTAATATGGAAATGTGCGTTAAGTTTTCTGTGAACAAAACAATAGCAGGAACTAGTAAAAATATTATTTCCGATCTAAACTGTTCTAGAATACCTACAAAAACCTCGCAATTATCCGGTTTTTGAGGTGTATGCCAGTTGTTTACACTGATGCCACCTTAGCAGTGGCGTAACTATACCATCTGAGGCCCGTGGCTAATTCATTAAAACATTTTGTTTAGTGCCTCCTGTGTCCAGGGCCTTTGGTGCCCGGGCCCCCTCTAGCCGGGGGCCCGTGGCATTTTGCCCGCTCTGCCACCCTATTGTTACGCCACTGCACCTTAGGATATTATATATAAGTAAGTTTATCAGTTGCCTGGTTACCATCGTACAGGCTCTGCTTAGTTTGGGGTCAGACGGCCGGGTGTGAGATGTGTGTGATGTGTGGTGATGTGTATTATAATTATTATTTTACATATTTTTTTGAATTGTCGTGGGAACACTTCTTGGTGCTACATCGATGAGGGCACAACGAGCGAAGCCACGAAGCCAACAATAATCAGAAACTTTGGAAATGTCGAACTCTCGAGCTTAAAAATCTTGGAGGAATCAGTAAAAATATGTACGTAAATCACAGCTCCTTGATTGAGTCGGTTACAAATAAAGTAAAATCGCCTCTACCAGGACCGTGTCTGTCGGTGGTGATGTACACAGCATGAGACGGACGATGCAGGGATCTGGTGACTTGTTAGATAGATCACATTTCTGGTTTGCCACCTTCTTGGAGCCATCTATTGGGCAAAACCCTGGCTTTTGTATGCTTACGTAGTATTAACTTTAAGTAATTTTGAAGCAAACTTTCATTTGTCCTGACCAGCCTTCCCCCCACAAATTTTACCCCCCTCCCGAGTCAAAAGCTGGGTATACCCATATAGGTATGTATTGACATCAATAATATTTGGTATAAAACATAACTGGTAGGTATAATAGGTGTCGGGGTTAGCTGTATTGAAAAATGCAAAAATGACAAGTAGGCAAATCTGTTTAAATTAAATTGGTCAAAGAAAAAAATATAATTCAAATTAATAAATTAAAAGATAATTCATAGCTAGGTATAGTATTAGTAGAAGAATATGGTGATGGTCCGTATGCTTGTTGGTCATCTTAGTAGTCAAAGAAATAATACATGGCACTTACCTTCGCCACGGCATAGCACGACTGGCACAGGTTCATAGTTACGGCACCCATACTTATCTTCAAGAGCAATGATCTCGTGAGAAGACAGACGGACGTTGTTTTCGGCCATGCTACACCAAATAAAAAAAAGAAAATTAGTACTCTACTGGCTCCGCTGTTGCTAACAGAACTGTTCTTTTTTTAAATGAACCCATTTTTATATATAAATATAAAAATCTATATATATAAATCCCATTTTTTATACACCTTCCCCCCCCCCACGGCCACCACCCGTAATATATGCCAAGACCCCCTCCCCCACGGTGACCACTCGTAGTATATGCCAAGACCCCCCCTCCCCCTCTAGTTTTCACGTAGTAATTTATAAATATGGTTTTAAATAATTTTTTGCCGACAGAAAGTTAAAAGGGCTAAAAGCTTGCTTATTGCCACCTGCGACTTTAAAAAGCGATGACCCCCCCTCCCCCCCTAGAACGGGTCACGTAGTATGGGTACGTTCCCTTAAACCAACAATCAATTTAAATCAAAATATAAATTTATTTTGACGATGTTTTACCTTGCACTTGATGAAGAAAGAACCGTCTCAATAACAATGAGACAAAATGTCACTTGCGTTTCTTATATACCTACTGCTGCCCGGGAGATAAGGTAGGTAGGTAGTAAAAGAGTTAAGATTATAACGTTTGCATCCAGCAGTTAACATTTATTAATCGTAGGTACATATAATTTAATGGCGATAAACTCATGAATCTATTCATTCACTGTTATTATTGCATTAATTGAATTAAAAATAACTCATTGACTACTGAAATAATTAAACACAAAGAAAACAGAATGAATAGATCGTGAACTGTCACCTTTTTCTTCAGATAAATAAAGCAATTAAAAAAAAATTACGGCTTGCCCATAATTTCTCCTCAAGTCTTTCATTAATCGATAAAGTAGTTATTTATAATATTAAATATGTAAACAATGTGTGCAGTATGCATTGATAAACTCTAAAACATATTTAATTGATAAATATGCTATATTACTTACTTACGTTTTAACAAGAATGTGCCGTATTTTTGCCACGAATTGCGAGACGTGTCCGCGTCCAAAAATATATGGTGACTGTCTGAATCACTGAAATCATCCGGCTATAGGAAAAACACCACGTTAATAGTATAGGTACATTTAGGTTGCCTAAACATCACCCACACATAGACAGTATAACATACAGTACCTAGCTAAGAACAACACTTCTAATACGTTCGATCGACTGAATGACGTATGAATAATTATGATACAATGACGGCGGTTACCTTAGCTTATAAACGATTTCAACAATCTGTAAAAAAACAGAAGAGACAATGAGATCAGTCCTCTTTTCTATGCGTATTTTATGCGTAATATACTTACTAACATGTTAAATCCCCCTAGGGGAAGGGTGGGAGTAGGGGAAGGAGGGGTCCTTCCGCTACTCCCACCCTAAAGGCCGACAACGCATAACTCTTGAAGCTTTGTTCAGGAAACTTAGATATTGATGTTTTCTTTCTGAATAAAGTACCTACCTACCCATATCTTAGATAATAATGTTTAAATATTTGTTTATTATTATTATTGATTTTTATTATTGATTAACTTAATAATTAGGTTAATTAAAAGTTAAACTTTGTATGAAATCTGCCTTAACAACGCTTGCTGGCTTAATTTGGTGAATGCTAATAGCTCTTTTTTGAATACTAAATCCTACTATTATCTCTTTACCGACTTTAAAAGAAAGCCTCCCATTTTGGGCGGGATTATATTTTATATGCGCAACGATTTGGAAACGGGCGGTTATAGATAAACACAGACAGATACGGTATTATCTGTAATCATTTTGTTTATTTTATAAGTTTAGGTACATTTGACATAGCAACTTATTCTTGCGGTGACTCTGGATGTGTTGATCTATCATTTTGAAACTTTAGTTTAAAAAAAAGACGTTTTCGAATTTTTTAATATTTTTATGAAATTAAGATATTTGACTTCGACTTAGGTATGACTCGAATGACGCTTAGGTACCTAACTCATAAACTTAGTAAACTAGTTTACTTAGTTTATGACCTTTACCATATCTAATTTAATTTCTTTGAAGGTGCTCTCAAAGGCTCTCTGACTCGCGCACCGAGGGTTCCGTAAGAAAACAAACTTGTATGTAGATAGTAAGTTCATCTCACTTCTCGAAGATTTATGCCCGTTTTTTTCGAAAGACAAAACTTAACTTTGCAGTTCTAAAAATACTCTCCCACACATTGATTTACGACAAAGTCAACTTTCCAACCGCAAAATATAAATTCGTAATTACAAAAACTACTTTTTTATGTGATTTAAAAACAAATTAACGATTCTTGGATTTTTTCCTTTACTTGTGCTGTCCGACCTTGCTTCTTACAAAATTTCATGATTTTAGGTCAATGAGAAATACCCTGTAGATAGGTTATGATTTACCTGTAAAATGTTAAAATTTGTTAAATTTTAAGGTTTAATGGCCATATCTTTTGCTTGCGTTGACTAAGAAGCTTGATTTTTACAACTTCAAGGGACCACTGAACAAATTAACGACTTTCGGATTTTTTCCTTTACTTGTGCTGTAAAACCTTGATTCTTACCAACTTTTATGATTTTAGGACTGTAGGTCAATGGGAAGCCGAAGTACCCTATAGGTTTTTATTTACCTACAAATTGAAATTTGATGAAATCTAAGGCTTAAGTGGCCGTATCTTTTGATGGCGTTGACTTAGAAGCTTGATTTTTTTATATCTTCAATAGATCGCAAACTTATGTATATGGTATTAATTTCAACTTGATGCGTCCACGGGTTCCTGAGAAAAAGGTCTTGACAGACAGGCAGACAGACGGACAACAAAGTGATCCCATAAGGGTTCCTTTTTTTCCTTTTGAGGAACGGAACCCTAATAAGAGCTAAGAACAAACACTTAGATTATATATAGGTCCAGATACCGTGACTAGTACAAAAGTCACCGTTTACTTTGAAGCCACTTTTTGGTGCTGTGTGAGTGAACCCCGCCCAACGCGAGTGTCTACGTACAATGTTTATGCTTGTGTGCATTGACGGTTTTACTACCAGTGCATAGAGGTTACCCCAAAATTCAGGGACTTTTTATTAAACATATTTTTTTTTTTTTTAAATGAGTAATATTAAATAAATACATTTTGAATGTATTTAAATCAGTTACAAATATTCGTTTATTTCATTTTTTCGTTTTTTTCATTTAATTCGTTTAGTTAAAAAGACAAATGTAAAATAAAACTACTTAGCAGGAACTATTTATTTATAACAATATTTTTTGGTTTGTTTTCAAGACGTTTTTTTTTAGAGTTTGCTCTTTAAGAATCGATTTTCATATAAGGCCGTATGAAAAAAATTTGAGAATAAGAGTAATTTTTTTTATGGTAAATGTAACATAAAAGCACTTTTGAGTAATAAAATTAAATGCAACTTTTTTCACAGGAACAGAGTAACAAAAGGTATTTTGATAAAATAAAGTAAATGTTTTACCTTGGTTTGTAGGACTTGGATATATATATATATTTTTATAAAGTATCAAGAAACTAGCAAAATTTTACAAGTCCTAAGTGCTCTATAGCTGTGTTCGTTAGGAGTAGTAATAATAAGTTATAATACGAGTACAATCCCACAGCTAAAGTATCGTTTGACGGACACATTGAACTCCGGGTGCTAGAGTTTAGAAATTAAGAATATTTGAAGGATTCCAGTTTCGTGAACATTAACGTTAAGCATATTTCTCGTCTTTCTATAAATAACAAGTTTGGCAAAGAAAAATATATATACTGCTAGAATGCGTTATGGGTAAATGAAATTAACGTCCTGGCAACATTTCTAGTAATGGCGTCGTAATTTTATTAATTTGAAATTTTGTTATATTGTTTATAAATACATTAGGAAATAGAATACTTACATATGAAATGTGATGTTCGGACACTTAAGATTTTTTTTGTATAATTTTTACAGAATGTGACAGCACAAGCAGGCATTTTTAAATATTATAAGTAGCGACTCGAGACGTACTTCAGCGGCGAACGTTCGCTCGCGTGTGACGAGTGAGACGCTTATATTTATATTAGACGCTTATATTTTTTGACTTCAGTTTTGAGGCACGGATTAGGCATCTGGACCTGTATATAATCTAAGCATTGGACTATAATTTTTTAACACCTTTAAAATCCATTTTGTTGCGTTTTTTGATAATAAAGATCAGACCATATTAAACGTCAATAAAAATAATCAAACTAACATTTAATGTAATATGTATATATGTAATCATTCGTACTCACCAGGTCAAGAAAGCAACATCCAGGTTTTGTAGAAATAATTTAAGAAGTTTCGAAGCTTTTTTTTAATATCAGACAAAATAAACAACCAACATTTATTTAGAAAAATCTTTAATCTTTATGCTTTATTAAAATATAAGTGTTTGCATGTTTGTGTGTTTGTTTTTTCTATGGCTTAATGCACCTGTCCTTACCGCTAGTAATAACAAAATTTAAATTGTGTTTTGCTCAAAATATATCACTAATATCGTAAACTAATAGTTAGATGCCATAAAAATGCCACAACTTACCGATTTCTATCACAAAATATACAAATTGAACACAGCAATTTTTAAGCACGCAGCTGAAAGGCGGGAAATATGCAGCTGTTTGTTGCATTTTATTACATAATTTTTATTACAACTATTTCATTTTATTTGCTGTAAAATTAGGGCAAGTAAATTTAACATATATATGCTATGCTATATCTTTGTTAATTCAATAACATATTTTATATCTAACTTGTTTCTGAACGAATGAGTATTTTATCGAAATACCGTTGTCATCGTGATGATAGTGTTGTAATTTGATTGGCAAAGAATTTTCGATTTCTTTGATTCGATTTACAGAAAGTACATCTCTAAATACTTTACCACAAGTCAACAAGCAATTGAAATTTTATATTTATAATGTTTTTTAAATTATATTGTGTATATTAATACAATTGGCTACCGGACCTCCTTTGGATCATTCCATTCAATTAATATGTATACTACAATAAACACAACTATAAAATTATTTATTAATAGTTTTTATAGTTGCAAGTTAATTACGAACAGACTACTACTCTAAAATTATATGTACTTTGACTAAACTGAGTATCGATATTAATTTTGTTCGATTTTTATGAAAAACTTTCATACTTTCGATAAATCGAAAGATTCGGCACAGCAGCACTATTCAGTTTACTGCTAGACAGAGTGATTTGTAAAATATTTGAGTTACTAACAAAAATAGAAAAATGTCGGCTAGATACGATAGAGCAATCACAGTTTTTTCTCCAGATGGTCATTTACTTCAAGTGGAATATGCTCAAGAAGCTGTTCGCAAAGGTTCCACAGCAGTAAGTAATTATTTTTGGTTAGACTTACGAAGTTGCCGACGGGAAACCTAATGGGGTTTTTACTTATTAATTACAGGTTGGTGTTAGGGGAGCAGATGTGGTCGTTTTAGGTGTTGAAAAGAAGTCTGTGGCCAAGTTGCAAGAAGAGAGAACTGTCAGGAAAATATGTCTCCTTGACGATCACGTCGTAATGGCTTTCGCCGGGCTGACTGCGGACGCCAGAATCCTTATCAACAGGGCCCAAATTGAATGCCAGTCACATAAACTAACTGTTGAAGACCCTGTAACTTTGGAATACATAACAAGATACATTGCTGGCCTCAAACAGAAGTACACACAGAGCAATGGACGCAGGCCTTTTGGTATATCATGTTTGATTGGAGGTTTTGACTTTGACGGTCTGCCTCATTTATTCCAAACTGAACCTTCAGGTATCTACTATGAATGGAAAGCTAATGCCACTGGTAGATCTGCAAAGACTGTCAGAGAATTCTTAGAAAAGAATTACACATCTGAGGAAGTAGCAACAGAGAATGGTGCTGTTAAGGTAATTTAATCTTCATCTATTAGTCAAATAAAGTAATGAACTGCTGTAATGGTTCCGTGGCTCCTGTTTATGTTGGCTCGGTCATACTGGCAGGTCCTGTATAGAAAATTCAGTTTAAGATTCAAGTCTCTGTCCTTGCTTTTAAAGTGGGCATTCACTACTTGATGGATACAAAGTACACACTATTTATGGCATCTTGTGTATATGAAACCACAATACTAGTAAAATTTTATCCATTGGCATTATCTATTCTTAATGCTACTTTTTATCGACATGCTGACTGTGTAATGTTCATTGATTTGTTCCATGTGAAAGCATTTTCTAGATGACTAATCTATACACCTTTTTTAGCAGTGTGAGAGACACATAAAAGAGCCCACTAGATATTTAAATTGGAATATCATTCGTTTCAGCTTGCGATTCGTGCTCTTCTTGAAGTAGTACAGTCTGGTCAGAAAAACCTGGAAATAGCAGTCATGAGACGTGGCCAGCCAATGCAAATGCTTGATTCAGATACTATCAACTCTTATGTGTCTATTATAGAGAAAGAAAAGGAAGAAGAGGCAGAGAAGAAAAAACAGAAGAAGTAATTAGTTTTGTGTAACACATTTATTTTTATCACTAATACAAGTTTGTAAGGAAAAAGATTATTTTATTTTATCATAACTAAAGTAAATTAAGAGTTTAACAAGTCTATAGTTTTTGAGATTTGACAATAGAGTTCTTTTAAATCAGAGCCACACTCTTGATTGTTTCCTTTGTTGGTCATAATATCATTAAACATTTGGTCCCATTCTCCATGGTAATGGTCTGAATCATCGTTATTCTTCTGGAATAATAAAATGCAAAAAATCTAAATGATAGGACTGTGGTGTTCTAAAGATCATTAAAAAAAATAGTACCTCAGCCATAGACAAAGACACATCATCAATATGGTCTGTACTGATTGAGGGAAGGACACAATTCAAAAAGTTGTGATCAACTTCCTTATCTCCAATCTTTCTAGCAATGTCCTGGTCAGCATCATTGTCAATATTAAACTCGCCCAGTAACTCAACACCGGAGTTCTCTGCAGAAGGTTCTGGGTCAAGGTCTGGCATGCTCAAAAATGGTGCTGCAAAATTGTCATTACTGTGCTGACATGTATCATCATTGAAGTTCATCAGAGCATCTTGAGATGTATTTCTGAAAAATGATGTAAAAGTTCAAATATAATAATTACAGATTGTTACAATAATCATTGTTTTACCTGTAGGTGTGAGTCTCTTCCTTCATTGGAACTGTGATGTCGATCTTAGGAACAGGATCAGTGGCTGTGGAAAGGAAAGGATTGTCAGGAATTCAAGACAGGGTATAAGTGGGTAACCAAAGGGTAATGATGAAAAACCTGTTTCAGGCAGAGTTTTTTCTGTACTTGTGTTATCATTGGTCATTAACCAATCAAGTTCTATGTTCTCTTCATCTTCACAGTAATCATCTTGGGAATCTGCAAAAAAGCAAATATATCCTTGAACTCTTAGAGTTTGATAGAAATATTATATTAGAACACTGATGGGTACAAAACAGTCAGTGTTACCTTCACATTCAAACTTCAAGTTACAGAAGTCCTTAGGTGAACTTTGTACATATAAATCTTGCGCTGCCTTCTTTAGAGCTATATGTAAAGCCCTGCGGGCTTTCTGAAGTGGTGTTAGATAAAGCAATTGTTCAACATTACTGTACAAATTCTGTGAAAGTATTCATACGAGTTAAAATTATTTATCTACATTATGAAACAAACCCGAACTACATGACCCATTTTTTAGAATTTTTTATACCCCCCCCCCTCCTCAGTGACCACCTGTAGTATATGCCAAGAAGACCCCCTCCCCCCTCAGAACGGGTCACATAGTATGGGTACGTTCCCTTCCATGGAGTGGAAGAGTAATATTATACTAGCACAATATTAGTTACTAGTCATTCCCTGCAGTTTGACCTTGGTTTATGGTCACAGCTCCACTCATAAGAGTCGTAGCATGATGTTATAGGTAACATCATGCTACGACTCTTATGAGTGGAGCTGTGAGGAGAGTATTCATTAAGGAAGGTTATAGGCTAGGGTCTATAACCTTCCTTAATGAATACTCTATCCAATATAAAAAAGATTTTTTAAATCGACCGGTAGTTCTAGAGATTGGTGTTTAAACAAACAATCAAAAAAACTTCACCTTTATTTTATTATTATAGATAACATACCTTAGGCTTAAAATTCCTTTTCATGGCCAACGCTTTTCGTGTTATTTTGCTAAGCAATTCAGGTCGACCGTATTGAAAGTAGTCATGAACATACTCGTGCATGTATGGATTACTTGAATTACAGAGAGGATCCTGCAAGTGTGATGTAACTTTACGAAAGCCGTATAAATTAAGTTGTCGTACAAAGCTTGAAATGTTAGTAGTTTTAAAGATTGAATGATCACATTGTAAGTAATTATGGAGAACACGGTAATTCAACAAAATGGTTCTTCCAGTACCACCCCATAATATGGCATCGGTTCGTAAATTCAGTAAATACCACAGCTTTTGTGGGAAACGCATTTGAAAAATTGCATTTTTATCGTCCTGCATAGTTTCAGTTTTTTTATGAATATTAAGCTATCTTATCAATCCAAGGGAAACAATCACAGATTCAAAACAGGCGCCAATTCAAATTAGTGCGTCATTATTTGAATAAATGTCAAATAGAACACGGAAGTGTTGCTACATCACATTTTACTTTAAACTTGCAAAGCTGCTATAACAATACAAATAAATAAAATTGAAAGGTCTGTTTGTAATGTCAAAATAATAGTTTTTTTTAAGCTCATATAGTTATTTGCACGATACCTATGCCTAAAACTTAGTTTAAAAAAAATTGTTCGTCTGTATATTCCGGGTAATTTCCGGAACGGGTGGACCGCTTTCCACGGGACGTTCAATGGCAGATAGCTAGTGTTTGGTGTTATAAGGAGTAGCGTAGGCTACTTTTATTTTGGAAAAAGAAATAGGGTTCGAATATGTACACGTGAGTGAAGCCGCCCGGGAACTGCTAGTTATTCATAAAAATTAGACAAGATGGTTTTTGAAAAGATACGTACTAAGGTAAAAATACAATACATTGCCACTTGAACCATTCGACTTGTGTCGTATAGAACGTTAGCAGCACATTATCATAAAAGATAAGTGGTTAGAAAACATTATAGGCAACGGAAATGGCAAAACCTTTTTTTGCTTCTGGAAGTGCTTGGGCCACCGCAGATACTGCAGTACCACTTCATGGGACACTTCAAGCTTCATGCTACATGGCGTGTCACCGACACTGAAAGTGTTTAAAGACTTTCAGTGCCAGTGACACGCTTAGCTTGTTCTTCTAAACTTCCTCCAGGTGCCGAGAACACGCCTGGAGTGTCCACAATGTTTCGGCGATATTTAACCCATTATGCAGAATTATGTTTTAAAAATAACAGTGTTACTTAATTATTTCATAAGGTAACCAAATTTGAAGTGGCTCCTGTAGCACAACAATGATTTTTTATATTCCACAAAAAATATTTTACAAAAATGTCGGGAACACGCTAGGCATGTTCAGCTGCATAGATTATAAACAATGGCAATTTTTACTTAACTAAAAACGTCTCAAAAACGTTGATATGCTTAATATTATTTTTAAAGAATCGGGTAAAAGAGTCGTGAACTATTTGATGCAAGAATTTTTGAACAATGGAGATCATTTTTTCGTAAATAATATTTTTTTATATTAGTGTTAATCTTGTAGAACAGGTATATTTGAAAAAAAAGTGTTGGTGTGTGCAATTCACACGCGGCAGAAGTGAAACTTCAGAATAGTAGCATAGGGAGAATGAGAAATAAAATATAAAAACGACGCAAATAATTTACTAAGGTTAATAAATTTAATTTTAGATAATTTACATAAAAGTTATTGGTCAAATCAACAGAGATGTGTTAAATAATTAACATAAATTGATTAACCAACGAATTTTTAATACACAAATGCACAAAAATTACACCACGTTGACATTGACATATTTTCTGAAGGCTTGGTAGTACGCAGACGCAAAGACAAAGATTATAGGAAACACTGATACTTGTATTCTATCTCATTCTCTAGCAGGATAAATCCTATTTATGAATATGTTTGTCTCTTTTCAAAAATTATAGGAAACACTGTAAACTTGTATTCTGTTTCATTCTCTCCCAGGCTAAATCACATTTGAATATGTTTTTTCTTTATCGTGACACTTTTTCGTTTCATCGACTTCGACGAATCACAACGATTCTAAAGAAGTTCCACTTAAAAAAAAAAAACCTCTTGCACAGGAAACTATTGTTTAAAAAAAAAATCCGCAAAAAGACCGACAGTAAGAAGCCACCACTTTTATGACCTCTCTCCGAATAAGTAAGAGGTGCTTTTGGTGCTGGGAAAATGTTAACAATTTCTGCCAAAATTACGAAACTTGTTTACCTTCTACCTTATTTCATGGCATGTTTCCAAATTCAAATGCACTAAACTATGGTAAATTACTTTTAATATACTAATCAAATTACCAATGTATGTAACATCGATAAAACACAGAAAATTACAATATTAACAATTTGATTTTGTATCGTCGTCGTCCCGCCCCCGCGCCCGCTGTCTGTCCCAATCTTTAAGTATTACTTCCTATATTCCTTTTTTCCACACTAACTGTTAACAGTTATAGTACTTATAATTATTAAATCTGTTTTTATTCATCAATATTCTATTAAACAGAGTGTAAAAACAGCACTCCCAATACTGAAACCGTAAATTCAGATCATCATTCTAAATTTTTGAGTCAAGAAAATCATTGGAATATTATTAATTTTTTGTTTAATAAAGACACACCGTTTTTCGGACATAGCTAGTAAATAATACGAAAGTACATAATGCCGAAACCAACTTTAAAAAACTACTTATTCATTATTACTAAATACATACTTATATTTAAAAAAAGCTTCAATATCAAAATCGTTCAATCTACTTTCCCTGGTGCACACTACGAATTTTGATTTCCTTTTTGCCATGAGTTTCTGGTGGAGTGGTGGACCTATGCCAACAACTCAATACTTAAAGGGCTAAGGTCTTAGACACAAATTTTACTTCTTTCAAATTTAAAAAAGACAACCCAGTACCAACATACAGAAAATTACGATATCTGACAGCGTCAAGGTGACAACTTTGACATTGTTCATTTTCAATTCAACACAAAGCGGTAAACGTGCGGTAAACAATAACACGAAGGTGAAAGTTTTATTTTATAGTTGGACTGATCTGGCCTTATAAGTAGTGTTGTTTAGTTAGAGTATAAATAAAGGGAAAAGAATAAATTAAGAACACTTTTATTAATGAAGATCATTGTAACTGATAGCAACAATGGATAAGTCGAGGTAAGATCTGAAAACATTACCTACATTTTTATATGCACCGCTTGCTAAAATATTCTGTGATCGAAATGAGTCATATTGCATTGTGCAACTTTATAACGGTCGCACTGTAAATGTTACGGATTTATTTACAGTACATAATTTATCATAAAGTTAAACGGTGGGTATAAAAATTATAGCTCTTTTGTCTGTTACCTATTACAAGAATCAAATATCACAAAGAGTTTTGATTAACTCATAAAGGTCAGTTAAACGTTGCTATAAAGTACTTCAATTTTTTTTTGTTTATATTGTCTTTCTGCTTCATTGATGTTGAAGTACTTCCTGTTTTTTTTACGAGGCTTTAATGACAAAAACAGTCATTTATTGTTATTTAAATTTCAGGTTCTCAATGCTTCTCTTAGAGCCTGGTGAAATTTATTTTGAAGACTATTCATGTGTGCTAAATGTTATTGCTTCAAAAAATGAAAATTCTCAGCAAGGAAGGTTGAAATTGTGTTCAAAATCCCTTGTATTTGAGCCAAGGGATTGGGCACATCCTCTGATAAAGATGCAATTCAAAGATTGTTCCGACATTACTATAGTTGAATCTATTGATAAAAAAACGAATGTTATCAAAGTTAAGATGAAAATGTGTGCAGAAATGCTGGAAGAAAACATATTGGCACCTTACAAATTTATTTATGAAGAAAAAGATTTCTTTGTCTTCTTTGATTTTGCATCAGCTGAGGAATGCTTGTGTCAGATGCAGCAGTTGCAAAGAGCTTCCACTCTCCATGCTCCAGAACACAACAGTATGGTAGCTACTATCCTGCATTCAAGATATATGAGGATGGAATTTGATCCAGTGATGATGGATGACTTTACAGAACAAATAGTGTGTGAACTTCAGGCTGAAAAAATATCACCTCTTGTCAGACACCAGGGTAAACTGGCCCTCACACCTACCACAATATACTTCCAACCATTCAGCAATGTTGAAAGTGTAAGTAGTTATTACTTTTAAAATTTGATACTCCATTACAACCTTATAGACATGTATATGTCGTGGCCTGTCTAACCATTCCACAAAGTGGTCGTATTTCATGATAAAGCCTGAAACTGGCAATCTTGTTTAAACATCAACGTTTGATGATACATTAATCCACATTTGGCCATATCATTAATGTAGGGTCTTCATGATATAAAAGGTTTTATTAAGTGTGTAACTCGGGACTTACTCGCGATAATAATAGGTCTTTACCTATGATATTGCTGTTCTGCAGTACTGCAGTACTGGCTATTTCAAATCAAAATATTTTTTTTTGGCTCAGAATTCTAATTTCAAATTAATTTTATTTTAAAAACATTTATTTCTTTTTTCAAAAGTAGTCATTTGTTTATTGATTAGTGTTATGTTTTCATCGCATTTGAATCTTTTTCGTCATCATGGATACGTTAAAAATTCGAGTAATTATGGAATACGAGTACCGCCGTGGTAGCAGCGCGGCACAAGCGGCACGCAACATCAACGACGTTTACGGAGCTAACACTACAAACCAACGCACCGCCCGTTATTGGTTTACCCCCTTCCGTTCTGGAAATTTGGACCTGAAAATGAACCTCGTGGTCGTCCGAAAACTTTGATCGACAATGACGAATTAAGGCGATTGTGGAAACTAATGATACTCAACTACGGCTGAATTAGGAGCTACTTTCGACGTTAGCGTCAAAGAAATATTGGTTCATTTGCGTCAAATTGGCAAGGTAAAAAAGCTTGAGAAATGGGTGCCCCACGAACTCAATGATCGCCAGCGCGAAGTACGCGTCGAGACGTGTCTTGCACTGCTCAAGAGGCACACAAACGAAGGAATTTTGATACGCATGTTACCTGTGACGAAAAATGGATTATGTTTGAAAATCGCAAGCGCTCAGCAAGTTGATTGAATCCTGGTTCAGCACCTAAACAATGCTCTAAAAGAAAACATGCCCCTAGAAAAGTTATGGTCACTGTTTGGTGGTATAGCGCCGGTGTGATTCATCACAGCTTCTTACCAAACGGCATGAGCATTACTGCAGATGTGTACCGTGAAGAACTGAACACAATGATGGAGAAGCTCGCACGTCTCCAACTAGCTTTGGTCAATCGTTCGTCTCTGCTGCTCCTGCGCCGACCTGATACTGCACAACAGACGGTCTCCAAGTTGCAAGAGCTGGGGTTTCAAGCTCTCCGTCATCCGCCATAGTCACCAGACCTTGCGCCTATAGACTTCTACTTTTTTCGAGAGGCAGTACAAAATGTCTTTGAAGAATTTTTTGCCTCCCGTCCAGCTGATTTTTGTATTGGAAAAGATGCATCGATTGCATGGGTGATTACTTTGATTAATAGAAATAAAAAATATAGAAAAAAAAATCGTTTGATTTTTTTCATATAAAACGTTAATTTTATAGGTAAAGACCTAATATTTATAGTCCACTCGTAACCACGATCGGTGCAATTCGATCGAAACGTCGGGTAACCAAAGGTATTTAACCTTTTAAGTCCCGAGTTACACACCTAATATGTATCAAAGTCGCGAAAGTTTAGAATTATAAAAGGTTGTATAAAGATTCTAAATAAAGAAGGAATTTATATAATACTGCTCATTTAATTTGTCATAATGACGTGTCACTGCACTTTTATCTTATATTTGCATATTATTATTCATATTTAAAACAGAATATTTGTCTAAAACAAACTGTCTGACTGTGGATAATGTAATTATTTTACGAAATGATCACTAATATTTGACCATATCATGAAGTAGTTGTGCGTTTAACTGTTCATATCCTGTTTTGTCCAACACTGATTATTTATTGATCTGGCCAGATCATATAATGACATGACCTGAAATATGAACATTTCATGAAATACGAATATTTCATGAAATACGAATATTTCATGAAATATGAATATTTTGTGAAATGGTTGGACACAGCATGAAATGATCAATTTTAAGATCTGGCTACAACATATTCATAAGGATAACCATAGCTAACACAAAACCAAAACTTTTATGGTATCAGAACACTCCATCATCATTTTCCTACCCTTTTCCCAAATTGGGAGATTCCAGTATTTGTAAAAATTTGCTGTAATGTATGGATTAAAGGAAATATGGCAATATTTCCTTTAATCCATACATCCATACAAATAAAATTGAAGTGTCTGTTTGTAATGTCAAAATAATAGGTTTTTTTTTTTAACTCATACAGTTATTTGCACGATACATATGAGTAAAAATTAGTTTTTTCAATTTTTGTCTGTCTGTCTGTTTGTTTTGGCTAATCTCCGGAACGGGTGGTACGATTTCTACGGGGCTATCACAGACAGATAGCTGGTGTTATAAGGATTAACTTAGGCTACTTTTATTTTAGAAAAAGAGTTAGGGATCCGCGCAAAATATGCAAATAAGTACACGCGAGCGAAGCCGCGCGGGAACTGCTTGTTGTAAATATAATGATCTACACAAATAAATAAAATTATAGTGTGTTTTTGTAATATCATAATAACAGCTTTTTACTAAATGCATCTAAATGTTTACACATACACCAAAAACTATTTTAAATATTCTTGTATGTCTTTCTGTCTGCTTGTTCTGACGGAACCGACTGATATCCACTGTACTTTCACTGGCAGATAGTTGATGATATAAGTTACTCCTCATAGACTACTTTTATTTTGGAAAAAGAATTAGGGTTCTTCGCAAAAATCATAAATATGTGAACACGCAAGTGAAGCTGCGGTTGGCACAGCTAGTAAGAAATGAACAAAACTTATGTTTATATATATCAATTTATATAAGTATATATTTAATCTTAAGCAGTCACCATTGATGATTGCAAGAAACAATTATGTTAGTATGAACATTATTATGTGGTACTATATAATGCTATAGTAAAATAGTATATAACTTAATAAAACAGGAAATATGTAATGGTAATGCATAATTTATATTTCATTCATTACTGTAAACTTTTAATTGGCATACAACTTAGGTGTATTATAATAATATTGTTTTGTTAAATGATTCCAATAGTTAAAATAATAATTAGTTTATTATTTTGTACATTTTAGTAGCCAATCATGAGTTCACTTTATTATTCTGCTACTTTCCCGGAATATTAATACAAAAATAATTTTTAACATACCTACATGGTATGAGTAAAATGTCCTTAATATTGTAACAATAGTGTATACTAAAAGCCGGAGAATTTGTATATTTGTATCTGCTAATCTCAGGTTCTACAAATGTTGTTTAAGATGTTTACTAAGGATAGCTGTCAGTGGCGTACCAATAGGGTGGCAGAGCGGGCGAAATACCACAGGCCCCCGGCTCGAGGGGGCCCCGGGTACCAAAGGGCCCTAAACACAGGAGGCACTCAGGTCTCAGATGGTATAGTTACGCCACTGATAGCTGTATAGCATAATGCAAAGTAATCTCAGACAATTTTAAACCTTTAGAATTATAATTAGAATCACCATATCGTTATTTGTCGAAAATTAAAGGCTATTTCGAGATAGATGTGGCAGTAGGAGCCTCTCAGCCTAGTGTCTATTCATTAAAGCCATCATGTGTCAATTAAAAAATTTAGATTTGCCTACCCGGAATATCTATGTATGTGTGTAGTGGTAAATACAGTTTAGGTAATTTGTAATTTCATTGTAATTTATACCTTAATTGCGTGAAGGCTGGTTTGCACAATGATTAGTTCAAGTCAGAACCAAACTGACTGACGTGTATAAACCGCCTTAAGTTCGGTAGATTTCCTTTAGAGGGTTAGAGTCACCAAGCTGCGTGTTTCACCACTGGTGTGATTGTTTTATTATATGCTCTGGTTACCATTCACTTTTAGATGGTAAGCATGTTTTGCCACTTTAGTATTACGAATATAAGTAAATAAAAGTAAATTAGATAAGTAGCAAAAGATTGAATTTGTCCGTTTTTATACAACAACAGCTACAACTGTTTCGGTTGACCTTGTTCACCAAACAGGGCAAGAAAAACGTAATAGGAAAAACAAAAGTGATCGTAGTTGATAGGTAAACTTTTTCTAATTAACTAAAATCTACTAATAATCAAATGAATGTCAAGGCACCAGTCGTCTGATCACGGGCTTGCTGGTTCGACCTTCTCTTATTCTCCCATTTCCGACGTGAATCCACTTCTAGCAAAATGAATTTAGCTTAGTTGAATTAGCTAATAGGGCCTTAGTAGTTTTTAAAGTGAAAACTTCCTTAGGCACGTTGTGCACTTTTGCTATGGGGAAAAAAGCACTGAACTCGTGATCGTCACGCTAATAATGCATATTATATAGATCTACTAGAGGGCGCTAATCTAAATATTAAGTTCTGTCAGCTCCTTAATAATTAATCTTTAAAAATATAATTTTAATTAATTGAGTTCTGTAAGCTCTTTAATAATTAATCTTTAAAAATATAATTTTAATTAATTAGTTCAATAAAGTGCTAAAGCGCTTATTATACTTGGCTAAATTTAGTCGTCTGAATTCAGTCATTACTGAATTTAGAAGTTAGAAGCTTCTGATCACACTGTCCTAAATTTAGTTACTGAACCAATTACCGATTAAAGCGCGACGAAGTTGGACGTGTGGTACGTGTACGAGCATTATAAAACACCAAAAAATTTGTAGCCTTGGCCGTTGGTTCAATTAAAATATAAATAAAATTATTTTTTTAATTTAAACGGTTTTATTGAAAATAAAGATAATAATGATGTAGATAATGTATTAAAAGCTAAAAAATTATTCAGTAGTTAGTAATCATTACACCGCTCTCCTCATCAATTTAGGGCATTGATATGTTTAATATTCGGGAATATTGTTCACTTGTTTATTCCAGAATTCACGTCCTTACGCACGAAAACCCACGCAGCGACTGAAATTAGTGACTAAATGCGATTACACCTTCCTAAATTCAGTCTTCTAAACGATTTAGTCAGTCAGAAACCATCCCGGCTTCTGAATTTAGGATGCTAACTTACTAAATGCGATTATACTTGACTGAATTCAGTAACGACTGAATTCAGACGACTAAATTTAGCCAAGTGTAATAAGCGCTTTATTGTGTACGCAATTCATATGGTAAAATAAACAAAAACAATTAAATGAACGTTCACGAACGTTAGCACGAAATCGGCGTTGCATCTCTGTTCACCATAAAATATCAAAGATTTATGATCGTTGAATTTTGAATTACGTCGATATTCTCGCAAACCAGCGAAATATGTACAGGGGCACGCGCGGGAACTGCTAGTCTGCAATAAAAAGGCTACCTTACGCAGAAAAATCCCACATATCGGACTGGTAGAAATTGGGATTAACGCGTTTAAAGAAACAGAAAATTTCTATTAATATACATGATGTGATATGACAACAGTTGTCAGAAGCCGTAGAAACATATCGGAGTTATACCTTCAAACCTTTAAGAAAAGAGCATACTCCCATCTCAAAGACCGGTAACGCACTTGTGACTCTTGAGTTGCAGGTGTCCATGGGCGACAGTAGTCACTTACCATCAGGTGATCCGTCTGCTCGTTTGCCCCCTATAAAATAAAAGAAAAAGTTCTATAAAATAGCAATGATTGCGCTGTGTTGCAATAGTACAATAATCTGTTGACTAAGGTTACAGATTATCATCTTCCTACCTTTTCCCAATTTTCATTGGGGTCGGCGCGTTTTGGCTAGTTTCTTTAATGGCTTGCCTGACGTCAACCCTCCTTGGGAATGTAATCGTTTTTAGACGGGAAAGAAGGAAGAATTTAAATTTGTATAAGGAAAAATACGAAGGGAGAGAAACCTAGGGTAAGGGATACCGCAAGTCTCGGATAGGGAACGGGACTGAGACTGCAGTAGCTCGCAGAGGCCGGGTTTACGTACTCGAATGTCCTGCATTTCCTGTGAGGCCTGAGGCCTGAGACCACTAGGATAGGAACACCAGCTGGCTGACTATGGTTACAGATAATGTAAAACACCTATAAACGAACCATAAATGTTTGGTAAACATCATAATTTTTAAAGTCGGTTAGGTAATTTTTGGGTTTCAGCTCCGTTACGCAACACGTCACATGATTGCGTAAGCGATTGTTGTAATAACACCTTATTTACTGTTACACCGTTGAGAACTTCCGTTTCGTACTTCTGAAGTACTGTACCTGCGTCATCAGATCTTGACAAAATTATCTTGACTTTTGCCCGTCTTTTACGAAAGACAAACTTAACTTTGCGGTTGCGGTGTACAAGAAAGTCAACAATCCAACCGCAAAATATAAGTTTGTAAGCACAAAAACAATGTTTTAATGTGATGTAACAACAAATGAACGACTTTCGGATTTATTCCTTTACTTGTGCTGTCAGACCTAGCTTCTTACGAAATTTTATGATTCTAGGTGAATGGAAAGTACCCTATAGGTTTCGATTTACCTGAAATATTCAATTTTTTTTAAATCTAAGGCTTAAGCGGCCCGGCCATATCTTATGATTGCGTTGACGTCAATCTTGAATTTTTTACAGCCTCAAGGGACCGCGGACTTATGTATTTGGTATTAATTTCGATTTGATACGTCCTCGGGTTCCTGAGAAAAAGGGTCTTGACAGACAGACAGACGGACAACAAAGTGATCCTATAGGTAAGGGTTCCTTTTTCCTTTTGAGGAACGGAACCCTAAAAAATGTACATACATATATGACTGCCAAATTTCGGTTGTTCCGGTAAACATAATACTTCTAGGCCGATTAAGAATGGATTCCGAATTAAAATGTCTTAAAATTTTAAGTAGGCGAAGGAGGTCACGTCAAATATTGATGAAATAAAAAAAAGAACGGAGGCTCAATTTTACTTCTATCGAATATTTAATCCTAGTTAATTCGATCAAATTAGTATACTATGTAAATAAAACTTTAAACGTTTATTCCGATTTTTTAATACACAATATAGTGCTAAAATTTTGTTGATTGTATTAAGAAGCAGAATAATCGAATTTTATTGTAATAAAAACCTAATACGTGCATAAATAGACAGCCGTGTAGAGAAAATAATGGTGTATTTGTGAGTATAGTAACATTTAACTCAGTTCTATGGATCAGATGTTCCAGTGAAGGACATTTTTGTCTCACGTAATATAAAAAAATCACCTCTGAACGACACTTTTACCATTTTAAATAATAGCAATTTTTTAAATTATATGATTTCCCAGGCTGGATTTTTTATTCTTGTATTGACGCTTCGACGCTCGACGTTGAATCTCTTATCTGTATACACATGTAGGATTAGGTTTTTCAAAGTTTAAGACTAATTCTTAGATAACCGACGCATGCGTGGCTGATGTGATGAGTACATAATAATATGTAGCCAGAGAGAACAGCTCTCCCTTTCAAGTTATGTATAATATTTGTCAAACCATAAAATGGTTTTCGAAAACTAAATTACGAAACGTGACTGTTATCCAATGATCTATACTTAAACACTCGTTTGTACAAATTGTGACAATCAATACTTCCACAAAACATATTTATTTAATTTTTAAATTCCGAATGGTGGCGCTCCGATTTCGACCGTCATGAATGACCAGAATGCATTGTTTGCGGATTGTTCAAGTATTTCGAATTTTCCCATACAGCTGTTTTAGACGGGGGTTAACTGTTAAATTTAAAGTGTTTATTTACAAAATAAGTGGTATTGTTCTGCTGGTATAACGTCCGTATTTATATTGAAGTAGTTTGACTACAGACTGGAAAACAAACCGTGGGATATTAACTCCACTATATGGATTGACGACCAAGTCAAAGTAGCAGGGAGCAATTTGATGAAAGCTGCGCGTGGTCACTCTTTGAAATTTTTGGTTGACGTCTATCTATATGCAACAGTGAATGTCGTATGACGTATGAAATCATTTTGTAGTATTAAAAAAATTTTTAGAGAACATCCGAAAAGTTGTTTGTTAACTGCAGTACAATCGATTGTTTACAAGTAGTTTCTTGTCTTTGTGTAGGTAAGATTCTCATTCAACAAAGTTCTATGGCTACACTGGAAAATGTTATGCAATATTGCTAATATTTAGGTACATTTTTCGAATTTGTTGAACAACGTAAGTTCAATGATACGAATTTACGAATCATATGAATTTACGAATGTAGGTTCCACTTTATCCAAAATGAGAGGTATCATAACAAAATCAAATTTAGACATACCCTTTGGTCTCTTGGTCAGTTATCCGACTGCTGAGCTAGAAGTCGTCGGTCCGATTCGCACCCGGGACAAATGATTGTGTAATGAGTGTGATGACCTCGATAATTCTTTTTCTGTCGGACATACAATCTCATTACCGATGGACGTGGATGGTGCATTTAATACGCAGTTAGCAGTGTACGAATTCTTCTATCCAGAGCAACCATTTCCGTCTGAGTCCATCTAAGTACGCCAAAGGAGCAGGTCAGGACTTGTCGCACCATTATAGGCCTAGTCATTATAGACCTGCACCTTAGTACCACCACTTAGCGTTCCTGTAACGATTGCTTCATAGTCACGTAGTCTGTCACATACCTAGATACTTATAAGTTTCGTCTGCGGAAAGACATCTAAGGTCTGTGGAATCTGATAGTTGCATCCCTTCAGATTCCACAACCCTGCCTCTCTTTACATGCATGACGGTGCATTTATCTACACCATATTCCATCCTGATACATTTACTAAAGGTTTCAGTTACCTCTAGCAGTCTTATCAGTTGGAAATTGCTGCAGGAAAACAGTTTCAAATCATGCATGAAAAGGAGATGGGATATCGATAGTAAAGGGCCGTTCTCTATTGTCGCATACCTTCAAGAAAATATTTGGAGTTGATTCAATCTTGTACAGATTCATAGGGCTTTTTATAATAAATCCAACATGTCGCCAAATCCTTTCGGTTAAGGCGAACTTGTTGGTTAATTGTCGTATCAAGTATAAGGAGCTCTTTAGTGCCACGGGCTCCATTTCTACATCCATTCTGAGAGCAAGCCATATTAGTTTTGTTGGTTATGTGAGATGTTATATCCACTCTTACAATGGACGTTAGTAGTTTATAAAGTGTTGGAAGACATGTTATTGGTCTGTAGTTTTTGGAATCCGTGGGAGTAGTCTGGTAGAGACTTACGGCGGTATTAGGCGAGTTACGCATATGGTCGCAAAAGTCGGAAGCGAACCTGGTTCTAAGCATAATTGAAATTGAGATGGCAATCGAACATGTGAGCTACGAGCCGGATTTGTAATAGACACTGTATTAGATATTCGTACTGAATTGCATTTATGTTTGTTTTACATAAGTCTTCTTTTTATTGCAATATTTATTTGTGGTATTTATTTGCAGGGATTATATCATCTTCATCTTTCATCCTTATTAATCTAAATATACATTTTACATTTACATTCTATTTTTAAATACATTCAAATAAATATTAAAAAAAAATGTGTCCCACCAGTATTATACGGGTAGGTGCCTACAGGTAATTTTATTATTAATTTTGAATATTTTTGAGCAATACTTATGCCAGTCAGGATAAATCATTTATGTTGCTCGTTTATGGTAGGTATAGCATTGTATTATACATTAAATTAATGTAGTAGTATTAAATTTATTAATCTATAACGTACTGTTTAATATGTAAGTGTATAGGTATGAGTTAGTATGCCGTGACTCATAGCAAACAACTTATAATAATATTTCAGTTCTCAGAAATATTTGCGCAGCTGCCTTTATCAATGGTTATTTACCTAAATGTAAAATGATTCTCTGTAATATGGTACAAGCAGGGAATCCCTATATCAATATGTGATATTTTAATAATTAATGATCTTTCTTTTTCAGAGTCCCGTTTTAAAACTGAAGCTGGCACATTTGAGAAGGATGTATAAAAGAAGATTTTTACTAAGGCAAGTTGTATGTATCTGTGTTTTCCGTACTTTTTTACTTGCATTAGATATTATTTTTTAAGTTATTTGACGGTATTTTTGTTAACATTTCTTACAACTTAACTAAATTTAGTACGGCTATATAATTAATAATGTTTTATTTTTATAATATTCTTAGCTACTTTATTAACATTTCTAACTAAGCTAATTACTTGTGTTAGTAGCGGGTTGGCATCGATAGAGTACTAGATGGGGTTAATAACCGCATATCCTGGATCGTATTTTTTTTTTTAAATTACTAGTAACGTGGGTCACACATTACTAGTAATCTTGTTAACCCCTCGAGCTAAGCTTAACGCTTGTGTTAGGAGTGGGTTCACGACGTTAGTGCACTGGGTGGGGTTCGAACCCGTAACCACTTGATCGCAAGTCCGACGCCTTAGCCATTACGCTACCGCCGCTTATTAAACTATTGTATTCAAACGCTATCAGTATATTGCTTTTTCTGTGCGCATTAGTGTTTTGTGTTGACGCCACATAAAAAAATCGTGTTTATTTTACAAAAAGTACATGGCAAACTATCATAAATGATAAAACAGGTCACCATTTAATAAAAAATAGTTAATAGCCGTTACTATGACTAGTTATACCGGTAGTGACACGCTATTGGTCGATTGACAATGGAAGGGTGATAAAAGGCTAGGCATGCATATCACTTGAGTGCTGATTGAGGTACGAACAACATAGCAGTTACTGTTATTTAGTGATTTTGATAATTTGACATTTGGTACTACGAATAGTATATAATCAGTATAGAAGAAGCAGTGTATTATCTTGTACTGGCTTGCTAATCAACTTGTAAATTAGCCAATAGGTTGCCACCACTTCATTTCCAATAAACACTTTGTAGATTGTTGAGATATCTAAAGCTTAATAAGATTTATGAGTCCATATTATATTAAAATCAGATATCATCCACTAAGCTATGTAAAATATGAGTAGGTTGACGTCACTTGTAAATATAAACAATACTTTGGCGTAACAGTGCGATTTATATATTTTTCACATTATGCACATACAAAAACAATTGCATTACATACACAATGAAACATCTGGAAAATTGTTATACAAAATATTGCATGCTACCATTACCTTCAAACCTTTGTTACAGCTGTTATATATATATATATATTTCTTTTTTATGGTATAGGAGGCAAACGAGCAGACGGGTCACCTGATGGTAAATGACTACCGCCACCCATGGGCACCTGTAATTGGAGAGTCACAAGTGCGTTGTCGCCCTTTGAAGTGGGAGTAGGAGAAGAAGGGGGGGGGGGGAAGAGTGGGGACAGGGGAAAGACGGGAATAGGGGAAAGGGAAGGGTTAGGGCCTCCGGTAACCTCACATACGCCGCGAAATGCAATGCAAGCATTGCTTCACTGCCGGTTTTCTGTGAGGCCGTGGTATCGAGCGGAGTCGAGCCGGCCCATACGTGCCGAAGCATGGCTCTCCCACATAAAGTTATTGATTTTTAAGTAGTAGACATTAAATAACACAGTATGTTCAAGTACCAAGCCTTACGCAGCGCAAACTCCATACTTAACCATATTAATATTATAAATGTAAAAGTTTGTGAGGACGTATGGATGTTGGTTACTATTTCACGCAAAAACTACTGAACCGATTGCGATGAAACTTGGTATGTAGATGGCTGGGGACCTGGATTAACACATAGGGTCCTTTTTATCCCGATATTCCCACTTACGCGGGTGAAACAGCGAGGCGCAGCTAGTAATATTATAAATGCAAAAGTAGCTCTGTTTCTTTGTTATCTTTTCACGACTAAACAGCCAAACGGATCGCAATGAAATTTGGCAAGGAGATAGATTGTATCCTGGGGAAGGACATAGTCTACTTTTTATCCCGAAAAATGCAAGATTCCCGTGGGATAAATTTGAATTTCCACGCGAAGGAATTCGCGGGCAACAGCTTGTGTTTAAAATACCTTGCTTACTTGCCTTACTTAAGATAATATCTTTGTTTGACTCAATATTGTGCTTATTATGAAAAAATATGGTCTCTAGGTATTGAAACAAGGTTGTCTTAATTAGTTGTTTAAGTATTCCTCTCTTGAAAATAACCCAGACGAGAAGTAAACATACATTTAATATCCATCTCAACCACGTCACTGTCAGAATCATCGTCACTCAAACGATGAAGCCATTATATTAAACACTGTAGATAAAGTTCAGTTAAGGCCGAGTCAAACACCGGGCGGAGCGGGACGGCGACGCGTGGTGAGAAAGTTGTAATGTACTAGGTAATATAGAAGATGTCACACAGCCGCGTCGCGATCGTCGCAGTACATTACAACCGCTCACGCCGCGTCGCCGTCCGACCCCACCCGCTGTCTGTTCCAACCTTTAAACTAAGTGGTGCGAGTAAGCATTCATGAATAAAGGGAAAAGCTTTAACTTTCCCGCTATAGAATTATCTATGTCGCGGGGCCGTAAAAATATATTAGATACGAAGTAGCAGATTCAGATAGCAGAAAGCAAGTATTTATGAATAACATAAAGAGATGTTTCGTAGTTGAATCAAAATCACTATACGAAGTATTTAACGATTGATGTGACTGATGAGCACTATTTTTTTTTTACGAAGTTGAATTTGAAAAAAAATACATAATAAATACCTAATATTTTATCCGTTAGGTAAAAAAACCTTCCTAAAAATATGTAGAATACGCTAATGAAACAATCATGAAAATTGGTTTATTACTTTTTAAGAAAATCGCGGACATACATACGGATCGAATACTTCCTTTTTAGAAGTCTGTTAAAACTGAGCAAGGATGTTTGATTACGACCCTCGTAATAAAATAATATAATTGTATTTTTTTATAATATTTTTTTTAAACATGCTTTTATACAACCTAAGTTTTTTTTGTAGTTTAGATTTGATGTTTAAAAATGTACTCCTCAAGACGAATCAATCGAGCCGAAACTCGATTGGTTTAGGTTGTTTAGTTCAGAAGTTCCTGTAGCCACTTTCCGACTCCATTATCATACCCTGGATATCATGTAGCACGAAAGTACTCACCAATCCAAAACAAATGAGCCCAAACTCGATGGGTTTATTTTGTTCAGTTAAGCACTTCCTATGGCTGTCTTCCGCCTCCATCATCAGAATATCTCCATGTTAGGTACTATATTATTGTATTGTTACCGAAGATACATATGTACACCAAATTTGAGCCCAATCGGACATCGGAAGTGGTTCTAATTTAGCTTCCAAGATTCGCTCCGAACACATACGACCATTGCAAGTTAAAAGCTTGTAAAAAAGTAATTGACTGACTGACCTGTTCGCCTAGTGGTTAGTGACCCATACTGCTATGCCATAGGTCGTGGGTTCGATTCCCACCCGAGTCTGGGTGTTCTTTGTGTCCGTTGTTTGTATGTTTGTAAAGTCCCCCGCGACACAGGAGTAATTCCTAAAGCGGGAGTGGTCTTTAAAAAGAAAAATTACATGTAGCGATTTTTTTATGTTCTTAAAGATGTGTATTATTTTGTTTCAGGGTTTAGAAGTTTACAGTGCCGAGGAGAGTTCAGTACCTCACATATATTTAACATTCCAGTCGGAGAGGCCTAGAGATAGAATATACAATATATTGCAGGAGTCGCCACATGTTCACTTGGAGAGTGTACACACTGAGGAAATGACATTGCAGTGGCAAAATGGCATTGTCTCAAACTATGATTATTTAGTGTATTTGAATTGGTAAGTTTTATGTCGTGAAAGTGAAATCAATTCTAAAGATATTATAAAGGTAGTTTTTAGTTTAGTCAAATACACTTAAATATATATTCAGTTCATTACGATAGCAATGCGTGCCTGTCATCCCTGGAGTTCCAACCGTCCATAGGCTACGGTACCCGCTTGTCATCAAGCTCGTCAAATGCTAGTTTACTACTTTTGTCAAATAAAAAAAAACTCAAAAATGTGCAACACCATCATAAGGATTAAAAACAATAATCAAAATCACTACATATTATAAAACAAAGTTCCCCTCCGCGTCTGTCTGTCTGTCTGTTCGCGATAAACTGAAAAACTACTGAACGGATTTTCATTCGGTTTTCACTAATAGACAGAATGATACATGAGGAAGGTTTTATTATATAATTTGTACCCGTCCGAAGCCGGGGCGGGTTGCTAGTCTTATATAATTATATTTGGGATACGTGTAAATATAGTCCGGTCAAAATAGACATTCACCCTTGCATAAATTCCCAAGAAGCTGAATATTTACATGAACGTTAGGGATACCATTATTATGAAATTGTGAAAAGTACCCATTGATCGCACATGTGCAAAAAAATTTATTCAAGGTCAAAGTTTGCAAATATGGGTTTTTATGGGGTTTCCAGCCAAACGATAAGTGTTATGATAAAATTATATCGGACAAAGTTGTTGATCATGCAATTATCTACAAAAATTGAGTATAAACTTTTTGCCTAAGATTCACCAGTTCTGAGCAAAAGAAATTTACTAAAGTTGTATTCTCCATAATATGGACACGTTTAGAGCGTCGCCGTTTTGTGTATGTTACGCGATATCTTCGCCATTTGTGAACCGATTTAAATAATTACTTTTTTAATTGTATCGATTTTACTCAAGGTTGGTTTCATTTAAATAGAAACTGATTGTTTAATTTTCTTAAAACGTGATTTTATCGTGAAAAAACAGTTGATTTTTTAACCTTAACTAAAAAAATTGCTGTGCTGTTTTAGCTGGTTTTGCTTCTAAATGATTTTCGGATCGTTTGCTGATAAACAAAATCCTGTCCTATTATCCTGTATTAAATCCTATTATATTTCACCACAAGGGTACATTTTGACTTGAAAACTTGTTTAATTAAAATTCTTTAATTTTGAATAACTCAGAAATAACCAAGTTCAGGATAAAGTATCCCGGGACTAAAATAGCTCCAAATGTGCTCAGCTTCAACCCTTAAAAGGAATGTATCGTATTTCCTGTTACCTTGTATAGGCGGCGTAATCGTGCATATTAAGGATAACACGACGTTTTCAACTATTTAAATCGTTATATTACAGTAATAGCAATTCTTAGCAAAAAAGTGCAAGGACATGTTTACAGATAATTGCATGATCTATAATTTTTGCCTAACCTACTTTATGATAAAACTCACTGTTTGACTAAGAAATGCAAAAAACCCATATTTGAGAAATTTGATCTTGAATAACTTTTTTTGCACACACGAGATCGGTGGGGACTGTTCACATTTCATTTATAATGGTGTTCCCAAAATTTGTACCAATTTTCAGCTGTATGCGAATTATTGCAAGCTTAGGTACTCCTATTTTTCTAGCTATTTTGACCGGGCTAATAGCGCTTAACCGTTCTACGTACTATGCACGGTAAACTTCTTTTTTTCTTAATTTCGTTTAATGCGTTTGTAACATAATTATTATTTATAAATTTAGCTCTCCCTTCGCCATTTGAAATTTTTAAATTATGTTAAGTATAAATGAATATACTTATTATAAAATTTTCTAAAAAATATTTATGATATTGGATCAGAATGGCTTGAATATGCAAAACTGCGTCATAGGATACCTACCTGACGATGTTAATACCAAGTGATAATATGAGTAGAGATAAAAATTGATAAAATTGCTATCGATCAGTTAGAGCAAAGTTATCACACCCTTTCAAACGCAAAATGGTACTGCTTAGGATCTGCATACCGCTTATCTAAACCCGCAGCCAAGCCATACTATTTGCACAATTTAAAATGCAGTGTTAGTTTGAACGTTTCGATATAACAACGATAAAGCAAATGTTTGATTTTCGCTCTGCTCATCAAAATGACTAGAGCTAGTCCGGAAAAATTATGATAGGAGTGGGTTTACGTCGGTTGTCGTTAGTCGGTGCCTTAGTTGGTGGGTTAGTCGGGGGGTTAGTCGGTGGGTTAGTGACACAATAATTTAGCTTAGCTGGAGGGGTTAACAATAATACTAGTAATACGTGATACGTTGCTAGTATTTTTATATTTATATAAAAATTATAATAGGTATACGTATAAGTAGACATTAATTATTAATTTTATTCTACGTATGTATAATACTAGCAACCAGCCCCGGCTTCGCACGGGTAGCAAAGCATATATTAATTTTTCCTGATATCTTAACAACCATCCATCATATTTCAGCCATTTTACATAAAACCTTAATGAATTGTGCACCTAAACTTTCCTCATGAATCACTCCGTCGATTAGTGAAAACCGTATGATAATCCATTCGGTAGTTATTGAGTTTATCGCGAACAGACAGATAGTCAGACTCGGCGGAGGACTTTGTTTTATAATATGTAGATAGTAATGTGGTGATAGTGAAAACCATTCGTAAAAAGGCTTTTAATGTCGGCTCTCAAATACTTCCTGGACATAAGACAAGAGTGGCCAGGAGTTTTTATTGCCAGATCCTTTTCTCAGTAGCTCTACCTATGGCGTTGCTAGTCTGACAGTAAATTATATTTAACATTAAGTATTTTTACGATACCAGTGATGCCACTTGTGCATTGCTATTCCTCCCTCCCCTCTCCCCTCTCCCCTATGAAGTATGTGACTCTATTCACCAGCAAATAGAACTGGCGGCAAATCGCGTGGATCCATTTCGAGCAGAACTCTACTGTCATCGTCATATACAGACAAAAAAGCGGTTGGAAACTAGTAAGGTTCTCCCGAAGTAAAAACATGTGTACAACTGTGTACCTTTAATTCAATCAATTAATTTACTATCTCTCGGGATCAGTCCTTTTTAAATTAAAAGCTTTTATTTAACTTCATGTATGTCCTGGAATTTTGCAATCAATATTTCACGCACTTCCACTGAAGCTATCATGCTTAAATTTGGCACACACATTTGGTTCTCATGACAATTCACAATAAAAGGTTTTTTATTATATTTTTTTTTGAAGTGAAAACTTCTTTAAGCACGTTTGTGCACTTTTGCTATGGGGAAAAAAGCACTGAAGTCGTGACCGTCACGCTAATAATACATATATAGATCCACTAGAGGGCGCTAATCTAAACATTGAGTTCTGTCAGCTCCTTATTAATGAATGTCACCAACCTGCTAATGTGACGTTTTAAGTTCGAAGTTTCGTTTAAGTTTTCACTTTTGTCGGCAGTCACATTGATACTTACACGCTGTATAGAAGAAGTGTAGAAAGCTAAAATTTTTAAACAATATTCGCTATAAAGTTAAAAAAATTGCAAAAACGGGTACATAAAGCTATAAGTGTCAAGTATATATTTTGGCCTGCCATGGTATAAAAGTCTATACAATGACAGTTCAAGTTATATTGGCCAATGAAATAAACCATAGTCGAAATTCGACCACCACGCGATCTCTAGTTAAGTTAAAATTTCAGGATTTATGGAAAACAGTTATTGTAGCATATGAACGTTTCCAACATAGGAATGTCGCTTTCGTGTTGACAACATTTTAAAACTAATAAAGGTTGGTAATGACAAAGGAAAAATGCTAACTAACTAACTATTTCGGTTTGACTTGGAGCATAGCAAAATCTCCTCTCATCTGCCATTTGCTGCAGTCTATGTCAGACAGTGTTCACTGCCGCCCAACTAAAACCAGGTTTTTTTATATTTAACGGGTGTAAGAACGGCCTACCGTATCTTGAAATGGATTCAGATCATCATTCTGAGTCGAAAATCATTGCAATTCATCTCTTTTTTTAATTTTAAAGTTTTTTAGTTAAAAGTGCAATGTAATCAATTAAACAACATTTATGTAATCAGCTATTTTGATGGCGCCGAACGTTTAAGGTCATTCACCATACCACACATACATGACACCTACGTTTGTTACGTTTAATCCTTAATCTCGCATTTTTTTGATGGACTGACTTTTGCATTGTGATAGTATCCACAGAAAGACGTTTTTGTAAATTTTTCGCGACGCCGAAATTTACACACTGTGTATACTTGTGTACCTTTCCATTGCTGTTCCATGTCAGAAAATATTCATAGTGCTGAAACCATTCAGACCCTCTGGCGTTTCACTATTTCTCCACTCTGTCAATCAGAATGAAACAAATAAAATGAACATAAGCCCATATGTGTATAGAATATAGATAGAACCAGCCACGTTTCTCCTAAAGAGAACAGACAGTGTAAAGGTCTTGGAGCCAAGGAAAAATATTTCTTTATTATAAGTTTGTATCTCTTTTATGTAAACTATATTTTTTTATGAGAAAAAGTTCTTTATCTATATTAAAAGTAGAAGAAGCGTTGTCGCTTCCCGACCGAAGCAGAAGCAAAACAGAAGAAAAAGTTTTCTTGCCGCGAAACCCATTTGACAGTATCTCTTGTACGAGTTTTTAAGGTTTACGCTAACGATGAGAGTTGTCGAGTTTTTTTTAGAATATATTTATAGTTATATTTATTTTAGTTAGACACTGTCTTCTCTCATGTATAGAAGATACTGATAGTAGATGTAAACTTTAATACAGCAGCAGTATTTCGATGCATTAATAGTTCATGTAGTGGTAAGTTGTTTTGTATTTTTCAGTTGGTTGGAAAAACCTGGTTCCTAGTTCAGTTCAGACGTTTGTAAACGCTACGTCGTTTTTGTAGTCTATCGATTGGAGCCTCTTTTCACCTCTAACATCATTGAATTATTCACATTACACATATAATATAACTTCGTTGTGTGATTTCGAAATAAAAATAAAAATTACTGATGTAATTAAATATTAGTTCACTGATAGTATAATCTTCTAACCTCCTGAAATATTATTTTTAGTCTTGCAGATAGGAGTAAAAATGATCTCACCCAGTACCCAGTCTTTCCATGGGTAGTTGCAGACTACACTTCAGAAACATTAGATTTAAACAAATCAGAGACATTCAGAGATCTCTCCAAACCAATGGGTGCACTAAATCCAGATAGATTGGAGAGGTTGAAGGAAAGGTACCATGAAATGAGTGACCCAAAATTTTTGTATGGATCACATTATTCAGCACCGGGGCTCGTGTTGTTTTATTTAGTAAGTATTTTATTATAATGCATGCTACATATATATATATATATGATTCCCGGATGGCGATGGCTTTTATCAGCGCCCCGTCCCGTAACGAAATCAAAGTTAAGTGATAACTTTCGAACATACATTTGGCTTATAGTCCACAACCCAGGTACAAATAACGTTTTTTTATAGTATAGGTTGCAAACGAGCAGACGGGTCACCTGATGGTAAATGACCACCGCCGCCCAAGAGTCACAAGTGCGTTGCCGGCCTTTAAGGTGGGAGTACGGGAAGAGGGGGAGAGGGAAGCGCCTCCGGTAACTTCACTCACTCGGCGAAATACAACGCAAGCATTGGTTCACTGCCAGTTTTTTGTGAGGCCGTGGTATCACTCCGGTTGATCCGGTCCATACGTGGCGGCGCACATGGCTCTCCCAATTAAGTCCACACGTCAATTATTTCCTCTCGTACTAGTAAAATGCTTCAGAGAGTTGTCTTGAAGCTTCGTGAACGTCAGTTGCGGTTCCGTGGGTTGAGCAGCGGCAGCCTCCCATGAAGGCAGAAAAAACTGTTAACTGAAAATTTGTCAGATGATAGTCTATATGCTGTTTTGAAGAAATAAAAATGTCAGCTGGCTTTATCTCGGTAGAAAGATTGTCAGCTGATACTGTGAAGGGTGTAACCTAGAAGCCAGACGGGAGCATCTATAGCCTATTTAATACACCAGTTGACAGAGTATCCGTCGGCATATTGCTTTTTTTTTTTTAATGGTATAGGGGGCAAACGAGCAGACGGGTCACCTGATGGTAAATGACTACCGCCCATGGGCGGCGGTAGTCATGCGCACTTGCAACTCGAGAGTCACAAGTGCGTTGCCGCCCTTTAAGGTGGGAGTAGGAGAAGAGGGGGAGGGGGGGAAGAGGGGAAGGACGGGAATAAGGGAGAGGAAAGGGTTAGGGCCTCCGGTAACCTCACTCACGCGGCGAAATGCATTGCTTCACGGCCGGTTTTCTGTGAGGCTGTAGTAACGAGCGGAGTCGAGCCGGCCCATACGTGCCGAAGCATGGCTCTCCCACATCTATATTGCTAACTGATTTCTTATAGTACCATATCAACGATCAACGTACGAATTTTTATCCGGAATTTTAATTTGACGCGGACAGTGAATCAGAAAGAGATGAGAGTGTCACGAGCCAAAGTGAGAACGAAAATGATTAAATTAAAAAATCTAATTTTTCATCAATCAAATCAAATCTTTTGAAATAAATATCTATTATTTAATATAACAATATATTTTATTAGAATTCACAATGCGCGAAGCTTTGGGTTCGATTTTCCATTATATTCTATTTGTCGTTTCAACCAATTAGGCTATAGTAGTAAACTTCTGGACATAGACCTCTCCCAACATGCGCCATAGCACCCGGTCCTCCGCGTTCCTTTATTTATTTTTAGTTTACAGGCAGCAAATAAGATCAAATTATACGATAAATGATGAATGATTTTTTTATCGTTGTAAACGTGGTTTTTTATATACATTGTTTACCAACTTTTCTTGAACATCTGAACGAACTTAAAAAGCTATCGCACTTATCGCCACTTCTCCGCTGCTTCTAACTTACTAAATAAATACTCTATCAAATATTTAAAAAAATTAAGTTCAAGAGATTAGATTACATTTGTATATAATAAAACTGAGATATTTATTTATATAGATTTTACAGTTGTCGTCTAATACAATTTCCTATGTCGTGAAATATAATTAAAATCTTGTACAAGTTCTCACTTAAAAGATGTAAGTGACACTATTAAATTAACATTGCCACAGTTACCATTCGCTCCTGTCACTAAATCCAAAAGATATCTCATAGAGATCGCTCTTAGCGATAAGACCGCCCATTGTACCTAACTTTAGTAATAAATTTAAGATCCATTGTTATTTTCATATGGTGTACAATAAAGAACATTCTATTCTATTAAATTATTACTAAACTATATGTTAATTAATAATTGACTATTTAATTCTAGTATAACAATCTCTTTAATTATTGAAACAATCACGCGCAGTGAAAGTCGAAACATGTCGTATTATTAGTCCTCAACGTCAACTTGTTTTTTCTTGTATATGCGATATATATGTAATAATGAATAATGTAATTCAAATGTCATAAATAAATAAATCTAGCTTTCGTATCAAGGTCACGCGTATCGCCATCAACTGAGCAATAAGCTACTAGTATGTAATGTACGTACGCTTTTCTGTAACACTGTATATAATATATACATATTTACAAAAGAAGTGTATCTATGTATGTTTATCCGTGTTCTAGAATCAATAGTACAAGGTCTGCTCAGTTTGTGAACCTAATATGTCCCAGCATACTATTATTATTATTACTGGACACGTGTAGCTTCATGTTTTACATATTTTTTTAATTATTATTATTAAAAAATGACATAAGTTTTACATTTTAAATTTATAACGATAGTCCCGATGCCCTGGGTATATCGGGATAAAAATCGCAATCGCTTTAGTAGTTTATGCCTGAAAGAGCACCAAACATCCATACATCCGCACAAACTTTCACGTTTATAATATTAATTAGGATATGGTTTAAAAATATTAGTTTTCTACACTTCGTCTCCATAAATACTTTAAATGTTCCGAATTTCACATTCCTCCGTGCGCGAAATTTACTTAAGAAGGGGTACAAAGATTTGATGTTTTATTTGTTTACTAGACTACAAAAGATATCAGTAACGTTGAACATACCTTAACACACAGTGTCCCACCCTTGATTGTGTACACTTAAAACATGAATGAGATGTCTAGTAAAATACACTCGTAAACTACAATGCTAATTTGCTAAAAAGATCGTACGCATTGCTCAACCAAGGTCATTCCATATTTAGTTAGCTTATTGTTATGTTACAACGGTAACTATCTATCTATATAAATAAAAAGTAAATGAGATTCGTTGCCAAATACATAACTTGAGAACTTGAAACGGATTTCGCTCCATGAATGACGTGAACTGGTTTCCTTTTAATTTGCAACTTTTCCACCTCCATTGGTGAGATTTAGTCAGCGTCTGAGATTTACGCCATAGTAGTTATGTTGCCCCTTTAATCCATTCAGCAGTTCACATCCATCAAAACCCTTTGTTATTTCTTCTTAAAACATTTTTATAATTTTTTAAAATTAATAAAGTCTATCACGGGTAGAAGAGTCTTGTACGTAACTTCATTGACTACGAATAATAATCCTTACTTCCTTACTAATATTAAAAATGCGAAAGTAACTCTGTCTGTCTGTCGCCCTTTCACGCCCAAACTACTGAACCGATTTAAATGAAATTTGGTACACAGATAGTCTAGAGCCTGAGACAGGACATAGGCTACTTTTTAATGCGAAAAAAGGGGTGTAAGGGGTTGAAAGGTGGGGATGAAAAGTTGTATGGAAGTATCGTCATATTTAGAGCTAGAAGCTTGAAACTTATTTTTTAGGCTGTTGATTCGATATAAATACACTATTCCACGCGGACGAAGTCGCGGGCACAGCTAGTTTAATATATGGAAACATTAATTACTTGAGAATAATTAAAGTTTAGAACAACTAAAAAAAACACCCAATAGCGAATCGCATTCAAAAGTTAAAAAAAGGAGTTTCACTATTCATTTCCTGACTCTATCATCAGATCAGCTCCAAGGTCCCAAATTACAGTATTGTCTTTAACTTTAACGTCGGGTAACCAAAAAGGTATTGTACCTTATAAATATTATCGCCATTAAGTGCTGAGTTACACGTCTAATCTCTAGTATTGGCATCCGAACTACATATTATTATGCGTACAAGTTAGTTTTTACGTGGAAGAGCCATGCTTCGGCACGTATGGGCCGGCTCGACTCCGCTCGATACCACGGCCTCACAGAAAACCGGCCGTGAAACAATGCTGGCATTGCTTTTCGCCGCGTGGGTGAGGTTGCCGGAGGCCCTAACCCTGTCCTTTCCTCTATTCCCGTCCTTCCCTTCTCCCCCTCTCTTCCCCTCTAATCCCCCTCTCCCGTCTTCCCGCTCTTTCCCTATTCCCATCTTAAAGGGCAGCAACGCACTTGTGACTCTTGAGTTACAGGTGCCCATGGGCGGCGGTAGTCATTTACCATCAGGTGACCCGTCTGCTCGTTTGCCCCCTATACCATAAAAAAAAAGCTTGGATTTAGATACGACATTATTAGAAGTAGATTAACATTGACTTCCAAGATTTCTTTACATAGTTTATTACTTAGTTACAAGTGAAGCTAATAAAACGCGATAAACACAATCACGGTTTGGGTATAAAATCAAATGTCGGTGACACATCTTTGGAATATTCCTAGATAATAATGACAAATAAAGTATGACGACATAGAAATCAGTATGTCCACTGACCGACAAATTTTCAAGGTTAAAGTACGACAGCTTTACACAGACTTATTGGTAGAATCGTCTGAATAACACTTTGTAAATGTATTTGTATGTAGATAAACGTATGTAAATACATTTTTTTTTAATGTTTGGAAACCCCCACGGGTCATCACCTCACCGGGACCAAACGGCGAGGTGGTATGTCGGACTCGAACCGACTAAAACCACACAGTGTTTCGTCACCGGGTCTTATAGCCGGGGCCTCAGGTGTACCCTAGAAAGGAAATCCCTATGAACCCCGGCAATGTAAATACAGATAACACTATAGTATAATATAATATTTTATTTAGTTTGTATTATGCATTGTATTTTTAAGTAGTTTTATTTATGTAATATATATAAATTTCTAATATTGTTCTTCATTTTCTAAATTTACAATCGCAATTTTAATTATAATTATACACCTGCCACGCATGTTTTTGTATCACCGATCACCCAAAGGTTGACTGGTAGAAAATGCCTACAGCATTAAGTCCGCCTCATGCAACGTATCTGCAGGAAGTGTACATAAATAAATACATAAATAAATAAATATTATTAATTTAATTACAGAGATAACATTAATATTACGTTATGTAAATACTAATACATATTTCTGTTTTCAGGTTCGTAAATATCCTAAATACATGCTGTGTTTACAAAACGGCAGGTTCGATCATCCGGACAGAATGTTCAATTCAGTTAAAGATGTTTACAATAATTGTCTTAGAAATATGTCAGATTTTAAGGTAAATATAATAATAGTATAATTTTATCATTTTACACAAAAACATTAGATATCTAATAGGTATATTTAAAGTATGCGATAAATAGAATATTAGATAAGATATTACCCGTAGTTTTTACAATAGAGAAAGACAATGAATTTGCGTGTTGTGTAATAGAAATTTATAGAGAGTTTGTGAAATAGATTTTTAGTGATCGTTTAAAATAAATGAATATGCATGCTACAGCACTGGTCAGTATTGTGAGGAGATAAGCTGATAAATATTGGGTAGAGCTTTAAATTGTACTTACCTACCTAAGAATGGTTTACTTGAATAAACGTTAATAATCTCTACCTACTGTTTCTTTAAACAATAGAGATTAAACAGTATTAATCTATTATACAAGGTGTGACAGTAAAATGTGGTTTTATTTTATTTAGGTGCGTTATGTATAGCCGAAAACTTATATTCTTGGTGTAGTAGGCGCACATATCTAAACAACATAACGTATGTAAGCAACTGCCTGCCGAATCTTTAAATAGTAGATTCAGATCACCATTCTGAGTGGAAAAGGTCATTCACCGTACCGTAAAAATGATACAGAAATGATACCTACATATGTTACGTTTACATTGCGTAGCGCAAAATAATTTCATTCAATCATCATTTTTTATGCGAACATTTTTTTATTACACCGGGAATTCCATAAATATTCTCGGTATTAAACGTTTATGCGTTAATGAAATATTAGCTGTATCGGTCAATTGTCAGTTTCAAAATAATATTTCTGTATTAAAAATGACGAGTTTTATTAGATTTGTTAGCGCCGTTTTAAACAACACTAAAATAACACCACACCTTTCTGGAACACCTTGTATATATACATATATGTACAAACAGTAGCAATAGTCCTGATTACTATATAAAGCAAGTAGGAATACTGTTACAGCTTTTTTTTTTTTGTTTTTATGTTATATATAGGGGCAAACGAGCAGACGGGTCACCTGATGGTAAATGACTACCGTCGCCCATGAGCACCTACAACTCAAGAGTCATAAGTGCGTTGCCGGCTTTTAAGATGGGAGTAGGGGAAGGGTGGGAGAGAGGGGGGGGGGAAGTGTTAGGGCCTTCGGTAATCTCACTCACTCGGCGAAAGACAATGCAAGCATTGCTTCACTGCCGGTTTTCTGTGATGCCAATTGTCTAAATTTCATCATTTTTATTTGTACAATTATTTATTTTCGTCTCACTCTAGCTCTACTTTGTAGGAATTAGTACCGGAATTCTACGACACCGAAGGCAAAGGAGACTTTTTGATGAACAAATATGAAATAAATTTTGGCGAACGTCACGACGGCTCCAAAGTAAACAACGTGACACTGCCACCTTGGGCTAAGTCACCGGAAGACTTCGTACTCAAACTCCGGGAGGCCTTGGAATCAGAATATGTTTGTAGACATTTGCATTTATGGATCGACCTCATATTCGGCTACAAGCAACGAGGCGAAGAAGCGGTTAAGGCTGACAATGGTTTGTATATTATTGCTTATTTGCATGCTGACGCGTGACGCTGATAGTGGAATGACCTTGTATTTGAGCGTAGTATTTTGCTGAAAACACATTGATTACGCAAAACGAATTTTATTAGATAATCATGTAATGTTATTTTGGTACATATATATTATCTTAATTTTTGTCGCGTGTACGTAAATTTAATGTGTCTATAACAATATTTATTTTACTGCGAAGCATGTTTTTTTGTCTATGATTCGATAATAGCTGATGAGTTTTTTTAATTATTTGTTTTGGTATATTTTTTTAGATATCGCTACCCGGCAAAAAAGTGTCATATCACAAAAAAAGTGTCATATCACATGTTAGGTACGTTTTGACATTTTTATAGCAAGTAAAGACATCGTTATTAGCTGTTGTGTTGTGTTTTCCCGGAATAGCTGTTTTTGTATCATGACACATTTTTTGCCGGGTGGCAATATGTTTCAATTGTAATAAACAGCATAGACGACGCAGATTTGACGCTCGATTTGATTTGCGATTGATTGCGTCTTGTATGTGATGAATTGTGTCTTTAATTATATGATTCATAGCGAAGTAAATAATTTTCAATGTCAAGATATTTTGTTACTAGAGCGGGCAAACAGTGATAAGAACAATACCTTTGTAATAACGTTTATATTTTATAAGATTTCTTGCAACGTTTGTCACGCTTTAATAAAAGTTCTGGTTGACCTCTGAAACACAAAAAACCTTACGCACAAAAAACCCCAAACTTATTGGCCGGTCTGAAGTTAGTCGCGAGCTGGTGCGCAGAATGTAAGATTAAGGTATCAGTTTGGTTACCAATAAAATTAAAATCTATTTAGGAACTTTCATCTAATACTATATTAACATCGAAGTCATATTTGGATAAGTAATCTTCCACTCGATTATATCATGCGCGAGATGGCGGTTGCGCCAACTTCAGGCAGGACAATAAGTTTAGAGAGTACTACACTAATGTAGTGCCAACATTAATAAAATGCATTATAGCAATTTGTGCTTCCCTCCCTCTTTGCTACATCTCCCTTCTAATCACTCTCATAATTTTTTACTTACCTATTTTTAACAGATTAAAAAAAAAAGGAGTTTTTAATCTTCGACTCCTTTTTTACTTTTTTGTGTGTATGTTACGCGATATCTTCACCATTTGTGAACTGATTTCAATAATTCTATTTTTAAATGGAATTGGTTGTGTTCGAGGTTGGTTCCATTTATATTTGAAGAAAATATTAAACATCTAAGGGTGGAAAATTAAGGGATGAAGAATACAGCTTATTACAATTTATCATGATTTAGGCGCATTGAAGTCGGTGATACTGTTTTTAAAGTTAATTCCCCCTTCATTACTGTACGGTGGATTTTAGAAGTTGAAAAGTGGCAACATGGAGTTTTTAATTCGAATAATTTGTAATGCGACAACTATTTATATTTTGAGTTCTCGCGAGCTCCTAACTAATAGATATATTCAAAATCGAGTCCATACGGCGTCCGTGAGGATAAAAATAATCATATACGTATCTATTTTATTTTGAAATAAAAACTAGTTCACGCAACACATCTAACGTAAACAATATCCCTAATACTGCGCACTGGTTTGAAAATAATACATTTAAAATAAGTATAAATAGTAATTCATGTTTTAATTTCAGTGTTTCACCACGTGTGTTACGAGGGCGCGGTCAATCTCGAATGTATTTACGATATGAACGACAGACACGCACTAGAGGTGCAGATAATGGAATTTGGACAAGTGCCAAAACAACTATTCACAAAACCGCACGTTAGAAAAATTACACCGCGTATTGCTAAGTCTTTAGCATACAACGACAACCTTAGCTACAAGATGGAATGTGTTGATGTATTGCAACTTCACAAAGAGGGTGTGAAATGCGCTATTCGACAAGGAAACGTAATAATATCTGTGGGGAAGGATGGTACTTTGAAAGTGTACGATATTGTACAAAGAAAGCAGATACGAAGTGTTATTCTCAGCTCTACGCCTTTGAGTTCGTGCGTAATGGTTAATGAAAATACAGTCGCGATAGGCTCCTGGGATAACGAAATGTAAATATAATGTTATTTTTTGTTAGTTGTATACCTATATCCTGTATTACTAGGCGCGGCTCACTTCTTACACGCTGTCCGAGACCCCAATGACTCATCCTTCTATCTTTCATACATCGCTTTTCGCATCCTAAGTGACTTAATCCATGGAGATCATCGCGCACACTACATTTGGTATTCGCATCGTCATCCTCATCCTTCTATCGTCCATCCATCATTCTTTGACGTCCTTATATCTTATGGACACGGACAAAACAAACTCGCGATTAAATATTCGACCCATTAGGGATTGTCCATTAATCACGTAAGACTCGAAAGCCCCCCCCCCCCTTTTAGGATGGGTTCAGAAAAAATCACGAAACATCACAAGGGGGGAGGGGGGTGTAGGGAGATATCACGTGTATTTATTTTTTCGTCGAACAGCGATTATATCTGTATTTAAAGATAATATTTTCAAAATTTTAAATAAATTTTGAACCAAAAAAATACACGTGATTTTGGCTAGGGGTTAGTCTAAAACCTCACCACGTATCACCAGCGGGGAGGTGGGGTTAAAAAGTTGCTAAAAAAACATCACGTGATTTATAGATGACCCCTTAGGTGTGATTACTAAGATTACGAGGTGTGTGTGCAAGCAGCGTCCTGATACTGCGAAGTATCCTGTCCTGTACTGATACTGTTTAGTGTAATGTATCATTATGAAAAGATATACTCAAAAATCAGGTAAGAAAACGAAAGAAAGGTGATTTTTAACCTGCTGTTAGTATTACATTTGAAATTCAAATTATATTTTACTAAATATACTCGTACAGTGGTGATCATTATAGTAAGGAACGATTTGTAAATACACATTTTTTTTTTACAAATCATGTAATTTTTTTATTAATTTATTAACATTTTTCAACAGCAATTGAGTTCCATTCGTATTTGCCGCAATTGTCGAAATTATACCCTTTTCGCACCAAAGAGATTCTATAGGATTTAGATCTGGGCTGTTAGCTGGCTAGCTCTAATACAGAAACTGAGTGTGTTTCGAGAAATTCCTTTACTGAGCGTGCCTGTATCCTGTATTGTCGTGCTGAAATATCCATTATATCGATATCAAGTGTTAGTCACTATCCTACTAATATTATAAACGTGAAAGTTTTTGAGGATCTATGGATGTATGGATGTTTGTTACTCTTTCACGCCAAAACTACTCAACCGATTGCAATGAAACTTGGTATGTAGATAGCTGGAAACCTGGAATAATATATAGGCTACTTTTTATCTTGATATTTCAACGGGATCGGGATATACGTGGGTGAAACCGCGGGTCGCTGCTAGTGTTATATTAAGATGTTGTAGAACTAAAATGCTATATGTTTGTAGATATTTGTACGATGTGGAGTACGGGAGAGTAGTGGAAAGTTTTCGAGCGCACGACGATTCTGTCAGTTGTTTGCTATGGCTCGATAAAGGTATGATTTGGACTTTTATAATAATAAACTTGTTTAAAGTATAGCTTGTTATCTCTGTAAAATAGGTTAACAGATTATTGTTTGGTTAGCTTCGTTATCGCTATTGTTCACGTCCGATTTGTCATATTATAGCGCAAAAATAGTAATATGCAGCTACGAGTAGTGAACTCAATGGTTGACGTCACTTTGTCCCGTGGTAGCATACCTACTGAGTGGGGTAAGCCATTACTCTTACCTAGGCCTGCCATCACTTAAAATACCGACGCTGGATAAAAACTTCAAAAACCCCGGACACATGTGTGTAACCGCGATTTTTCCCGGACATCCTAAATAAAATTATAAAAACGTAGTTTCCATTAAATTTTTTTATTAATTTAAACAGCTTGTTAATTATTCATCTAACAATTATAATTTTCCCCTGACACAGAGTGTCCGGGTGAACCTTTTGAAAACCCCGCCGAAACGCTCCCCGGACGCCCTCTAAACTAGTACAAATCCGGGGAAACCCGGATGGATGGCATACCTACTCTTACCCCACTCAGTAGGTATCAATCGCAATCAAGAGGTTCCAAGTTCAAACCCCACTCAGTAGGTAAACTACCCGCTGAACCTAACCTAACTTAAAGCAGTGGAAGAGGTTTACAAGAACGTTTGTAACAAGTGCCACTTATACATACGTAAACTGCAAACGTTCGCTGTTAAGAAGTCGACGACACGCATTGTAGATAAACTGTTAATACTTGTACAACTTGTGTATGGGACCATACATCGCATCCAAATGACTAAACCTTTATCAGGTTTTAACGATTGAGAACTTGCTGATCCTAAGGTACGTCCGAATGAACTGGCATTCATAAACTACTCCAATTCTGTCAGGCGAACTATTTATACAAATTTACTTTACATTTGAGTGTTGCCACAATAACATCAATTAGCAACTCAACAAGTCTGGTCCTGATATGATCGGGCTTTGATGTTTATTTTTTTTACGCCACTTTTCCTAGCTTTTTTAGTGTCAGAATTAATAAGTTATATTACCTATTATGTACTTTTATTTAAAAAAACTAATCTTAAAGAAATTACAGAAAGTTAATTTATTTAAGGAAGGTATTATTAAAATAAACTCAGTATAAATATTCTAGTGACCTCTTCATATGAGCGAAATATTTGTGGACGTCGGTAGTGTAGTGGGTCACCTTCCAGTAATGGTTTTGAACTTGAAAATCTTAATCGCAAGTTCTAGCCTGGGCTATTATAATACCATCGCTACAAGAATTCACTCGTAAATTAACTTAAAATTTGACCAAAAGCTCTTTAAGTTAAAGGTGCTACTGAGTTAAAGGCTTGAACTGAGTAGCAGGTATACAATGAAAGTATGATATCTTGCTTCACCTATAAAACTAGATATCCGTGGATACTCGAGTACTGAAATACACTTGTATATTTTTGTAACTATTTGCCAATCTTTGGACTCTGAGAGGTTCGTCATCGTTGGTTAAATTCAATGATTCATGATTGTTAGCAACACGTGGCCATCAAAATCTGTATAGTTAATTGACCTACTTAAAAATCGGAGTAATTTTATTTAACAAAAAAAAAATAGAATTAATAGATATTCAGTACTCATTAGCGGTGTAACAACACCGCTAATGAGTACTGAATATCTATTGTTAGGCCGTTTAAAAAAAATATTATTTAATTTCAGAACTTAATAAAATAATCTATAAAATTTAAAAAAAGGCCTAGAAGAATGAATAGTTTAAAAAAAACGTTATAGAATTATTTAATTTTAGAACGTCTTCTGATATCGGGTGGTTATGACGGCGTGGTACGCGTGTGGGGCAACATCTTCAGGACTGGACAGGCATTGCGCGGACTTAAAGCTGAGTTTGACCACGATGGGAAGGTTACCAACTTGACGTACAGGTAAGGTGAAACAAAATTTATATACAGTTAAAGACATATTTATTGAGTGCTTTTTTTCTAACAGAGATAAATGATATTAAGTTTATCAATACAAATAGATAAAAGTAAAGTGTCTTTTTGTAATGTCAAAATAATAGTTTTTTTTCAAGCTTATACAGTTATTTGCACGATACCTATGCCTAAAAATCAGTTTTGTTCTGTCTGATTGTTCCGGCTAATCTCTGGAACCGGTGGACCGGGACTGTCACTGGCAGATAGCTGGTGTTATAAGGAGTAACTTAGGCTACTTTTATTTTGAAAAAAGAATTAGGGATTCGCGCAAAATATATAAATATGTACCCGCGAGCGAAGCCGCGCGGGAACTGCTAGTTTAATATTAAAAACAAAAAAATATATTTGCACATCAACAATCTATAAGAAGTTACGAGATGGAATTCAGCTCATACAAAAACGTCCTACAGTGTTAGCCTGCTAAAGAACGCTTTTTATGCCAGTCTAAAAAAGAAAAAATATTGAGGTCGGTTCTTGAACGTCCTTAAACTAGTTATGACGTTTAATGGACGATAACACAACCATGTCAATATAAGGATAACAATAGATATTTTTAAGCTCTAAATATTAGACTCTAAGTAACGAACTACCTATAGTTGAAATTAATTGATCTTGTTGCTGATATGGAAGCATTATTTCTTCTTTTCTTTATAATATGACTAGCTGATGCCCGCGACTTTATCTGCGTAGAATCTCAGACATACAAAACTTTCATCCCCTATTTTACCACCTTCAAGTTTTATGTTCTGGACGAAAAGTGGCTTATGTCCTTCGCCAAGGTCCATTCTATCTCTATACTAAAAATCATCAAAATTGGTTCAGCGGCTTAGGCGTGGAAACGTAACAGACAGAGAGGCAGGCAGATATATACGAACAGATAGAGAGATGACAGAGAGACAGGCAGACAGACGGACAGACAGAGAGACAGACTGACAGAATTACTTTCACATTCATAACATTAGTATAGAACATAATATATGTACAATTTTTTAGATTTATTATTCTTCATGACACCCATGGCGCTTAAGACCTTACGGACTAGATTCTAGGACTGGTCAAGTTATTCTGCCCTACAAAACTCCGTATTCAGATAGCACAATGCTGTTGTTTTCTGGTGGTGAGCAGGTTCATCTGAGGTCCATGGGAGGGAGGATCGGATTGTTCACGCATAAGAGAGACCACAGGCGTTGCGAGCATTTATAAGTACCTACCGGTAGCTGTTCACCATCAGACCTTTAAGAACTTCGGCCATCCATCCTTCATTTGTAGAAATAGCAATTTCTGCGTGATAGTTTTGAAGTGAAAACTTCTTTAGCGGCGTTGTGCACTTTTTGGGATGGGTAAAAATGTTAAACTCGCGTCAGGGACACGTGACCTGATCGAAAATTCGTAAGACGGAGCCGAGTTTTTTATATTTACAAAAATATAACATTCGAAATTCAAACATTTATGAGCGGCCAGGAGCGCAGAACTTCCAGTGTACCCTATGTATACATTTAGATATGTTATTACCTACTTTTTATTTTTAACATAATTATATATATACAGATGTGTGTGTGTATGTTTATGCAAATACATTGTGAAGTTATGTTTTCACTTCTGACGTGCAGTCCTACGACTGACTGTTTTTTTTTTTATTCGTACCAAATATAAATAGGCTAGAAAACCTGTTAACTGTTAGAATTGGTGACGTATTGAATATGAGTTATGAAGCATCTCTCTATCCTGTTGTATTTCTATTCGATTCCTGTTCTTGTTGTTTTTATCAATATGGGGTGGGGATAGGTTAGACATATTTCTAATACGAATAATTAAATCAATAAGAAAATGACAAACAAAGCAAAAAATGGAATGTGAGCAGCTTAGCACTTCATACTGCGGATAATGACTATTACAAATGAAGTAGATACTCGCGTCAAATGGGCCATCGCTGTAACAGGTGAAAAAAACTGAAATGGTATTGAATAGTGAATAGTTCAAAGACCTGTACGTTTATGTTCCGCGCTGTTGAACGACCAGGCCATGTAGTAATAATGTACAATTCTTTATTTAAAAATATTCTTTTTGTAAAATAAAATAATTAAGTAAATTTTATTTTTATTAAGCTAGGTTATATTTTCTTACTAAACACACACACCAACACGCGAATGTTTAAATACAGAATGGTTTTAAACGATACGGAAATAAGAGAGATGATGGCATAGTTTTTCAAAGAAAGCGCCGGAAGTTACGGTGAGGTATTTGAGAATACGAGTTCAGCTAATTATAGGTAATATCAGTCGGTAAAACTTGGCGCCGGCAGTCTTATAACGGAGAAACAAATGACATATACCTACATTTAAAATATCTTACACTAAAAATATATATTATATCTTAAAATAAGTCGTTCGTTATTATTAAGTGTGTCATTGTGGCGACTTCCACATACAGCAAAACATACTTCAACACCATCTAGCGGAGACAAACTGAACTACGTAGTAACTACTAATCCTGCATCGCACAATAAAAGTTCTTGCTGATTATTATATATACAACTTCCCAACATTTCATTCGTGTCCCTCCAACACCCTTTGTCCACCCACCACGACAACCGTTCCACCACAGTCATATAGGAAAAAAAATCTGCACGTGCTTATAAGTTCAGTCTCCGGTTCAGTTAAATCAGGTGTCAGTCTACGGCGTAAAGTAAATATTACTGAAACATCAAAAAGGTCACTATTATCTTACCGACTGCAAGAGGGATTTGAAGGTAAACAGGCCCAAGAATGAACCCAGAACTGAATAGGTTGAATATATAATAACTTCACAGATCTCACACACGGCCGTCTGATCCCAAACTAGGCAGAACCAGACTGCTGATAAAAATGCTTATATATTTCTAAATATGTACATATTATAGATAAATTACACCCAAACACAGAACAAACGATCATGCTCATCACACAGTTATTTGTCCTGGGTGGGAATCGAACCCACGACCTCTGGCTCAGCAGTCAGGGTCACTAGACGAACAGGCCAGTCAAAACTAGTAAATAATAAATAAGGGTTGTTCTTGATGGGACCAAGTACAAAACTAGTTTTCCGTTTATCCTATCCTTTTCCGGATTATTTACTTTTTTGTGGCGTTGTTTAGGGGTCTTAGACACGGTATTCATTTTTAAAATATACTAGCCGTCCCCGCAGTTTCACCTGCGTTTATGGTCACTGCTCCGCTTCTATTGGTCGTAGCGTGATGTTTTATAGCCTACCAACAGTGCCCCGCGGTTTCGCCCGCGTAAGTCCCGATCCCGTAGGAATATCGGGATAAAAAGTAGTCTATGCGTTAATCCAGGTCACCAGTTATCTACATATTAAGTTTCATCGCAATCGGTTCAGTAGTTTTTGCGTGAAAGAGGAACAAACAGCCATCCATCCATCCATACATCCATCCAAACTTTCAGATTTATAATATTAGTGGGATAGCCTTCCTCGATAAATGAGCTATCCAACACTAAAAGAATTTTTCAATTCGAACCAGTAGTTCCTGAGATTAGCGCGTTCAAGCAAACAAACAAACTCTTCAGCTTTATAATATTAGTATAGAAATATATTTGTAAAAAATTTAAGTTTTCAGATGATTTGTGAATCTAAATGTGTTAAGCAAATTTTTTTGGTGACGAACAGTCGCTAATCAATCTTCCCAAACAAGTCGACCAAGAATAGACTCGCATTTGCGGATCATTAACCATCAACTCGACTCAAGCGACCGTAGTTTACGGTACGAGTGAATAAGATTAATGACAATACAATGTTTGTATAATCAGTCAGTCGTTAATGTGTTTATGGTCACTTTTTGCTTCATAAGGGTCGTAGCGTGATGATAATTAGCCTAGTACCTTCCTCAAGAATTGGGCTATATCGAATTCAAAAAAATTTTGAAGCTGATTTTTATTTCTAGAGATTAGTGCATTCAACCAAAAAAGCAAATTCAGCTTTATTATATTACTATAGATTAGTATACACTAGCTTTGCCCGCGGCTTCGTGATGCTAGCGTAATGGCTAAGGCGTCGGACTTGCGATCAAGTGGTTGCGGGTTCGAACCCCACCCAGTGCACTGCTGACGTGAACCCACTCCTAACACAAGCGTAAAGCTTAGCTGGATGGGTTAATAAGAATACTAGTAATGTGTGACTCACGTTACAAGTATGATTTATATAAAAAATCTTTTTAACCAAAAATTAAACCGACGAAATAACTTAAAAGCAATAAATAAATAAACCTCTTAAGTCTTGAGCTTATTTACATAAACTATCAAATTTTATATAAACTTATTTTGAGTCGGCGCCAAACAACAAACTGATTAATTATCTAAATTTTATATGTACCTACGTAGAAATAGACATGGCTATACGTAGGTAATTAATCATTTTATTATTTGGCGCCGACTCAAAATAAGTTTATATAAAATTTGATAGTTTATGTAAATAAGCTCAAGACTTAAGAGGTTTATTTATTTATTGCTTTTTAGTTATTTCGTCGGTTTAATTTTTGGTTAAAAAGATTTTTATTTGATGATTTTTTTTCATCATCAGCTCAGCTACATGATATGAAGATTTCTGAACGCAAATACCTGATAAAGTAATGAAAAGTAAACAGAAACACTATTCGTTCCTCCAATTTTCGAAGGTTTCTCTCAATTTTATCAGGATCCCATCATCAGATCCTGACTTCCTTGACATGGGACCACCCTTGAAGTATACCCTATCTAATAAAAAAAGAATAATCATCATCGGTTCATAAATAACGGAGAGAGAGCTGAACAAATATAAAAAAAATATATATATATATACGGTCGAATTGAGAACCTCCTTTTTTTTCGTCGGCTAATAAAGTAGCCTAAGTTACTCCTTATAATACCAGCTATCTGCCAGTGAAAGTCCCGTGGAAATCGGTCCACACGTTCCGGAAATTAGTCAAAAAACAGACCGACACATAAAAATTGATCTTTGTATCTTTGTATTGATGTACCGTGTTAACATTCGGTTGTATTTAGTAAAATGCTGGTATTATGACATTACAAACAGACACTTCAATTTTATTTATTTGTATAGATTTTAATTTTCTACAGACGTCGGCGACATGAGATCGACATTATAACCGCGACGGGGGACGGCGAGGTTTTTGTCTGGGACTACATAACCCGAGAGCTCAAGAACAAGATCTGTGTTCACTCATCACCTATTAGCGGAGTATGCTTCGTACTCTCCGGAGATAGAGTAGTCACGGCCAGTGAAGATGGAGATGTGAGCGTCACTGACCTCAGTGTGCTGCATGCGGTAAGTTTTTAGCTAACACCTTCATAGTGGTGGATATTTTTTATATAATAGACTTGAAAAACAGGCTTTCTCCAAAATATCTTACAGGGATTTCTTGATTTTTGAAGTGAAAACTTCTTTAGGCACTTGCTATGGGGAAAAAGCACTGAAATCGTGACCGTCACGCTAATAATAAATATATAGGTCCACTAGAGGGCGCTAATCTAAACTTTGAGTTCTGTCAGCTCCTTATTAATTAATGTCACCAACCTGCTAATGTGACGTATCAAGTTCGTCGTTTCGTTTAAGTTTTCACTTCTGTCGGCAGTCCCATGACTGCCTATTTTTTTTTTAATGTGAAGTAACTTTTTGTACAGGACCTCAAAATTTTACTTCACATGTAAAAAAAGTGAAAATTGTCGCAATTAAAGTCCATTGCCTGTGTTTTTCTGTTGTTTTATGTTGGTCTTACTTTATGTTATTACCTGGATATGAATACATACATTGAAAACGAATCAACCTACCATCATACTATTTCTGATCTACCGATGGTGGCGTATGTGTCGGGTCGTTCGGTTCCCTTCAATATGGTTAATCTGTACGATGGCTGGCGTGTGCGTCATGCTCGTGAACGGGTGCCGTTGCTCGGGGCTGGTCAGCTCCGGACTGCTATTACTTAAATATGTATAGTAGTAATTAGCGCGCCTATTTATATTTTAGAATAATAGTCAATCATTTACGTTTATAAGCAATGGAACCAGAAATTTGTAAAAAAACATTTTGAAAAAGAGGGTCCTTGGAGTTTCTTGCCTGTTCTTCTCCATAGGATCTACGTATTGGAACAGGCAACTAGCTTCACGACTGACTTAGTCTGACTGACTCCTACTCCTGACAATTCAAAAATACATATTATTGGTTTAATTGAAATAAATGGTTTTGATGTGATTTGATCACCAGCAATGAGTTTACCCTCAAGCTTAAAACCTAAAATGGTTTCGTCCCACACGATTCTACATATAAAGAGACAGTACAGAATGACGTTCTTTATTCTTTAAAACTAACATCAAGAGGTTTTTCATAGGATCCTAATGCTCAAGTAATCGCTTACCTCAGGCAAGCCGCCGCTTCTTTAATCATCGTCCAAATAAATATTATATTTGAAACCTAATAACTTAAAGGTTGCCTAGCGTATGGGTCTCCGTTTAAAGTTTACAATATTACTATACATAATACATACACTGGCGCCTGTAACCCCGAAAAGGTAGGAGTAGGCAGAGGCGTATTAAACATCCACAATTGTTAACTATTATTTAGTCACACTCACGTAAGGGGCTATCCATAAATTACGTCACACGAATTTTATGATTAAACCCCCCCCCCCCGTCCTTATCACAGGTGGTCACATTTAAGGATAGGGATAATCTGTGGGCCGAATCGACGCTTACGCTTAAAAAAATCATACTAGGCGTACAGAAATCTCGTTCGTTCGTTCGTGATCATTTCCATTTTAGTGTTATGTGCCATATATTGATTTATAGGCACCGGCAAGAAGCGCCAATACAGCTTTTCTCAATTTTCTTACCACCGTCATTTCGTCATCCTTATATTCCTAGTTTTTGTTTGGCACAGGTATATCAGAAACATTTGCCGGAGCCCGTGACGTCACTGTGTTGGGACGGGTCTAGCGTACTGTGGCTCGGAGGCAGCAATGGCTCCCTGCTGCAGTGGAACATGCTCACTGTAACACAGACAAGCTCCCACATCGCACATGATTGTAAGTATTTTTTTGAATACATAATAAATTTTTACGCCACGAGAAATAAGCAAATCTCGTCGCCGTTCTCTTACTCATGAGACTGAGACATAGAGTGAGAGCATGACAAAAAGTCTACTTCTGTTACAGAAATGTAATAGAGGTAGACTGATCATATTTCGATGCTTTAAGGCGTTCTCACTATTCCTTTCTGTTCGTGTGAGAGCCACGCTTCGGCACGTATGGGCTGGCTAGACCGTAGTGTTACCACGGCCTTACAGAAAACCGGCAGTAAAGCAATGGTTGCTTTACTTTTTGCCGAGTGAGTGTGGTTACCGGAGGCCCTAACCCTTCCCTCTCCCCCTCCCCCTCTACCCCCCTTTCCCTACTCCCACCTTAAATGCCGGCAACACACTTGTGAGTCTTGAGTTGCAGGTGCCCATAGGCGGCGGTAGTTATTTACCATCAGGTGACCCGTCTACTCATTTGACCCTATCTCATAAAAAAAGCGTAATGGTTAGGGTTACGTGTTTGTGGTCCAGAGATAATGCGCTTGAATTCCACACTCCACCTCCGTGATTTCATGTCCTCAGAGGAGCTAATATGAATGCAAGTTGTTTACCTAATAGCAATGATTAAAAACGTATCCTAATTATTGATTGAAGTAAACGCAATGTTTTGATTAAATCTTGCATTATCATATCGATTTTCAGTATTTTTGCTAATTATATATGCATTTGATGTACCTACATAAAATATGGACTATAATGCGATGTCATTGTGTATATTCTGAATCGATTATTCGACCGAAAATTCACTGAATCGATCCCTCGATTCTTTGATTGATAACAAAATCGAATTTTCGATTTAGACATGTAAGTGTAATAAAAAATTATTGAGGCAAAATATAGATTTCAGGTTCCAAAATTTATGTAATCACTGGTGTGTATGTTTGTATTCTTTTGAAATAAAATAATCTAACCCTCATAATATTATACTACACAATTAAACTCATAATTGAAAATACGAGAGAATAAGACCTATCATAGAAATATATATGAATGGTGACATGGCGTATATAGAAGTATAGGTTTATGTAAAGGAATAAAAAAAAGGTCGGATGTCAAGCGATATTCAACTTAATGAATTTAAAAAAACTAATAGTATAATAGTAGTACGATTTGTCTAGTGTACTTGCAACCATTTTCTGTCGCTAAACAGAACTATTTGCTTAGGTTTGTGCTGATCCAGGCTTTGTTCTGTGTGAATATTACCGTCAATTAGGGACGCGGACAGGGTCGGTAAAGTGAGAATGACAAACTCCGGTGTTGCGAGCGCTTAAAGTTACTAGTAACCGAGCATGATGACCTAAGCTAGTCGGAGGATCCTCTCTTTGTGTTGGAGGGACATAACAACCGTTCTTCTACACCATGCCGCGTGTCCTTTCGATTCTATGACACCGTAGTAGAATAAAAACGGACAGCACATAAGCGGCTGTTATAGTCGTCTAGTAAAATGTACATTTTAAACCTTGAATATTCCGGTGATTACCATTTTTTTTTATATACTAAAATAATTATTGTTTACCTGCCATTGTTATTAAAAACTACTTTAAAATTATGCGATACGTTCCGAATTTAAATTCTTCGCATTATTAGTAGACATTTAACATTTAGTAAGGTTATTTTAGTTTTTTCCTTTAGCTATAATCAATAATACTAACATAAACAATAATTTAATTAACGCTATTACGTGTTTAAAAGGTATAAAAATCTTTTAATTTACCTAACGTTTCCAACAGGTTGCACAGGTGATTGAAATGTCAGGGAAATGAAAGGTATATAATAACTTTTCGTAACCGCGTTAATTCCCGTCAACATAATTATATTATCATGGAACGTGAAGGTTTAAAAGTTAGAATAAACAATAATTATTGTTTATAATAATAAGACCTATATCTATAAACCTAAAAAAACCAAATAAACACACGAAACGTGCTTTCCCTAAAATGTTATCGCATCTATGCGCGTACGCAATCCTATAACCTTCGCCTCCACCACGCCGTTGTGTCGTGAGGCATTCGTAATGTCACAACCTTTTTCTTACTTTTGACTAGCTTTTTTTTTAGTAGTTTTTCAATCGATTCAGGTATTTTACGGGAACAGCACTTTTTTTCTGAATAAAAAAAGAAAAGGACACAGGGTACCTTCCACCCTGTGTCCTTTTCTATACCCCTTACAACGTGACATGCAAAATGTCATGATGATCGTGTAATAGCGTAACAAACAATTTCACATTCGAATTTATGACTAGCTGTTGCCCTCGACATCTTCGCGTGCAAATTGAAATCTCTCATTTTGTGTGACATTATAGACTATGATCTTTGTGCCAAATTTCATCCAGATCCGTTCCGTTCTAGCGTGATTGAGTAGCAAAGATCCAAACTTTAGCATTTAAAATAGAAGTAAGATAAATTAGAATTCAGGTTTAAACGCATCATCTACTATTTTAATACTTATTATTAATTTGGTATGTACCTACATTGTATTTTGTAGTTTTCATTTAATTATGTTTACGTTTTGTTTCAGTTTCTATAAATAATGTATACTTCGACGAGATCTCAAAAGCTGTGATCACGGCCAGCGAAGACAAAACTGTGAAGATATGGAAATTGACACAAGATTCCTGACCCGCGAACCACATCCTCCCCAACAGTATTATAAATATGAAAACGAAAGAGAAACCATTAAAAATTGTGATATTCGAACAGTATGTGAAACAGACTTGTCTGTTGTTTGATTTAAAAGACAGAATGAGATGTTAAATAATAATATCACACGTTTTATATTGTGTTTTAATTTGACCCAACTTGTAATTTATTGTCTCACTGTTCATAATCATTGTCTCATTACATAGAAAGCGCAGATCTCTAAGGGACCCACTAAAACACACATAAAGAAATTCATCGAAAATGAAATAAGAATCCTAGAATCCTTTGGCAGCGCCTCAATCGATCCAATCGTGAATCTAAACTTTCCAGGGAATCACTCAAACACACAAAAATAAAGTCATCGAAAATGAAATAAGAATCCTAGAATCCTTTGGCAGCGCCTCAATCGGTCCAATCGTGAATCTAAACTTTCCAGAGACCCACTCAAACACACAAAAATAAATTCATCGAAAATGAAATAAGAACCTTATTTTAGTTATTGCTAGGACAAGAACGACCTCTGGCGAGGACACGCCGAGGGTTGCGAGTTTGATTCCCGCTCAGTGCAAATATTTGTATGCATGAATATATCAATTTGCAATGGTCTGGTGATTCTCTGTTTAATATGTAAATATTTACAAAAAACAGGTTTTTTTTTAAATTCATTTATAACTCTATAATGGTAAGTTGCATTTTGTAAATGAGTCATATTCAAAATATTTGTAAAGTAACAGATAAAAAACTGAGACGAAAGTCACATAGTCATAACAGAAATGTAACGGAGAGGAACTATAAGGGTAAGTTTAGATAATACCACAATTTGAAAAGGTACCAGAAACAAAACATATATATGTATAATAAAATCTTCATTAGGAAGTTGAATGGGGCGTTAGTATTTAAATAAAATAACATTTCGTTTAAAATCATTATAATTGTATCAATCAGTCTTAAACGAACAATAATTATCACAGTTTTATAAAAATATTCGCAATTTAACTAAATCAAAAAAGAAGACAAAAGAAGTAAATTAAATGCAGTACAAAATTAACGACATAAACACATAAATTATTAACATCAAATGTAATTACATAATTATTTTGATTGGTCACAAGGGATCAAGGAACGTAGGTATATGAAGAAAAGTCACGTTTCTAACTTAAAAACTTCCAATACTTTATTATAATTTGTGATAATTTACTAGTCGACGGTTAAAAGGTAATAGGACATAAGCGACATTTTGGGTGAAAATGAGTAATGAATGTCATACTACTTAAAATTTTCCGATCTTTTGAATGCGCTTACTCCCATGGCTCTACAATGACTTTTTTGTCACTTATACCCAAGCAAAAAACCGCATTTTCCAAGTGTCATTCGGTATAACCAACCGAGTTATCGACTTTTTTTACCCAAAGGGCGCTTGTTACCCTGTAAAAATAGCAATGTAAATGTAGCGAGTCTTCTATACTCTTTTTAATGCATTTTTTGTTTATTCTAGAGCTGTTTCGATATTCACGATGTGACAATAAATACAAAAGTTACGGCCATTTTTCAACAATTTATAACTTTAAACTGCTCTCCTGAACAATTTAGTTTTTATTGCTTATACCCTATTACCTTTCAACCGTCGTAGTAATCTTTACTTAGAATGAAGTCGACAAAATATCTTTTCACCTGGAAATATAAAAAGGAATATTAGTACTAACCGTTATGATATAAAGTCTCACAACAAAATAATCACCAGTTGTCGAATTAACTCGAGGAACGAAACATCTCGCACAAATCTATTAAGCAAAATGGCCGAATGGTTACAATCTGAAGGGCAAGTTTATTATCTAACGTTATCATCACAATAATTTTGTTTCTTACTATGAAAACAATAAAAAAATATTCAACAGAGAGGAATAACCAATATGACTGAAATTTGAGACAGGACGTTAAGTTGATAAAGTTATGAAGAAACGTGACAATATTATACATTTGTTTACAGAAATATTATAAATTATTATTATTATAAATGTGCTCTTTTCAATTACATAAGATTGTTTTTATCTTTAATTGAACGTATATATATATTTTCTATATTTTTTTCATCATTCGCTCAAGAACGGGGACATTGAATATTTTGTATGAGATCTATGTTTCGTAGCTTTTAATTTACTTCTTTTTAGTTAATTTAGCTGGTTTTAGTCTTAATTTACATGCTATTATGGTGTTCTGTTAAATATAGAATTAATATGTATTAAGACAAGTGGCAATTACCTGTGTCAATAATAGAAAATTGTTTTAGGACAACAAAAATTACTTTTTTTTTTAAATATTGCCCAAACATATTTTTTCTCGCCAAACCGAAGCAACTATTTTCTTATCTGTGGCTAAACTAACAAGTTTATCGACCAGAAGCGCTCTTATTTAACTTAACATACGATTCTATTACATTTAAGAATTATAAAGGAAAGAAGAAAGTGATAAAATGTAACAAACAGACATGTTTCTCGATGACAGGTCATTGTAACTTTGTCCAGTCATAGAGCAATGTATATTTGAGTTTTTGTTTCAACGATTTAAATCTTAATTTGGTATTTTGTCTTAAAAACATAATTTGTTAAATACCTTTGGTACTAGAGATTTCGTTGTATTCTCTCCGTAGTAGTTTCGAAGTTATACTTCTTTTGGCGCGTTAGGGAAAAATGATGAGAGTAAATTTTTACGATGCGCGCGCACACCGTCACAAAAAACCGACACCATGAAGTTAGCTAGTCAACATTTTAGTTTTTCAAAAAAAGTTAACTTCACGATAGTGATAAAAATGGTTTTTATATATTACTTTGAGTACGTTTGTAGAATTTGAGGTTAATTGACGGTATGTATTATTTATTATGATATTTAAATAAACTTTATATAACTAGATAAAAGTATAACTTCTTACATGTGTACATAAGTACTCACACACTTCTTTTTTTGGTCTTTGGTTTAACAAGTTTTTTTACGCAACTTCTTTTGGTATATTTATTACTAGCTCCTCCCCGCGGTTTCACCCGCGTAAGTCCGGATGCCGTGGGAATATCGGGATAAAAAGCCTATGTGTTAAACCAGGTTTCCGGCTATCTACATACCAAGTTTCATCGCAATCGGTTCAGCAGTTTTTGCGTGAAAGAGTAACAAACATCCATACATCCTCACGAACTTTTACTTTTATAATATTAGTAGGATTATTGTGGAGGTACTTTAAACTGGTTACTAAAGTAGGTAATATTCCAACGCTATTTGGATACTCTACTTTCTTTTCAATGGGCAAGATTTTTCAAATGGGAAATAATTTATCATAATCGTTATTACATAAATTCTTAACTTACTAGATATTTCATTAGTCTTATTTGTAGGTTCTTAATGGCTTATAGGTACTTTATGAAAGTTTTACCATAAACAATGAGTCTATAATTTATAAGGGAGTCGGTAAGAGTAAACAATAATGTATCTTTATTCATAACTTTCTAATATATTTATTACAAATATTAAAGAATACTGTACATACAAACCTTATAATTAAGTAGGTATATTAAAACTTGCCACGTTGAATGGCAATGCTAATTCTCTGTTCAAGAAAAAGACCAGCTTTCTAGTCACGAGAAGTGTTGATCGGTTCCTAATACAGATCTGAGCCTATTTATTACATGTGTTACAACCCCACATACATCATATACATAAAATTTCCAATTAAATTTTTTCTCAATATTTAAGCATAAATATTTGAATATTTCACTATACTTACTACATAAGTATGGTGAAATATAATAATATAATGATAATTTTAAATAGTAGTAATAATACTACTACTTACAATAACTATCATTAGATATATTAATACGTAAATCAATGCATATGTCTTACAACTTTAAAAATTACGTGAAAACGGCATATATGCCCCGTTCCTATAATGAAGAAACGATTCGTTTTGCGTACGGATTTTAAAATTTTCGTTGAAAATGCAACTAAATTTTACTTCTTGAATCGTTTCTTGATTATAGGAACCGGGCATTAATGAAATTACAAGCGTTCAGTATATGCTTATGTTGACTTGTCATGGTAAGTAAGCCTATACAATGACAGCTCAAGTTATACTGGCCAATAAAAAACCATGGTCGAAATTCAACCACTACGCGATCTCTAGTTTTTATTAATATGTAAACTTTCTTAAGTTTGGCCTACTATAGCAAGATGTTTTTTGTTTACGTTTTTAGCACTTTGGTTGCATGGCGAGTGTGTGTGCATTTTGTTTTAGAGAAGTTTAATATGAGCCCATTGTCATGTACTAACTTAGTAATATTTTCAAAGTCTTCCTGCACACATCTTTGTATGTCCCCGATATCTTTCGACGCATACTGAACGCATCGTTAATGGAATGACGTGTAAAACCTTAAACTATATCCAAAATATATTTTTGCTAACTTAGGTAATTGCAAATTAATTTGCTACAGGGGTTGTGAAGTCTTTCTCTAGTCTGAAGGATATTCGGAGAAACTGAATTGCTCTTACTTTGCACAGGTTGAACGTCTATCCTGTGGCGGACGTGTTACGCGAAGCGATTACCAGATAGTAACGCCCTGGCCTACCTATGCTTGCCTCGACAATAGCTTTCATCGTTAGCTTTTTTAATGTTATAGGAGTACCTCGAACTTATAAGCCATCTACATAATATAACTAATATAAAAATCGTTAAAAATGGCTAACACAATGGCCAAAATACCTCGTGGCATATATCGGGTCGTTCGGTTCCCTTCAATATGGTTGATCTGTATGATGACTGGCGTGTGCGTCATGCTCGTGAACGGGTGCCGTTGGTCTAGGCTGGTCATCTCCGGACTGTTAATACTTGAATATGTACAGTAGTAATTAGCGCGTCTATTTATATTTTAGAATAATAGGTATGTTATATTGCTCTCACATTTCATTTACGCTTATAAGCAATGTAATCAGAAATTTTTAAAAAACATTTTGAAAAAGAGTGTCCTTGGAGTTCCTTGCCTGTTCTTCTCCATAGGATCTACGTATTGGAACAGGCAACTAGCTCCACGACTGACTTAGTCTGACTGACTCCTACTCCTGACAAGTCAAAAATACCTTTTATTATTTTAATTTAAATAAATGGTTTTGATTGATTTGATTGGTTGTGGTATGGTAAGAACATACCAAAAAACGGCGAAGTTGCAAATCATATTGTTGTTGAAGTCGAAAAGTGAAGAAGTTTCTATTGCCACTGTCTGTAATCTGTATGTCTCCGGATGAAAAAAAAACCTTTAGAAATATGTTACAAATATGTCCCCATATTGTACATACACAACTTCTATTATTGCAATGATTAATATCCTTGTTTACACTACGTTCAATTTGTTATAATTTTAGGCTAATAAGATGGAAATTAAAACAAACATCAAACACATACACACGCTTGCTTCTGTCTTCTAAATTAAAATGTAAAAAAATAGCACTAACTGATTAACTAACACATTTTAAAAAAACAATTACGTTGCATGACGAATGTTGAAGTACGTATATAGCCGTATTTCCATTACATCTAAAAATAAAACAGTCGTTTCTAAAGCAATGATAAGGTAAATGATGGTAAAAGTTGTATTGTGTTTCCAAGTATTTTAAAGTCTTTTGTTCCATTATATTATCTATTTAATACGAAAACAAGACTAGGTAAGTATGTAATGAAATGATGTAGGTACACTCTTTATTCTGCAGTCTTATCGAAACTTGTTTACACCAAACCATCAAAAGTTCCTTTTTATTTAAAACTCTTTCGTGTACTTATATTTCATCTATTTCAGTAGAGTTCCTTAATTAGGGCACCTTAGTTTGACAGGTTCTGGCAGACTTAAGTTTGACAGATTCTGGCAAGACGTGTTGATATGCAACAGGGAAGAATTTTGTCCATGAGTAAAAAAATTAAGTATAAAACGATGAAATAATGAAAAATGAAGTGGTTTATTCAATCAGTCTTCGATAATGTTAACATACCAAGTTGTAACCACCAAAAGCGTAAATAAAACGTCTTGAATGAGTACAACTGACCTCTAATGTGCCTCTCTATTCTAAACGCCGACTATGTTTTAGTTGTAAGTCATAACAATAACGATAATGTTGCGGCGTGTCGACATACAAATAAGTATGATATTACACGTACACAAATTGATAAAGACAAATGATGTGTTTACGAAGGATGATTATAATTCGTCCTTTTTATTACGTCTTCTGCGTTATAATTCCCCAGTTTGCATCCAAATAAATTGAGAAAGAAAGAAAGTAAATTCATTTCTTCATAAGGGGCCATCCATAAATTACGTCATACGTTAGGGGGGGGAGGGGGTCAACGAAGTGTGATATTGTGTGACACGACAAGGGTCATAAGCTTCGTGACGTCACATGTCAAAATGTAAAGTTTTAAACACAAAACATTACCTGTAATCAAAGACTAAGTACATACGCTACTACACTTTTACTTCAAAAAATATTTGAGAACTGCTCTTTTCAGTTCTGGGAGCACAATTGCAAGATATGTGATGTCATACCAGGGAGGGGAAGGGGGGGGGGTTCCACAAATGTGACCACCTGTGACAAGTACGCGGTGGTCCAAATATCATGAAATTCGTGGGATGTAATTTACGGATGGCCCCTAACCCGCAACACACATAAATAGCAAAAAAAACTGGAAGTTTAAAGGGTTTTTCGATTTGTGCGGGCCTGAATAGGTCACCATCTCAGCATAATGCTGCACCTTGCAAGATGTTGTGCAGTGCTGGTCTTCAGATATTTTGTTGTAGACTAATTCGGAATTTGAATAGTGTCGAGGAGGTGCATTATTTAGTGTGCATGTCATGCGCTTTGTTTTTTTAAGTATGCGGTTCTAAGATGGTACTAGGGGTGGAAAATAAATAGCATAGCATTAAAACAAAGTCGCTTCCTGCTGTCCGTCTGTCCCTATGTATGCTTAGATTTTGAAAAGTACGCAACGGAATTTAATGCGGTTTCTTTTAAAAGATAGAGTGATTCAAGAGGAAGGTTTATATGTATAATACATGCATAATATAGTAGAGAAACACTGATAACTTTAGAGGTTTCTAATGTGATGTCGTAAATAAACACATTTTTTTGCGTTTACATTGCAAACGCTCGCTGAACCCTACGAGATATATCAAAATAATGTACCACGGTATTGTACACCTTAAAAAGTTCTACAAAAAAGTCCGCGAGGGATAACCCACAATAACCATTTTTTATCTTTTACTTTTTACGAGAAATAATGGCTTATTTACGAAGCGATTTTAAGCAATACAGCATTAATCCTTATCCAATTAAGTACCCTAAATACATTGTGCATTTAATATAGATCAAAATGGCTTTTTACAGCATGTAATTTCAATGAATATTTTCAAAGATATTACAGATTTAAAATGCAGGGACATAGCGGTTGCGGCGGTTGCAGGCTTAGATTTGAGCGTTGAGTATTTTTCACATGGACAATTATATGTCGCTCTTTCAAGAGTAACCTCTGAAGAAAACATGTTTGTATTGTCTAATGACAAAAAAGCTGTGAACGTTGTATATAAAGACATTCTGTAGTATATTTAGTATCATCATTGCAATAGCAATAATTTATTGTTTCTCTCACACAGTACAGCAATACAGTAAGCATTACAAGAACAAACTTACTTTAGACACATTGTTATGCTTCTATGTCAGAAACTGGTATCTGTGCTGGGACAGGCCTCTATGACAGATTACCAGCTTACCTGACATCTAGTATAGTTTAAGTAGATCATAGAAGTTTCTTGTAGCACTTAGGCGCATTGAAGTCGGTTTTACTTTTCAGGCTTGTATTATCTAACTTCAAAAAGAGAAGTAACGTTTAAATGTTTATATCACTATTGTGTCAAACACAAGCTTAATTGCAATTTCTATCGGGAGGATATGACTGAAAATAATTATTTTCACTACGTTCTACGGCTACCGCTCTTCAACTCACAGAACCGCAGCTGACGTTCACAAGAGACTTCATAATGTTAGGTTAGGTTTACACGGGCAGTTTTCCGTAACTTCACGACCAAGCGCGTATTTTGCGTTGGTGGGAATAAAAGCGATTCGAGCCACCCTAACTCCTAGAAGAATCCCAGTAACCCCTTTACGTTACCGACTATCTCGGAGAGTGATCCAGGCGAGTCAAGGTACTTAACCCGGTATTCTACAACCTCCTGACAGTCCATGTGTTTTCACAGCTTCCATGCATGCTCTGCACAGTGGGCTGTCTGTAGCACCTATAGCAAAAAAAGGTGTTTGTTAAACAGCTGACGCTTGTTCAGCCGAAGTAGCCGGCTGTTGATGGCGAGGAGTACCACCTTCGACTACCCGCATTCTTCATGGCTTGTCCATATGAAATTGTGCGCTTCCTTACCAATGTCTAAATTTGACCGTAGGGGAGGGGCACTATGGGTTCCGGGCCCATGCCCTCCTAACCAATTCGTCCGCTGCATCGTTACCTCTAGAGTGACTCTTTATCCATTGGAGGGTTACTTTGTTGAGTTCGCATACCTCATTAAGACGCAGCCGCGCTGGTAGCACTCGTAGATTAGGCCCGAACTGATGACGTCGTCATCGAGGGCTTATAATACTGCCATGCTATCGGATAGTATACGTATCGATTGATCCTTTACCTTCCTAGCAGTGACAGCTTCTGCAGCCATGGAGATACCTAGACATTCCGCCTTTAATACTGTGTTGTGGGTACCTGGAGTGGCTGTTGTTTTTATATTTAGGTCCTCCGAGAAGACCCCAGAGCCAGTGTCATACCGTGTCATACAGTGTCATTGTTTTGAAGCCGAGGCTTCATAATACTACTCCCTGAAACATTTTACTAGTTATCGCCAGAAAGGAAATGATTGACGAAATTTGTACCTGGCTCGTGGACTATTACAATAGGTACTATACTCTCTGTATCTTAAGATCCGTTGGAAATAATTCCCTAGCTGCGATTGTGACATCAATTATTATTTATGCTCCAGGGCTCTTATGGCAGCGGTTATGTCTTGGCGAACGCTTGGGAGGGAAATGTTGCAACCAGTGATGGGATCCAACAGTACTTAAATCCACACCAACAACGTTGCTCAGTGGAAGGAAAGTTATGGAAAATACTTGTAATATATGACCTGTGTGACTATAATGATCACGACTGATGATGATCACTATCATGACTGATGGCTTAATCAATCAATTAATCAGCCCACCGCAGTCCACTGCGGGACATGGGTTTTAAGCTGGAATCAAGTAAAACAAAAAGAGCTGTGCAGTTCTGAATGACCATTCCCTGGTGGTGAAAAATAAAAATTCTAAATTTATTAGCCTACTTAGCTACATAATAAATTAAAAATGTAAAATGAGATCTTTTGTGATTTTTATGATTCGAGAAAAATCTCAGGTTTGAGTCGTTGGGAGTACCATAATTTGCTAAAATTCATTGGTCACCTTTGCTTCCGGTTCAATTTAATAACGCTATTATTCCGATCTGCAGCAAAGTAAAGAACATGGAAATAATTTAGTCTTACCAACACCTTACCTTGGGGTCCCCAGATTCAGGAGGTAAAGTGTTTGCTGCAACGGAATCTCTGCGAAGGTAACGAAAATTTCTTCTGACTCGCAAACGCTCCTTCTTTCGATTCTCGACTATGCCGATGTGTATAGTTGGACTACGCAAATAATTATAATTAAATATGAATTATTATATTCGCTAAACAACAAAACAAACCAGCAAACGAATTACTTACGTAAAACCTAAAACAGTGTTGTGATTTTTTGTTAAAAATTATATATATTTTTATGACCACATCCAAACTATGAATGTGTGCTAAGTGTTAACGAAAAATCAGTTACCCCCTATTTATTTTACCTTATAGATGGAGTTGTATTTAATATGAATGGATTCGAGTCTCTCGATCTGATCTAATAAGGAAAAAACATAAAAATAAGAATACTCAGTAGAAAATTATGCATCATAAACATACCTAGATCCTCCTTTCGTAGATTAAAAAGAGAAAGGTTTAAATTTCTTACCTCTGTCTAGTTCATAGCCCCATTTCTTTACTTACATTTTATCAGCTAGTCGATTAAAACCTACGTTAAATAGGTCGAAGGTTCGGAGAACTGGCAGTAGCTTAACGGTTAATGGTTTCGTAATCTAGAGATTTCGAGGTATATCTAGTACATACATACATACATACATGCAGTCACTAAACACCCACATTTTGCCAGCTATAATTCGGCCAATAGGGGCAAGCCATCTATTACACTACTTAAGTATTACGTAGTACCTAGTTTTAGTTCGAACATTCAATGCGGTCCTGGAGAAATAAAGGAATGTTCAATATAAGTTAAATAGTAATCTAGCGATCACAATATCTGCAAAGTTACGTCTCGGAATTACTTTTTTTATTGACTTTCACAAATAAACCGGAACGCTATATATACGAGTGCTAAAAAAATATAACTTCTCGGTATAGCAAAATACCTTTTAGATATAAAAAACATAGATTAAAATTCATTAGTATAAAAATTACAAAAGATCTCATTTTACATTTTTAACTTATCGGAACCGCACAGCTCTTTTTGTTTTACTTGATTCCAGCTTAAAACCCATATCCCGCAGTGGACTGCGGTGGGCTGATTAATTGATTGATTAAGCCATCAGTCATGATAGTGATCATCATCAGTCGTGATCATTATAGTCACACAGGTCATATATTACAAGTATTTCCATAACTTTCCTTCCACTGAGCAACGTTGTTGGTGTGGATTTAAGTACTGTTGGATCCCATCACTGGTTGCAACATTTCCCTCCCAAGCGTTCGCCAAGACATAACCGCTGCCGTAGGAGCCCTAGAGCATAAATAATAATTGATGTCACAATCGCAGCTAGGGAATTATCTCCAACGGATCTTAAGATACAAAGAGTATAGTACCTATTGTAATAGTCCACGAGCCAGGTACAAATTTCGTCAATCATTTCCTCTCTGGCGATAACTAGTAAAATGTTTCAGGGAGTAGTATTATGAAGCCTCGGCTTGAAATTATTTTAATGTTCTTTACTTTGCTGCAGATCGGAATAATAGCGTTATTAAATTGAACCGGAAGCAAAGGTGACCAATGAATTTTAGCACAACATTATGGTACTCCCAACGACTCAAACCTGAGATTTTTCTCGAATCCATAGTCGTTACTCTAATCACATAGAAGCTCTAAATACGATTTTAATAACATTAAGTGCAGTCGACAATATACTGACAGGTGCATAAGTGTATATCTGCAAATCATCAGCACAAAGGTGGTAGGGTGAAAGCTAAACGATTAGAAATAGAATTAATAAAAATTGCAAAGAGTAATGGAAGTAGAACACCAGCCTGTGGTTCTTTGTGGACAGTCAAGAAAAATATAAAAAAAAGTATATTTTTAACCCCCGACCCAAAAACGACTGGGTGTTATAAGTTTGATGTGTCTCTGTGTGTGTCAGTCTGTGGCACCGTAGCTCCCGAACGGATGAACCGATTTTGATTTTGTTTTTTTTTTGTTTGAAAGGTGAATTAGTCTGGAGTGTTCTTAGATATAATTCAAGAAAATCTATCCAGACGTTCGAAGATCATCAGCTCTTTTTTGATCGTTGAAGGGATTTTCGAGTCTTGGGTATTTTAAATTGTAAATTTATACTAGATATCTGTTCAAATTAAAGCCAACCAATTGCCAAAAATGCTCCGCTTTACAGGAGACCTCTATTAATTAAAATGACTAGGGCACTTCTGCTGATGGGTAGGGTCCCTAATACTTGCTGGGATGAAGTTGACCACGCGCGACTAATCTTCTGCCATCAGGTAGCCTTAAAATGTTACCGTAACCTTGACGTATTAAGAAAGCATATCACTTTATGATTAGTCAAACAAAGGCCGTTATTATTATTATTTCAGTAGATAAGATAAAACACTGTACGTAGCTTTGTTCAAATCAATACCACAAAGAGGTGATTTTTAAAGAACAACAATTGTAATAAATGCTACGAATTGTAAGCCAAAAAATAGCGATTAAAGGGCTCCGTGAGTCGAGAGCGAGAGTGACCAGGCCATTCTAGCGATTGACTAGATAGTCAATCGCTAGAATGGCCTGGTTTGTTACAAGATTGTTAACAAGATTGCTATCGTATTTTTTCTGGCTAATCTTTAATTGTGGAGATATTAAAGCGTCCCTCAAATGTATATTTAGACATGACAAGAACAGACTTGTTTATCTCTAGCTAGTCATTACTAAAGTCATCCTAAATTCAGTAGCTAGTACGCATCAGACACCAAAACAGTTCTGGTGGGTACAAAATAATGTTCTCATAACAATAACCTAGTCCATATAAAGCAGAACTTAAACAATAATGAACGATTCACGCGAGCGAACGCCGCAACAGTCAGAAATACACTGGTGATTCACGTGAATAATATGAGATGGAATCGACACTCATTTGTAAGTGACGTCAGGAATATCGAGCCAGCAGCAATTTTTCCTAAACAATTTAAATAACGAGCTCGCTGATTATCTTGTTTTGGTCGTCTTTACTTTTCATACATTAGTATAATATTTAAACTCACTGGTTTTACAGGTATTTAATTAATTTAAAAATAATGAAGGACACAGTCTGTATCCTGTATTTAAATATTGATGTTGTGACATTAAAATTTTCTCCCTGCGAAAACCAAGACTACGCTCGTGCAAACTCTTATCTTTCCTTTAATCTTAATGTGTGCTATTATGACCTGAATGCAGATCTTCTCGATAAGTTAGACCGTCTTCTTATTAACTGCATTCGATTTATCTTTAATCTTCGTAAATATGATCATATTTCCACTTTTCGTTCTCAGCTCAGATGGTTGCCTATTCGTCAACGCCGAGAAATGCGCGTTCTCACTACCGTATTCCCTATCCTCAATTCCCCATTTCCTCCTAAGTACTTATTTGACACCATACTTCCAACTCTTATGCAATAACAAAAAAATATGCAATGACAGGGATCTTCGGTCGCCGAGCAACCTTCTACTACTTTGTCCGTCTCACACTACTGGGTTTGTCGGCTCTTCTTTCCTGGTTCAATCGATTCTTCTGTGGAATGCGCTTCCTCTCGAAGTCAGGACGGCTTCAAATCTTTACACTTTTAAGGTAAAAGTTAAGGAGCTCTTATTCAAAGAATTGGCAGAATCAACTCGTCAATAGTTCGAATCATTAATGTCGTAATATGTATTTATAATAGTATGTGTATTATATAGCTATGTATGTGTTTGTATATGTATCTGTGCATATGTATATATGTAAATATCTGTTACATTAAAGTTACAGGTATTTGAGTATAGTGTGTGTATATATTCGTTTCAAATTTTGTATGTATCCCATTCTTTGTTTTGTAAATTTTTTACAAGTTTATTAATTGCACCTACTTCTTATTTTCTCTGCATCACCCAAAGGTTGACTTGTAGAGAATGCCTCAGGCATTAAGTCCGACTATGTACATTAGTACATAGTCGGACTTAATGACTTAATGCAAAAATTTTAATACATAAATAAGATAAAATGTCCTAACTAATAAATATTATAAATGGAAAAGTGAGTTTCTTTAATACGCTTAACCGCCTTAACTACCTTATCGATAGTCCTAGTCCTTTGATATATGACAAATAAAAATGTTTATTATTCTAATGCTTTGTTGAGAGACCTTAATTTTCTAATTGCATAAAAGTGATATTTGACTGGCTTGTTGGTCTAGTGGTTAGAGTTAGATTCCCACCCAGGACAAATAATTGTGTGATGAGCATGATCATTTGTTCTGTCTGGGTGTAATTTATCTATAATATGGGTGTATTTAGAAATATATAAGTATGTTTATCACCAGTCTGGTTACCATAGACTAGTACAAGCTCTGCCTAGTTTGGGTTCGGAGGACCGTGTGTGTGAGGTGTGTGAAATTATTATTAGTAGGTACAACTAAGTTTGTAAATACAAAGCCCGTTTGAAGGTACCTGAGCGGTTACAGTGCGATTAGCAGCAGAAATCAATTTTAGTTTAAAAAAACATGCTTAGCAAACCAAACTAAAAAGTAGAAAATATTTACTGATTGTAAAAAAAGCGTGGGATGTTTGACATTAAATGTTACAAACAGTTTATATGGCTATTTATAAAAGTAGAGTTTGTGGAGGAACGGGTGTTATGTCCCTCCAACACAAAGGGAAGATCCTCCGACCAGGCTAGGTGATCATACCTGGCAGACCGCGGCCCAACGGTTTATGTTGGGAAGTTGTATATATACTTTCATAGCGTGATGCATGATTAGTAGTTACTCCGTAGTTCAGCTCGTCTTCGCTAAATTATGTTAGAAAATGTTTTTGCTTTATCTGGAAGTGGCTACAGAGTTATTATAAATATACAGGGTGTTAGGGAAACGCTCCCGAAAAAGAAGACAGACGATAGTGCTAATGATACTTTTGATGATGGGTCACAAAAAAAACGATCCTGATGAAACAAAACTATCTTTTTACAGTTTTTTATTAGCAATTTTCACGCTCCATCATGTTAGTACAGCTAAATGAAACGATAATTTCATAAAAAATAAGTCAAAAACAGCTGACGCTCGAGTCAAGGGACGCGCGGGCGCCGAACTCGCGCGACCTTCTGCATCTGTCTTCGTTTTTCGGTCTTGGGTCTTGTTGTCATCGGCCCTTGATACGTGTGCTCTTAAAGTTGGTGAAACGTACCTACGATAAGATTTCGTTATATAGATAGATAAGAGGTCGAGCTAATATAAAGCGTGTAAAAATCAGTACTACTGTTGTTTAATGCGGTCAGCTGTTCGACTGGAGATAAACCTCAAGTTTATCTGCAGTCGAAAGGCTTCAATTAAAGCAGGCATAAGCTGTGCCCCAAGTCTTTCAAGTGATTATTGGTGTTGTTTTTTCTACTATTGTTTTACACCGCTATTTAAATTAATATTGAATATGACCTCTGGTAGAGTCCGTTATCAAGCGTATTTGCCATTCACTTATTTATAAAATGGTGACGGTAAGCTTCGAGTATCTAATCTGCTAAGACATGATTTATACATCTTATAATGTACATCATATTATGAAGGAGCCGCTGTATTTTCTATTCTCCTTTTATGAAATGTGTTTCATGAGTAGGAGGAGAGCACAAAATGAATGGTGTATTCTATCATACATTCATTTAAATTATATTATACTTAAATGTTTAAATGAAAAAACATACCCACAAGATAATACGTACAAATACCTATCTTGTCAATAATTTACACATAATATGTATTTAAACGGGTGCGATGTGCCAGCGATGAAGCGCTGTGCTGTTACGTCGTGCTGTTACGTCATTGCCGTGAAGCTGCCCGGTTGTTAACGGCGAATGACTTCTTTTTCTGCCACAGGCCAATTATAAGGCGTGGTGTATGGTGTCAAACTATTTTAATGTGAGAACGAAACAGGTACATACAATTAATTGTATTGCAGTCGGATTTGGTTCATGAACATTTTGGGATACATCGTCTTCAGAGAATGCTGATTGATCCAGAATGTGATGTCAATGTTTGAACATTGAAGGACTGTTTTTATTAACTGATTACTTTGCGATAATGTATATTACAACATTTCTGATATCTTTTTTCAGCGCCAAAACGTATAACCTGTTGATATCACCGATTCATATAATGAACCAAAACTGTGACAAGAATTTTGATACCGCGCCTTACCGATATGAGTTTACTTACGTACGTGTTTATTTTCTTTACTAACTTCACTTACAAGATTTTGAATAAAAATAGTTCAATAAATTTCCCAATTAATATAATCAAAAATTTTATAACATGATAATTAAGACGATTAAAATACAACAAGTAATTCATCTACACAGTAACAGATTCTACCATAGTTTTCTTAATTAGTTCACCGAAATTTTCAGTAGTCTCGGCGTTATTGCTTTCTGTTGTCGTGCCTGCGGAATGAGGTTGTAAGTCTGAAGCATCTTGGGTTGTCCGGTCAGAGTGATCCAAGTTAAGTAGCGTGTTGTGACTGAACCAATTCTCGTCATTATCTACAGTTTGTATCTTATTATTAGGCTGATATGGCAAAGTCATTAAAGTGGTGTAATGAGTATTAGTTTTGTTTTCATTATTTACACACTCCGAACTGTTTTTGTACATTTCGTAGTGGTTCTGTTGTGCACTATGGTACTGCAGGGCATTGTGATCGTGCATGTTCGCATTCGATTTATGCAAATAGTCTGGTACGTACATATGGCCGTAGTGACTAAACATAGACATCTGGGAATTGTGTGCAAACTCCTCAAAACTGGTCGCGGAAAAGGTTTGTAAACCTTTGAAATGATGATTTTCAGTTTGCTGTTCATAAGTGTAGTTCAGATCACACTGAAATCTTTGCATATTATTAGTAATAGCATCAAAGCCCATGGTGTTTGCCGCTGAGTACGGCGGGCCTTTACCTTGTATTATGTTCGATGTGTAAGCGCCGATGTGATTGTGATGATTATTTGTATTTTCATAGTGCATGGTGTTACCAAAATTGCTGAGGTTGGAGGATTCATGTCTAAAACCATATGACATATCATCTGGCATGCTACTTTGTGTTAACGAATTATTCATATCACAATGAACGTTGTTAAAACTGCCTGTGTTGACGCAAGATTCGACTTCCACTCTAGGAGTTAGACTTACATCACGCAACATTCCATCTTCGTGACTAAGACAGCGTTCTCTCTCATATGACGAGTTAGAGGAACACGATGCAGAGTTACTATTATGGACCTCTAGCCACTGTCTCCTGAGAGCTTCTTGGTGTTCTTCATTTTTCTTTTCAAGGCCTAATCTCATAAGGGTCTGTATGAAATGCGTCCTTACTCTTACAGGATTAAATTCTATCCGGCCAGTTGTGTTGGCGCATCCATCTCTAGTACATCCACAAGGAAAATTTAATCTGTCGACTTGACATTTTATACCAGCCAAACTGCAAGAACAAGTTTCTGGGTTGCAGGTTCCTTTACAGGCGCAACCACAAAATTCACGAGAGGTTCTTATATCTCTACATTCATCTTTTTCATAACCCTCTATTTTCCTTACACCTGCAGCTCGTAATAGCGCTCGCCTTTGTTTGGTTGAAACGGGTTGTAGAAAAAAGTAGCTATCTAAATCTAACTCTGATTCAGAAATATCACTCGCCTCTTCTTCCGTGTCACTGTCCTCACTAGAGGATAACGATGCACCTTGTAAAGTATGGCGCTCACTCTTCAGTTGTTGCAGTATTTGTCTATGTAGTCTCCTCTGTTCTAAAGCATGCTCAGCTAAGGTAAAATTCTGTATATGAGAATGCTTCCATTCCATTCCTAGTGTTGAACCTCCTTGTGATGGTACGCATGAAAAACCCTGAGCTCGTGGAAAGTAAAACACAGTTACATTATCGAATCGAATGCTCTCTTTCCGTTTCTTAGGCGGTGGTTCAGTTTTGTTGTCTTCACTCCATTTTCTCTTAAGATTACTTTTAGTTGGTACCTTATCTTGTGCTACAGGAATATGGCCTTTATCTACACTGTTTGCATTACTATTGCTACTGCTAGAATTAGGGTTGTTGTGCTCTGGTATTTCTGATGAGTTGGCATTTTTTAGACTACTTGTGCATGGCAGTGCAATGTTAAAGCTAGGCATTTTTAAGTCATCAATAGATTCTGATCCAAGGCCTGAATCACTTCCTTCTGACCTCTCTTGAGCTTCTTCTTCCCTATCATTAAGAGCACTATCCGGCGGCAGACTGCCAAGAGCAGAATCTTCACTATCAGCTGAAGCACTGTCCGTTTTGATATCGTCAATATCACTAAGCGTGTCATTGTCATCCATTTTTAAAGCATAGTCTAGTTTACTATCACTGCTCTCATAAAACTGAGAGTTACCACTAACGATTGCATTACTTTGTTCATCATTAGAACTAAGATCGTCACTGTGAGTGTCACTGTCACTACTTTTTTCATCTTTTATCACAAGAAAACCATCGTCTTCCTCTTGTTCTGCAGCCGCATCTTTATCACGCTCATTTAAATCTGGATCAAGCTGTTCTTTCGGCTGCAGGCCCATTTCCAAGTTTGCGTCCCCCATGACTCAGAATCTGTAAAAAGGAAAAAAAGCTTTGAGTATTATAACTAAAAGAATAATAGATAATAACGTAAATTTTAAGATGATTTGTGATAACCTGCTAAGAACACAGAAGATGATGAATAATACAACAAAGTTCAAAGTAGATATCATACCTACGGCTATCATAAGTTTCAGTTGAGAATGTAACTATACTAATATAGTAGCCGTTGCGATAGAGGAGTGCAAGCCTGCGCCCGTCTGAACCAAACAGTATTATAAATCAAACAAAATGATAATTCAAAACCGGTACCTATTTCAAAAGGCTCTGGCCTCGACTAACTCCAACGGGTGGCTCGTGCACGCCAGCGGGTCCCCCGCGCCATGATGATCACATATACATGAACACAATCACCGATTTCTCACTCTCATCATGGAAAATATCAGCAAAACTTGATCATTTATTTTAGCACAGTTCGGTCATCGTCTAAGTTTGCTACACGAAAGTCACTCTTAATCATTCACCACTATAAGGTCTCCTTTTTATCACTATTCACAGCGCGCCGTTGTGTTTTAACCCTATTTATTTATTTTCCGCCTTATTTTGACAGCGACGTTCTTTACTTTTCTGACGGCGTTGTAATTGTGATTGTCAGCCAGAAATAACCTAATTAGGTTTATTTGATATACTATCTCACGTGAATTTATTAGTCCACAAAATTTATGACAAAATAATCACTACACTAGCACAGAGAGAGAGGCCACTTTTACTACAAAGATCTCACAGCAGTTCCCACCTCGCGTAATCGCGTTGGACGACTCGAGCGACGCAGGCAAGTTTTAACCCACACCAATAAAAGAGACGGTTGAACGCGTGCAGACGGTGTACTGTGAGCGGTCTTCTGAATTTAGCATCGTATGGCCTGCGTTGTTCGACGTGACGTTGCCTCTCCCCGCACGCCGCGCCCCGGCCTTGCAACCCTCCGCACCGCGTCCACCCGTCGAGTTCGCGCAAGCGCGTTCCGTTTCTTATGAATGCGATGATACCAACGTGGTGATTATAAATTCCCTGTTCTATTGTTATTACTATTTATTTATAACTTACGGAAATATTATAATTCGTTTTTACATTATCGCATGAGATGAAGCATAGTTTTTTGTGTAAACTTAATAAGTCTCTTTTACTCTATATAATTCATACATTAGAGCAGTATGTTTTATGAAATTAAATATGCTGAAGAGTTATTAGGACTATATTCGAGCCATTGAAATTATACGTATCATTATTCATCTGAAATAAACTACTTTTAAAATAACTTTTTTTACATGTTTGGTTAGTAAGAGCAATTAACTATACATATCTGTAATCTGTATACATGTTGTTATATTTTGTTCCATACATGTAAATATCTAACCATGATTGTAATAAAATTTACCAACTCAAGTTTTGACTAATTCAAAAAAACATGAATCTACAAAAAAGTTAAAAGAAAAGTTGATAGATGTCAACGCGGAATCTTGATTGAATGACAATAACGTCATGTCAGGGAAAATGGAATGTCAGTCCTGGCGGTAAACAGCAGGTATAATGTAAATTTTTTGTGTGGATTAAAGCTTAAAACTTATCTAAAGCTTAAATTCACACACAATCATTACTATTATATTATTATGATATTGTAATAGGTACTTTAGGTTTTGAATGCAATGACATAAGGAACCGACCCAAAATGAAATGATGTTTTAAATGTTTGGTAACACTAAGACGCCGTTACAAAATAAAGAACAATGTTTTATGGGTTTGATATGACTATTGTTGTTTAAAACTTGCCTTCAAGGTGGGAGTAAACCGGATGGCAACACACGATCACAACCTTTAGCTCTCGGGCCATCTCGACAGGTCTCTACCAACATAAATGCGTCATGCCATCTCGTCTATGCATGGACGTATGCTTCAAAGCTGAAACATATCATCGAATATACAAGGCATTTAGAAAGACAATGCCTTCGGCAATATCCTCCCAAGCTTTACACACTCAATGAATGTCTGTTTTTGATAGTATATTCGTTTATTAATATAATCTATAATGCTACACACAATGCCAATTTGTTTACTCGAACAGGTGTACGTAGGTGGGCATGACGTCTGATATGGTCGCGTCACTGCAGCCGAGTACAGCTCAGCTTGCTCGCTTCGCTACGAGCATTCTTCAAATAAATTGGCACTCGACGGCAGTCGACATAATACAGGGCGAGGTGGCAGACTATACATACCAACCCGCACGTATACGATAATCAATAGATATTTTCAGGAGGCTTTCGTGGAGAAGGAAAAGGATGTCGGCATGTTTCTCTCTCGCTCAGTCCTGTAATTTACATAGAATACGGCAAAAAGTACGATGTCGAAATCAAAGTTCGTTTTATAACATAACCTATTGTAATTTAATAATAGAAACGTTTCTGAAATATTTACGGAGTGTGTTATATCGCTATCAGAGCATTGTTATTGTAGACCAGCCAGTTTAAAAGTGGTTAGCAATTCAAAATAATCTCTTGTAGATGCAAATATATGTCGTTGGTATATTTTAATACAAGATTTAAGTTTTAATATTTTCTTTCTGATAATTATGTCGGTTTAAAACTTTTTTGGAATAAACTATTGGCTTCTATTCATATTTATAAAGCAAACTGGGCGGGTCAAGTTTCCTTTTCATTTCAATGACTGCTGCATTTAATTACTAGTTAAGTTAAAATGACAAACACAATAAAAGTTTCACTAAAAATATATAACACTAGCTATCCGGTCACGCGTTGCCGTGGCTAAGCGATTTGCAATAAAAAATATTGTGACTATAAATTGAGATAATAACTATCCTATCTCTCAAGTAGGACAAAACTGCACACAGTGCAGTGCAAAATTTCATTACAATCGGTTCATTAGCAGCAGCAGCAGTTCAATCAAACAAACAACGTGGCACGAAATTTTTATATATAAAGATTTAAATCGACTTGTAAAGCTATAAGCAATCAGGGCAACGTTTATTAAACATTTTAAAACAGGATGAAGTTAATTTATTAGTATGTATAAAAAAAACAACTGTCACAAGATAGTAGACTAGTAAAGTAAGAAATAACATGTTCACATTGAGTTCATGGGTTTGACAGAAAATATATAACTTTTATTAGATTCTATTAACAAATCTAAAATTATAATAAGACTGTAATAGGTTCAATTCTGTACATTAAGATATTTTGAAAAGATTTTTTTGGGGTGCACTTTTTAATCGATACTGAAGCCAACACTATATTTTTTCATTTTGGTCTGTCTGTTTGTATCTTGGCCGTGCATCACGCTAAAACTACTGAACGGATTCAAATAAAACTTTGCGTGATATGAGTCCATACTACGAGGTAGGACATTGGATACTTTTAATCCCGAAATCCAGAACGGTTTCTTTGAGAGAGTGGATGAAAGTCAAAATGTGTACTTAGTTGTAATTCAACAATTACAATTATTCTTTTTCTGTTGGAAAGGCGATACTTTGACGATTTTCACGAAATCTTCTTTCTTCTGTATCTATATAAATAATAAATCTGTTAAAATTATAATAAATTTGATTGCATCACGTAAAAACATGAAATAATCGTGGAAATGTCTAATATGCTAAGTATTGTGTATAATTTGGTGTAACATTTAGTATTTGATTTATCGCAATCGGTTCTCTCTATCCATAGAAAAAATACTTTAAAATTTTCAAGAAAAATTTATGATTATGTAAACGTAACGACATCTGTTGGCACAAGTAATACTAACTATTCAAAACTATAACGATAAGTTTAGTGATAATTTATTTTCTAAGATATTTATTACTAGCAACCCGCCCCGGCTTCGCATGGGTAGCAGAGACATCTTCAACAATCATCGTCATATTTCAACCAATTTACACAAAATCTTAACAAATTATATATCTAAACCTTCCTCATGAATCGCTCTATCTATTGGTGAAAAACTTGGATGAGAAGTTAGAAATATTTTAATATAAACATTACATAATACCTAAAGGTAAATATTTGTAGTGCAATATTCATGATAATTTAATAAAAAATAATACAATCGACATATACTAATTATACAGTATTTATAATTCCAAAAATATTATGGGAGTGTTCTAGGGTGCACTTAACACTGAAAAATACAAAACAAACGTCGCAACCTTTTCTCCAAAAATATTGTACGTAGTTCACGCTATTCATAGAAATAAGAATTTAAAATGTTCCAGAAAAAATATATTACAAAGCAGTTAGCATTGTAATGTTATGTTTTTTCTGGATTGTTACTTTAGAACTGAGCAGAAATAAAGCAAATGTATCGACGTCTATTACGTCGATACATTTGCTTTATTTCACGAAACAAAATTTTGAATATTCCTTTATTTTCAGTTAGTATCACAGTCTGGGCAAGTGGAGAGGTATTTTTTTATTTAACAACTTATCAAAAAATTTTTTTTTTTATATTTCGTGTGATATCTCGTTTCCAGTGCGTTTTTTGTCATATGTGTCCATGGCTTTATTGTTTATCATTAAATTACCTACAAAATGAAACCTGTTTAAAGTCACTAAATGCTTTTGTTTAACAGCAAATGAAGGTCAAAGTAAAAAAAGAGCGTTATTATCAACATTTAATAACTTTGAAAGGAACGTACGAAGAAGTCTGATACTTTCTGAAATTGTAGCTTGTGATGATATTAAAAAGTGCTATGAATTTCAGCGAGTTCGGCTTTAAGCTTTTTAATTTATTAACGATCATTTATTTTTTTTACTTAATTACAATAGTGCCATTTTTTTCTAAACTAATAAAACTGGTTGGACCAGCTTAGAAAATTCAAGAAACCATTTAAGTTTATGAGCCCGTTGGAATTTTTAAGAAATATCAATTTTAACCGTTTTATAACGATATTTTGAGGTATACTTTTTTTGCTTTTTAAAAGGTATACCTTAAAATATGGTTATAAAAACGTAATTTGCCATACTACACACACTGTTATTCTGTATCGGAACTACTTTTTTTAAATTATATTAAACTCAGTAATTATAAATTTTTGGGCAAAACAAATTCGGATATACTTACCTAATTAACATCTCTCTTTTCCCTGTACCAACTATCAAGTAACAATACAGTTATACGCACTATTTAAAATAATTGTTATTCAGAGAGGCGGACCCAACAACAATCAAACGAGTTTTTACTCCCGTCACTGTATTGTATGTAACCAGTTTTTATCTCATATCTAACGGTATACTATATCGTCGCCGGTCCTTGTATAGGACATACCTACCAGTACCTACTACGTAGGTAGGTCACCCACCGCCGTCGTATCGTTTCGTACCTAGGCACTGACAAGACTCGCTATAGGGCGTATTAATTGTTCATATGGCAACGGTGTCGAAAAACTTCCTACAGATATGATAGGTAGTCATTATGTGAGTGTATTTGTGTGTTCATTAAAGGCTAGCGTTATCATGAATAAATTATTTGTTATACATATGTGTTTCGTAGATCTGGCTAGGTGTTTGTGCTATGGGGTGTTGTGGAGGCGTTGGGTGGCAGACGGGGGTAGATTAAATTTCGTAGCACACAGCTAGCTGCCTCGAGCTCGCTTGTATTCATCACCGTTAGGGCTGCAATTGCTTCTCGGTATATTTTAACCACACACAGGACGTGTTTAGGAACCTAGCGTTTTGTGTTCCCTTTACGATTTTCATGTTTATATCTATCTATTCAATGCACAGAGGTAAACTTATTTTGTATATTCATAACAAAAGAATTGCTAAATCAATTAGTAGTTTTGGGGTGATATCCTTGAGGTTCTATTAATAAATATACGACGAACAATTACAGAATCTTGAACCGACTTGTTATTCACAACAAGTATTTTATGTACTTATTAACAATTAAGTTTGCGGTAACAGATTCTACAATGTACTTTTAATGTAGCTTCTAAAGTGTTTGTTTTTTCTCTTTGGTAACTTCGTATTTCTGAACGGATACTATTTGTGACAACCGGTCGTTCTTTTTTTGAATAATTATAGTGTCTATTGTCTACTTTACTGTAGAGGTGTGGTTTTTTCTGTGTTATATTGCATCATGACTATCCCTAAGTAAGTGAATGCTCGACCTCCCTTACACCCATTGGAGACCTAATGCTTACTTATTCATATTGCCACTTTAATATGTACCTACTAAAGATCGGCTGGTGGGCGAAATTCGACCATAATTCATATGTTTTTTAACCCCCGACGCAAAAAGAGGGGTGTTATAAGTTTGACGTGGCTATGTGTCTGTGTATCTATGTGTCTGTGTGTCTGTCTGTGGCATAGTAGCTCCATAACGGATGAACCGATTTGAGTGCGTTTTTTTTGGTTTGATATAATTCAAGAAAATTTGTTCAGCCGTTCGAAGATCATCAGCTCTTTTGTAATCGTTGAAGGGTTTTTCGAGTCGGGGGAATTTTAAATTTTTACATATTCATTTCCAGTATAAGTTGAACTGTCAGGGTTAGAACTTTAGTAAAATGACAGGTCAACATATATAGGTACTGTAATATTTTTTTATATTTTCAACACATGTTCATCATACTCCGCGCCTTTTCCCAACTAAGTTGGGGTGGGCTTTCAGTATAACTACGATACGGCCGAACTTTGATATTTTACGTGAAGCGACTGCCATCAGACCTCCACAACCCAAGTACTCAGTCGCTCGTGCGTCTTCATAAAAATTTAATAGGGAAAAATTATATAATTAATATCTACACCATTTTTACGACTACACTATACTTACAACAACTAAAAATATAATACTACATTATTTATTATATTTTATATAATTTAAATACGGTAAGAGCAAATTTTTTTTTTACAATTGCTTATCACAAAATATATTTAACACTGTTTTTGGCATTCTGTACGTGTTTTATCCTCAGCACCCGATTCTCATGTGACATTAAGCTGAACTGGACACCTATTTGGTGCAAACGCGAGACATGTTATTGTTCTTCCACTGTTTCCTTTAATGTACTTAGTACCTGGGAGACCGAGTTGCGTTTTTACAGGAAATACAACTATGCAGTTGATCTATATCTGGTATATCAGTTGAAAACTCTACCTGTTTACAAAATTTCATCAAAATCGTTGGAGCCGTTTCCTAGATTCAGATTATATATATATATACAAGAATTGCTCCTTTAAAGGTATTAGATTGTATTTACTGTATGTTGGTTTCTTTGTGTTTCATTTTTTTTATAGATATAAGTATATTATTTGGAATAAATACTCTTTCTCTAGTGTCTTAGCACCGAAATAAATGGATTTTCTTTCTTCTTCTTTCTATATCGAAGTTCTGTAGTTAGACCAGGTTTTCGGACTTTTTAGGGCTCCAACTACCCGTAACGAATGCCACAGATGTTTGTATGGCACCCGGGACCCACGCTCTCCGAGGCACGGGCGGGTCTTAATGTGTTATCAATGGTCATCCATCCTAGACTGACCTGGCTAGTATTACGTAACTTTGTAATGTGCTAACCTTCTCGGTTACCACTTAGCCACGAGCATAATTATGAGCAATACATGTTGTTTAAAATTTCAGCTTTTTGCACACTTCTATGCATAAACTTTTCTTAAAAATTCGTACAAAATTTCTCTTCACGTATTAATATATAGATAAAGCGGCAACAGCATTATGGCTAAGACGTCGGACTCCACGCAGTGTACTACTGATGTGAATTAACCTTAACACCACTTCTAACAGCATATAAAGTTTAGCTGGAGGGGTTAACAGGAATACTAGTAATGTGTGACCCAAAATGTGTTACGAGTATTATTGAAAAAAAATGCTTGTTATAAACAAAAACAAGCATAAGGGCACGTTTCCACTGCCGCGGAGCTGGGCGGAGTCTAGCGGAGAAGAGCAATGAAAAGTGGCAAGTGTCTCCATTGAAGTGGAGATGAGCGGGGCGGCGGATTGGAGCTGAGCCACAGATAAGATAATAGTTACTTCGTAACAGATACATCACTCCCATACAAAAGTGAAAATACCTACGTTATAGTAGCCTACAAAATTTAAATAATAATACCTGGCGTTAGCTGCGACCAGAAATATATCTTATTCACGCCTCTCGAAAGTTGAGAACGCCTTGGCCACCGCGCGACCTTCGTCTGTGTGTGTAGCAGCTACACCGCAGTGTCCGGCAGTTCAGCTGCTGAACTGCCGGACACTTTAGGGTTGTACAAAGTACACAAATAATGAAACAAATTATTTATTTGGGGTATGTTCCGATATACACTGCGAGCACTGTTCAGTGCTCTTACTGGGGAGAAATTCGTTCCGTTATGGACTGACAGTATTCTGCCGCAGTATCCTATGACGTCATAAATCGTCACCAGTTTTGTTTTGTGAGCACTCGCGATTTCAACATAAGATGCTCTCAGTGCTTTGATCACGTGATCAACTTAAATTTTTTTGCAGTTAAATAATAAACAATTATTTGTCGAAATATGTTCATCACTTTTACCGTACATAACCTCATTTAAATAATTCGGTTATAAAGTTATTATGCATTAGCTTACTTAAACAATATTTTCTTTTAATAAAAAGCAGTATATACTTTTACATTTATTATGCGATTAATTCAATTGACAATTGACTTGAATATTCAATTTTTAAATATAACTACATTCAAACAATAATTTTTATTATTAAACAGATAACTTGTACATTTATATTATAATAATTTTCACGTCAAATAAGCGCCAAAAAACATAGATGACAGTATACTGGACTGCGTTTCTTTAATAAAGGAACGGCTTCGCAGTATACTAAATTGACGTCACACCTGACAGTGCTCGCAGTGCATATCGGAACACACACTTGATAATCAAATTTATGGGTGTCGAGTTTTATATAACGATAAATAAAATTATTTCCCCTATGAAATTTATATGTTTAATTTTTAAAGGTAGGTAATTAAAATATTCTTAAATCTTCAATAGTAACATAAAATGTTGATGCTGTAGACATCTATACTAATGGCTGTTGCGTAGACGGGGGTAGATACTCTGATAATTTAATACTTTTGTATAACATATTATATTAGAAAAAGTATTAAATAACACTACCTACTCAAATAAAAACCTCAATCCGTGGCGTTCTCAATATGTTTTACATTTCAGTAGCTCTTATTATTATTTTCACTATATATTTCTTACTATATTACATATTGTGTGAGAGAAGCAGCCAGTTCGCCTTGCCTACAACAAATGAATACGCGGGCAGTCCACACCTACTAAGTTCGTCACCTTTCCTGGATGTTATGGGTTTACTATTTACGGTTTAATAGACTACATTTATTACAACATCCACCCTGGCCGATCACTCAAAACCTGATTTAGTACAATTTCTTTAATACATTGTATATAATAAAAGCAACATTTATTTTTTTCTTGAGAAGATAACTATTATTTATTATTAGCACAGCCACGCGGCAATGGCGAGTAAAAAATAAACACCTAAAGTATTTTTTAAATTATATTGACAAAATAAGTCATTACTAAAATCATTTTTGCAACTTATTTATTAAAGAATTTCACAGATCACTAACATCTAGTAATAACGTAATTTAACATAATAAATACATTTAGCAATAATAAAACACATCCACTGCATAATAAGTTCGATTTGACATTTTGTTTTTATTTACGGAGAACGGTAGTTCGTGCCGTACCTGCGTACTCTCAGCGTTGTCGCCCCCTACTAACACTTGTACCGTGGACGGTATGCTAAATTAGTAGGTATATAAAACGCGACCTCGAGCGAGTGATGAACCCCTGGCTGAGCTGAGCATAGGAGACCTGAGCAGCATTGAGCCGTGTTCCGATCAGTCAAATTCAATTTTTTGGAGAGATCATACGTCATGTTGTGGGCAAAGAAAAGAGCAGCGCCGGAGCAGATGAAGTAGAACTGATTGCCGCATATTATTTGGGTACAAAGAGAATACATAGATTCTGGATTCGGGACATATAAGATACCATTCTGAACACGGGGAATTTTTCACCTTCTTTCAAACATGTGATGATGCAATATTTGAAAATTCTTATGGAGTATCAAGAATTTTTTTTAGAAAGTTTTATTTAGAGAACAAAATATGAGAACATTTTTCTCTCGGGTTGTCTACAAGACAGCAAAACCATCGAGTCCGAGTAACACTATAACATAACCAAAAAGTTAATATACATATGAGACCAGATCTCATAAGCCTCATGGACAACATCGTCCATTTTGTTTCACATACAATGTCGATAACGTGTGTAGTTTTTGACATAATATCGCTGACTACCCGCCGCGCCGCACCGTCCCGATACCCTCCGCTTCGTGCCCTCCGCTCGGCATCACAGCCTGCTCGACTCAGTTTTGTCCGGCTCGGGGCCGCGTGTTCATATATTTTATTTGAAAGTCCGCTCAGCTCCGCTCCGCTTCACTTACACTGTTTCCACTGAGCGGAGTGGAGATTTCGGGCACTGTGGTTGGCCAATTCACGGTCCGCTCTTCTCCACTCCACCCAGCTCGGTGACAGTGGAAACGCACCCTTAAAGTCTGTTTCGCGTTCCATGATTTAATTATGTATGTAACGGCTGTTACAGAAAGGTTGTTTTAAGAGCGATATTTTAGCCGATAAATAGTTGATTTAGCTTGAAAAAAAGATGGATTTCAAAAAAGAAAATCAATTTTTCATGCACATATGTCAATTTCAATGACTTTGTTTTTTATTTTTTTAAGCAGACATTTTCAGAATAATTTAACGCGATCACGAAGTAGGTATTACATACCTCTGAATTGCCTGACGTTTCGACCAGGTTTCACTGGCCGAGATCACACATTATTTTATAAACACACATACTGGTCAATAAAAAGTAATACTTTTTACTATCGTGCCTCTCTTAAAGGTTACGCGTTGTGAACACCTCTAGACAGTTTTGTATGTAACCCAGATGAATAAATTACGTTTTTATTCTGTCTCATGTATTAGCTTCTGGCGGATATATATTTTGCTGCAATAAAAAATACATTTGCAAAAATTTTTTTTGGGGTCTGGGCCCTTTTTTCTTTCCAAAAAACGCTTAATGGTGGTTAATAATTAAGATTTCGTTCCATATTATTAGGTATGTAATTAATTTAACTATGGTCTAAATTAATTAACTGTTCAAAAGACAGATGAGCAACATGGCATCTAGTGTTTTTATCAATTTACGCCCGGAATTTTAAAATGCACAATTGATATGCATTTTCATGGCACTTATCGATTGAAAAAATTTTTAGTAAATTTTCTGGTTGGTAGTTAGGATCAAATTGAAACACTTTTAAAAAAAATGTGCAATACCCTATTGCAGTAAGATTTTTGAGATTGTTAATAGTAAAGCTGCGATGCGATGGAATACTTTTTAACATACATATGGTATACAAAATACCTAATATTATATAGCACTATGATATGATATATAGCATTATGAGTAAGATATGATATGATATAGCACATTATATATCATATGAGTAGGTATATTACAGCCTTAATAATACAGACAGCTGATAGTTCAGCTGCAATCTGATAATTAAAAGGTATGCAACTATATTGATCGTGGTATTTAGTATTTGTCGCGGTTTCAATTAAAAAACATGGAATATGTTATTGGTACTTCGAGAAAGATTGACTAGATTAGAATATCATTTAAATTTAGTAGGGAACTGTGGGGAGTATTTACCGATTTTTTATGTTTTTTTTTTCAATTTAGACCCCTAAAACAGGAATAAAACGGTCAAAATAAAAAAAAACTACCAAAGCTCTGGTAGTCCTTTTAGAAACACGTTTTGTTCTCTAGCTCCATGTAAAACTTATTGTATAGGGTGATATTTTAGAGTGTAGTGTAGTGTAAAAGACACTTAGACATGACATGTTTACCCTGCCGTTGATTTGATACGAATTGTAGTACAGCACCAGGTATAGATACACACTGAGTGTACGATGTAGTGAGGTAGTCTAAACTCAGCTTAAAATAAAAATAAACCTCAAAGCGTGCGCTTCATGAAAAAATGGGCGGTTTTAAGTAGAAAAAAAAGGTATACCCTTTGGACCGCAACCAAGGAACGGTATGCAAGTATTATTATTCAATATCGGACGATTCCAGAAGCCTGGGGAAGCTTCGCCATAAAATATGCCTTTGCATAAACACAACGCTCTCAAACGCCTGTGCAGTACTCAAGGCCATCTGTTAGTTCGGCCATTAAAATGTGTGAGAATGAATTTGAAACGTGAGAGCTAAAGCGAAAAGATTGTTTATGATTGTGTATCTTTTATTAGTCTAAAGCACTTAGTCTGTTCTTATTGAATTCCTAGTAATTGTTGAATGAGAAGATCAACGACCTTGCATAGATAATTGTTAGGCTGGTTTTTCCTCAATGATAGATTGCATTTAGTTTCAGAATGTTTGTTGTGTAATGTTACAGCGGAAAACAATGCTATTATATACAAACAAGGTGACATACAAATGTCTATTAGATAGTCTGACTAACGTAGGATATATTTGAGAAAGGTGAGGAGTCACTTTGATAAAAATTCCTATTAAATTGCTCGTGTGATAAAGTACCTTTATTTAGGCAGGCTGACTAAATGGGTGCTCGGTGGCCCTAGCATAAATAGTGGGTGCGAATTAATCAGGACAATATATATATAAATAAAAATCAGGTAGACATAGGCTCTGATATATACGTACGTACTGCACGGATGGCGCAATGGTTTATGTAGTCACCTAGCCGCGCCGAGTGTTGTCGGTTCAAATCCAAAACGGGATAAAAAATTGTGTGATCCACAAATAGTTATCCCGAGTCTAGGTGTTCTTTGTGTCCGTTGTTTGAATGTTTGTAAAGCCCCTCGCGACACAGGAATATTCATAATGCGGGTGTTGTATTTATATAAATAAAAGAAAAATAAAAATATGTATAAAATACGTAACTCAAATAATACACTCTCTACTGTGTAGCCACTCAACATAAGATCACAGTCATATGTCCAGCTTCCAATGTTCCCTCTTTTGTGCATTTCTCTCGAACCGTGCTACGACACATAAACTACCTCCCTGCGAAATTTCAGGTTTCAAATACATAATGTATATACATATACATACTGTATATGTACATACATTGTTAAGTGATTCGTTCGATTAAATGTGCAGTTAAAGAATCTTACACTTTACAATTCAATACTCAACTCAACAAAAATCTTACACACAGTGTACATTACATCTCAAAGTTCTTTGCTTCCGGTTCTCACTTTTGCACTTTATAATCGAAACTGATGACCTGGTCTAGATATAATCCTTTACATAAAGAAGGTTTGTGGCCAAAATACTAAAACCATAGAGCCATAAATAATAAATACGCTTGTAGTTTATGTCAAGTGAATCTTAAGTTTATTCAAAGTCAACTACTGATATTAACTGCACATTATGTTCTTTGTTGTTTCCAAAGAGTCTAGCCGTACTCCCAGTGGGTAGACCTAGACTCAGACTTTCATAGGTTGGGACTACCCACTGGAAGTTTATAGGTTTGTTTATTTGTTATCATCAAAATGCGTATGTACCTATATCGATACCGAAATCGATAAATGCAGCATTGTTTTGTGTTTTTTATAAATTTTACTGTAACCTGCGTTACTCGATATGAACGTGCGATTACTTCAAAGCATCATGAAGTAAAGCAAAATGGTGATAGAGACATAAAAAAACCTGCGTCACACTTACGAAATGTACGACTAAATAGGTATTTCAAGATCAAGAGGATATTTCTTAGACAACATTTCAGAAATTAGTTCCGATAAGAATTACACAACCAGAAAGTTATTTAAATTAACATCAATATTTATTTAGCTGGCGCATGCAAGTAAAACATGAAACTCATTCCTCCAACTGTAATATTTATTATATTATATTCGATATTCTTAATATTTTTTTTCGATGGGATAACGAAGTTTTCTATGTATTTATTAAAATAATATTGGCCACGAAGATCTGGTAAGCTACGACATTTTAATAGATGCTTTAGCATGACGACCACACGAAGAACATTTCTCTGCATAAACATTATGATGGATAAAATAAAACCTTATTCCATCTTTCTTTTAATATCATCTTCGTGGGAGAGCCATGCTTCGGCACGTATGGGCCGGCTCGACTGGAGTGATAACACGGCCTCACAGATAACCGGTGGTGTAGCAATGTTGCATTGCTTTTCGCCGAGTGAGTGAGGTTACCGGAGGCCCTAACCCTTCCCACTTCCTCTGTCCCCTCCTCGTCCCCTATTCCCCCCTTCCTCTACTCCCACCTGAAAGGCCAGCAACGCACTTGTGACTTTTGTGTTGCAGGTGTTCACGGCGGTAGTTATTTACCACCAGGTGACCCGTCTGCTCGTTTGCCCCCTATACCCTAAAAAAAATATACATATAAAACTGTGTATAACTAACAGGGAGCTGGTACAGAAATATATTGCATTATTCATAAGAACTTTGTCATCTTACCGAGATTCCCCGTCCTTTTAATACAGGTATTCTATGTTCTCTTTATGTTAAAGTAAGAATCGGCGGTAGCGTAATGTCTAAGGCGTCGGACTTGCATCCAAGTGGTTGCGGGTTCGAACCCCACCCAGTGCACTACCGACGTGTCCCCACTCCTAACACAAGCACTTAGCTTAGCTAGAGGGGTTAACAAGAATACTAGTAACCTAATGTGTGACCCACGTTATAGTATTCTTACAAAAAACAGTACAAATGGTATATCGATTGTTTTATTTAAATTGTAATCCCGGTAATTGATTAACTTTGTTTTTCTATTTTAAGATTATACTAGCTGACCCGACAGACGTTGTCTTGTCTTAACTATGCATATTGAATTCGAATTGGTATAACAGACCCGACCGATATGCATCTGTTTTAAACAAATTTTTGCAGCGCGCATTCTGTCAATCGCGCCAACTGTCAAACGACTGACAGCTATGTATGTCAAAAGCGTTATGGTAAACGTTGTCTTGCCGGAACGTAAAAAATATTTTTCCTGGAACCCTATCGTAGCAACATCTACCGGGTTCATTCTCGAATCCATCTGAAGACACAAAAAAAATCATTAAAATCGGTCCTGCCGTTTAGGAGGAGTTCAGTGACATACAGAAGAAATATATATATAAGAAGATGAAGTACTAATCAGTTACAATCAAGGTCATTTAAACAGTTATCGATATCAGCATTGCTGTTACTGTCGTAGCCATGCAAAAATTAGAGGTGAAAGGGACGCGATAATTTACGGCTTTCAATTATTTCTTTGAACTTGATACGAACTATTAATTTTTTTAAATAAAAATGATTTTTAATACGTCTGCTTTATTTATGTAAAGATAAGTTTTTTATTTGTTATTTTAAAAACATAAGATTTTCAATCTATGTATTCTAATCGTGGGAGACGGGCCGGCTCTCACAGAAAGCCGACAGTGAAGCAATGTTTTCATTGCTTTTCGCCGAGTGAGTGAAGTTACCCTTCCCTTCCTTCCTTCCCTCCCCCCTCTCCTCCTCTTTTAACTTTTCCCTACTCCTACCATAAAAGCCGGCAACGCACTTGTGACTCTTGAGTTGCAGGTGCCCATTGGCGGCGGTAGTCATTTATTATCAAGTGACCCCTCTGCTCGTTTGCCCCCTATAACATAAAAAAAAAATCTCGAGAAAGTCTGGGTCGCATACCTGTAATTCGAACTGGCTATTGACGGGCAGTAATTCTAACTATAATTGTCAACTAAGACAAATACCTATAATTAGATAGAATGAAAATGATGTTATTGAGGAACTAGGCCTTTAAAAGATAATCGTTTTAATTGTTCTATGAGCGTTTCACTACGTAGAAAGTAGTAATAATAAATCAACGCCGGCTGACAGGTCGACTGTTATTGATATTATTACTGAACCGTTTTTCGGAAATGCTATCTAACGTTATCACGTAGGGTCGCGGAATCAGAAGAATATGAAATCTAATATTCAATGAATTATAAATACAGCTAAGTTCTCAAAGAAGTACCACCAGGTACCTGTGCCTATAACAATCGCATCACCTTGGCGACAATAGCGGGAGTTCATCATCATCTTATGGAACTCTCTCGACTATTCTTAACTACTTAGTAGAAACGCAAGTAGAAACCCCTGGGTACCTCAGAATGTACGACTTAGTGGTTATGACAGAATCTAACTGGATTAAACAACACCTTATTTGTAACAGTAAAACATCAGGTTAGACATGTATATTTCTGGGGAAGCGAATGACTGATTTCTTTCGCCTGCATTTACTTAGAGAAGAGGAGACCGTCACTTTCTCCCTCTCATTGATCAGATAACGTTCTGCCGTTTTCACCACCATAAGATTAAAGAATCCTCCGTCTAGGCTTGGTGATTATATATATGGGCTCGATAAGCAAGCTTAGAATGGCTCAACGAGCCACTGATAGGGCTATGCTCGGGGTTTCTCTGCGGGATTGAATCAGAAAGGAGGAGATACACGGAAGAACGAAAGTTACCGACAGCCCAAAGGATCAGCAAATTGAAGTGACGGTGGGCAGGGTACATATCTCGAATATCAGATAGACGATGGGGTCGAAAAGTTCTCGAACGGAGACCATGAACCGGAAAGCGCAGAGTAAGACGTCCACCAACAAGATAGACAGATGACCTTATAAAGATCGCGGGTTGTCGGTGGATGCAGGCTGCTTCCAGCCGGGCTTCTTGGACTTCCAAGAAGCCTCAATGACTTCATTGAGGGACGCCTAACTCAAGCAGTGGACGTCCTATGGTTGAAATGATGATCATGACTTAGTACTATAAAATTAAATATTGTATAAAATTTGTTTGAAATTGGAATTGTGACTAGAATGAAAGATGTTGATTCACACTAGTTTCGTAAGTAAGAACCTAATAAAATATTAACTTCTCTGTGTTGACTTTTTTATTGTAATTTTGTCAAGTTTAATTCAGACTTACATTGATTTTAAATTTAAGTTCGTAGATGCAAGTGGCCATGTATCGTGGAATTGCAACATTAAGGCGACATTAGACTTTCTAATTCTTCTAATACTGTTTATACAGTTCACTCGTAACTACTGCCTTTATAGGATACTATATTTTGTTTTTTTTTTATAATACTGCAGGATCGTCAATACTTCGACGCTTTGTGAGCCAAATGCATTTTAGTACTTTTGAAATACGTTACTAAAATTGAGACGAAATTGTTAAAAAATTATAATGTCCTAACGACTTCTAAACTAGGATTTATAAAGAAGAGCGTTGACATCAGTATACCACGACTCACGGTTGACTACAGAAAATTATTTAGAGTCTGGTATCGCCTTAACATAGAATCGTTATATTTAGGCGGGGTGGGAGTGCGACCTCGATGTCTGTCTTTTTTTTTTCCAACCGCACCGGTCTGCCATACTTTTAAAACACCGCCACGCCCAAAGGCCTTATAGTCTTGTACGTAATCTTATTTTATGTTTAGTAATATCTACGTTATACGTAGTATTTTGGTTATTATCGTATTGGTCTAGCAGATATACATACGTTAATGTCTACTTTAAAATACTCCGTTACATTCTTGATTTTTCTAAATATTGAGATAAAAAAGCGTAGTGAAAATTTTATTTCCAAACTTTTTTTATAATGTGATTTGCAAAAACAGTAATAACTTATGCACGTATGAGTGTAAAGCATACGTGGGGCTAATATATCTTTACATTACATTCGATCAAACCTGAGGCAAGATTTTTAATGTTGCTTATACGAGCACTAAAAATCAATATAGCAATTTGCTTTGATGCTTTGATATCTGTAATCTTAATAAATATATATGAAATGTTAACGTAGAGGCCAAACGATCGATAAATCATTACGTCCTCGTCGTTAATAGGCGTCGTACCTACGTACGTTGACAACAAGATCATAGGTTTCAATTAATTTACTGACTTAGTTTCGGAGACTTTTCGACTGATTTAATGACATTAACGATTTATATTATTTTATATAAGAGGGAAAAAATCTACAATTCAATTATTACAGAAATCATACGACATCGATACTTCCCGAAAAAGTTGTATTCTGAGAGCACCAGTATCTGCTGAGACAGGTGTTCTTACGATGTGACTGCTTCGAGGAGAGGTAGCCATGTTACAGAATACATAATATAGTACAGGGCCATGTCGCCTCTCTAGCTAATCTTCCAACGCCCTCTTAAAATATCGCCGAATACCTACTCAGAGTTTGCGCACAGCTATTGCTTGGCCCTTTAATAATAAAGGCCCAAGCTATGCCCCAACTTACTGCTACATATTCTTTAAAAGGAGCTAACAATAAGTTGGCTAACAATAGCGAAACCACAACGCTTGCCATAACCTTGAAAGATATAGCTAAACTACTAAAAGTTAAATACGATGTTTTTGATGATTTACATTATAATTGACTGACCAAAAAAGTTGTTCACTACGTTCGTATGTATGGGAATTCCTTTATTCCACCACAAGTGTGGGAGTATCGTGTATCGTTAGAATCTTTACATCATCCCGAGTGACATGGGCTACAAGTATTTTTGAAAAAAATTAAATGTGGTGGCTGTATGACGCGTTATTCGTTTTTTTTTTGCAGGGTAGTATTTTTTTAATTTTTTGTATTACTAACTTGTTTATTTTTTTTAATTAGTGGCTTGTGTATATGTATAAAATCAGGTTAAATTATTTTCTCTTATGGCAAAGTTTCCTTAAATTGATTTTATATAGTCCTGATCCTATTATCTAGATTTCGAATATCAGTATTCGCAGTGTTTTCTGAAATTATTAGAGTTTCAGCGCACGTTTGAAATTGTGTGGAAGCTAGGATACACCTGATAATTGTATAACAATTTAAAAGCAGATCACGAGTATACAAGGAAACAATATCTCAAAGTAGGATGTGGTTAAACTCTTAAGTGGTGATCTCACACGTGGTGATCTTTCACCTTGTGTATCTCTCTATTATTGTTCCAATAATTGTTTTTAAACTTTTGCGACTTGTGTGCATATTAGATGTGTAAATCGGGATTTAATTGCGATCATATATAAGGTTCAATACATTTTTGTTTATCCAAATTTGCGAGTGAATTGTACCGATCGTTATTACTATCATCGATTATTGTTCCAGACCTGGGTTTTCCTTTTGACCAAGAACGGTGCAGTATTTTTAAATCATAAGACACATAAATATTTTTTTTTTGAGTAGGTACAGTTTTTAGTTCTTTTTTCAAAAAAATATTTTAACTTAACCATCTTAGGCATCTTTTAATCATTATGACGTACATTTACATAAAATTTTGTCAATTTTTTAAATTTTGTTTATGGGGTAGGGGGAAACGAGCAGACGGGTCACCTGAGGGTAAGTGATTAACGCCGCCCATGGGCACCTGCAACTCGAGAGTCACAAGTGCGTAACTGGCCTTTCAGGTGGGAGTAGGGGAAGTTAGGGGAGAGGGGAGGGGGGTGAGAGGGGAGAGCCGAAGGGGGGGGTAGACAGGGGAGATGGGGGGGAAGATGGGGAGAGGGAAGGGTTAGGGCCTCCGGTAACCTCATTCGTTCGGCGTTGCTTCACTGCCGGTTTTCTGTGTGTATTACTCCGGCCGAGCCGGCCCATACAAAAAAAAATGTAACAAAATTCGTTAAACTTAGGTAGGTAGGTATATTAATAAATTTGATGTAACTTTCACTTTTATTGAAACACATAGGCACATATATACAAATATATACAAGCAACACAGAACATTAACTCCGTCACTAAGGACTTTACAAACATACAATTACACAAATTACACCCTAAGACACTATTCAACAAACAGTGATAGTGATATTCCACTTCTTAGTAAAATATTTATGCATTACAGCTCTGAAGCCTATGCCATAAAAAGAAAATCAATGTCCATTATGTCCAGTTATGACCTTTATAACAAATTTAGGTATCGCGTAGGTATGTAATATTGAATACGTTGCATGACGTCATTCCCCTGATTGCTGAATTGCTGTATTGTTCAAATGCCATGTATACGTAACTTCTATTGAACTAATCAAGTTAAACTGTACAGGTGATTTGATTTTTGTACCACGTGATCTGCAACCGATAATGGAGGAGTCTGTCCGATTTTTAGGGTTCCGTTCCTGAAAAGAAAAAAAAGGGACCCTTATAGGATCATTTTGTTGTCCGTCTGTCTGTCTGTCAAGACCCTTTATCTCAGAAACCCGTTAACGCATCAAGTTGAACTTAATCCTACTAATATTATAAATGTGAAGGAAAGATGGATGGATGGATGGATGGATGTTTGTTTCTCTTTCACGCCGAAGCTACTGAACCGATTTACGATGAAACTTAGTATGTAGATAGCTGAAGACCTGGATTAACATATAGACTTTTTATCCCAATATTCCCACGGGATCGGGACTTACGCGGGTGAAATCGTGGGGCGCTGCTAGTACTTACCAAATACTTATGTCTGCGGTCTCTTGAAACTAAAAAATCAAGCTTCTCACTCAACGCAATCAAAAGATACGGTCATTTAAGTCTTTGATTTGACCAAAATTTGAGCATTTCGCAACAAAATCAGAACTTCAATCGTTTGTTGTTATATCCGATAAAAAAATGTTTTTTTTTATTATAAACTTATATTTTACGGATCTAAAGTTGACTTTGCCGTGAATCGATGTATGGGAGAGTATTTTTAGAACTGCAAAGTTAAGTTTGTCCTTGAGAAAAGACGGGGAAAACTCTTTTAGAATTGATTCCTGAGATGGACGTACTATCTACATACAAGTTTGTTTGCTTACGGAACCCTCGGTGCACGAGCCAGACTCGCACTTGTCCCATTTTTGGTGAAGAAATAACAAAGTTATCATATTTTAGAAACGATGACAAGCCAATAACATAAACTCTTCATACTAGTTTTGTCCTTTTCTATATTAATTTATGTGTGTCAAGAGAAAATGTTATTATGATGTATGTAAAATGTATGTATGTGAAAATGTAATTATATATATAAAAATGTTATATAAGACAAAACGTTATAAAGTTAAAACATTGAATATAGGCAGAAGAGGACTGAATTGTCTACATATAGACTGCATGCAGTATAATAGCTTTGCAGCAAAACTTCATTTTGAAATATCAGGTAATATAATTAAGGAGTGCAAGGCGGCACTGTGACGCGCATAGTTGATATAAAGGTAGTTAGTTGTAAACAGGTCGGCGCCTTGATGTAGGTAGCTAATATGAACTACATGATAGTTATCAATTCACTTTAAATAATGTCTATGCTCATTTTCTTTTCGTGGTAGAGTCATGCTTCGGCACGTATGGTCCGGCTCGACTGGAGTGATACCACGGTCTCACAGAAAACCGGCTTGCTTTTCGCCGCGTGAGTGAGGTTACCAGAGGCCCTAACCTTTCCCTCTCCCCCTCGTCCCCTCTCTTAACCTCTTCCCGCTCTTTCCCTCTCTCCCCCTTCCTCTACTCCCACCTTAAAAGGCGGCAACGCACTTGTGACTCTTGAGTAGCAGGTGCCCATGGGCGGCGGTATTCATTTACCATCAGGTGACCCGTCTGCTATATTATAAAAAAAAATATTTCGCCAAGTCAGGCAATAGAATAACTTAAAATAGTGTGAAAATTGCCGTCCAGTTTTATTTCAACATTTTTAGTTCATTTTATAATCGTCAAATTATCATTAAAAATTAATAAATGACGTGACGTCCTGGCTAGGTATTTCATACAAAAATATAAAGAACCTACCGTTTTTACGTAAAAAAAATACTGATTTGACTTGACAGTCATCTACTCTATTACGGTCGTAACAGAATTTGTGTCTCTCTCAGAGAGATTTAAATTTTTCTCCAGGCACACTTTTTGATAGTACAGCTTACTTTTACATTTCTTTATTGATAGTATCGTATTGTATAGTTATACATTAAAATACTATACAATACAAATATATATATTACAATCGAAAATCAAATAATCACTTTACGTCCTTCCAAACACAAGTACATCTAAGATGTCACAACCCAGAACTGAAAATTACTTTGTCATACAAAGGCAATCAGTTTACCATTAGGCGTGTGCTGGTACAAAAAAAGATCATTATCTACAAAACATTATATTTATTCTTAATATACATATATGATCAGTTTTTTAGTATTTATAAGTAGATAAGTTTCCAGTCATCTTATGAAGGTACAAAATGAATTAGGAGTCTGGGCTTAGTGGTCATTTCTCGAGAATCTCTTCGAACAAATCTTCTTTTTAAAAAAAGTGTGTGTGTGTGTGCATTTCACGCACGGCAGAAGTGAAACTTCAGAAAAGTAGCCTATGAGAGAATGAGAAATAATAAAAAGTAAAATCAACAGAAATAATTTACTATTGTTAATAAATTTAATTTTAGATAATTTCTGTAAAAGTTATTGGTCAAATTATTTTATTTTTATTTTAGTCAATAGGTACAGACAACAGATCAAGATATACAAAGAATGGCCTTAATAATAAACAGTAAGCAAACCTGAAGTCCAGTTACAACTGTACACAACTTTCAAAACAAACAATACTTCGTTTTCAATATAGATTAAGGTTGGATTTAAATGTAAATTTGTAAAGAATCAATTAAGTATAATTGAAATAGGGAGAAAAAACAACTAAAATAAATTTAATACGCAAATGCATAAAAATTACACCCCGTTAACATATAGTACGCAGGCGCAAAGACAAAGATTATAGGAACTTCATTGTAGGAACTTTGTCATGATGCTTCCGTTTCATCGAATTTCAAATCTCAACGATTCTAAAGAAGTTTCTACCAACCCTTTTCTGTTCTTTTTGAATACAGCATACAGTATGCAATTCTTCAAAAAGAAAGCCTTAAGAAAAACTATAGTAGGGAGGCCTTAAGACGCTGGAATGAGCGCTCAAATAGAGCGCTCATTCCAAATTTCTGTTTGACGGTGAAGATCGCGTAATATACAACCAAAAACAGTAAAATAAATCAAGTTCTGAATTTGACGACATGGAGAAATTTTCCGCAAAGCTATCGACTGTCATTAGACCCGTACCCAAGGTTGACGACCAGATTACCAGTAGACAGTAGTAGAATTATACATAATATATTTTACATACATAATTATATTTTTTTTTTTTCTCCCACGAAGATCCATACAATACATGATTTCTTCATACAATATATGAATCATGTAGGTAAATAAAAATATTGGCGTTTATTGATTTTCTGATATCAATATATTTTATCATCTGGGTGATAATGAAGATAATATTTTGTTATTGAAACGTGAAGGCGGTGTTTAATAAGATATATAATCATAAATGTTACTCTTATGGTCCAATAATCAAACATTATTTAGGTTAGATTCAAAGAATTTATTCTCATAAAATATTACAAATCCACTTATTTGAGAACAGAGTTTTATATAATTAATTTGATATAATGGTCACCACAGCCATTCGATAGTTTTAAGAAGATTTTTTTTTTATTACTATTTATAATTTTTTTTATTCTATTATTCAGAAGTATAATTCTGTAATAAATGTTCAGACAACTGTAACTTAAAACTGTTAATTGGACTTATATTCTCTCTGTATATAAGGGTATTTTGTTATATCGTTGTGCTCTTTCGAAGGTTAGGGATTTCTTCCCGTAGTTGGTTCGAGTTTTAGACAAGACAAGTAGGCAGGACGTTGAAGGCTAAGTTTTGTCATTTCGCTGATTTGCGAGAATATCGACATAATTCAAAATTCAGTCGAATTAAACTAAGTATGCCAAACGATCATAAATCTTTGATATTTTATCGTGAACATCGATTTCGTGCTAACGTTAGTTTTAAAGCGACAAGTTCATTATATATTTGAGACAACACACTCTAGCGGAAATCACAAATTCATTGCCATTCTCTAAAATCAATAATTTTTAGTTCCGTCACTATTCTCGCAAACCAGCTATTTGTGATTTTTTCGTAAAAGTCAAATTAGTATGGATAGTTTTATTATTGATTATTCTGACTACAATTCAAGTGCTATAAATATACTGTATGTATTACGACTTTAAGCGTTTAATATAAATTACTTTACTAAATATACAATAATATAACACAATTACCTTAATTTAACTTAAACAAACAATTCAGTTCTCTTCTCGGCTGACTTTTTCAAACTACTATAAAAATAACATATAAAGTATTCCTAACCATTTCGCGCCTCACCATTATCCGCCATTTTCCTCGACGGCCAATGGCGTGGCTCCGACAATATAGTTAGTCATAATAATGTCTATATAAGCCTATTTAATTAAATAGTACACTTTTTAATCACATTATGTATCGTTATAATTACGGTATATTATTACAATCATATTTTTATGGTTTTTTCCATTTTTATGATGATTTAAAAAAGAGTTTTTGGTGTGGCGACAACATGTATTATAGCAAGTGTAAGGTATGTATTTCATGACGTCAATTAATATGTAAACTGAGAATCAAGGGGTTGTTGTTTACTATTTCAATACAGCTAAGGTGCTTGCCAATTGATATCAATGGCCAGGATTATCTACTAACCTGATAGTGTCTCAACAACATGTTGGAAGACGGGAAGAAGGGTCCTCCCAGGTTGGTGGCAAACCTCATGTGCATGTTAGTCACAGGGCTCGCTGATATTGGGTAAATATTAGCCCGTTGATTCTAGTGAATAGTCTGCGGAGGCAAAAAAAGGTTTTGCCTCTTCAGAACCTTCATTGAAAGCGTCAATATATAATAAAATATAATATATGTCAATGTTACTTTAATGAGTACTTTTCTCTGAGAAGTACATTTCACATTTCAATATCTCCTTATTTTAAACAATCTGTTGAGAAACAATGTTTTTTTCTGAATGAAATGTACTTTCTTTCGTTATTTGTACCCTTGACAACGTGTAGGTAACTTCCATGATGATCGGTTACGGCGTGAGAGCGTAACAAACAAACAAACTCACTGTCGCATTAATTTTATTAGTTAGGATTAGGATTTAATATCTAGTTATAATCTTCATTAATAAATTGGCTATTTCAAATCGGACTCAAGATTAGTGTCTTTAAAGGTATAAACTGTGCTAACTTACCTATCTTTCACAGGTTTAATTAAAATATATGGTTAACTACAAATACCACTGCCTCTTCGAATCATTTCGATCCATTTTCCGGTTGCCTGAAAGAGTTTACATTTTTATAAATTAAGTCCGACCTTTGTACATTAATCGTTCGATTGTGATATAGTATTATACATATATATGTATTTTAATAAAATTATGCTATGTCCAATCTGCAGAAAATGTTTTGTGGTTGAAAGCACTAATATCTAGAACAAGAGTCGGTTTAATTAAATTATTTTTGCATACATATTTATTTTTGCCCAAGTCTTGAGGAAAGTTTTTAATACAGGCTATTTGACATCACTTTAGGATCCTTACGACCAGTGCAATGACCATAATATCAAGTAAACTACGGGAAACAGTTAGACTGTAAAAAAGGAATTTAAAACTCCTGCCAATTCTCTCACATTCGTCATTAATTACAATATTAGCCAATGAAGTCGTGCCGAAACAATGTACTGCAATCAATACACCATACACGCAACTATTGAAACTACAAATCGTATTGGTAATAACGTTGTGCAATACTTAAGGTTTTAAGTTCACCGATCTTTGTGAGTAAATAATAATTGCTGCACACGGTGTAAAAGCTGTAACAATAGTTAACTTTACTAACGGCCCGAGTGGTAGGTTTAATTTTTTTTTTTAATATTATAAGGGGCAAACGAGCAGACGGGTTACCTGATGGTAAGTGACTACTGTCGCCCATGGACACCTGCAACTCAAGAGTCACAAGTGCGTTGCTGGTCTTTGAGATAGGAGTACGCTCTTTTCTTGAAGGTTTGAAGGTCGTATCGGTCCGGAAATATCGCAGGCGACAATTTGTTCATGAGATTGGTTGTGCGAAGCAAAAAATTTCTGGAGAACCGCACAGTGGTGGACTGCCAATTAACCAGGTGATGGGGATGAAAGTTTTGTTGAACGATGGCGAAACGTTGCGGCCGGTATAAGTCCGAACAATTCCTTGGAGCACTCCCCATGATACATGCGATAGAGAATGCAGAGTGAAGCTACATCTCTACGCAACGCCAAAGGGTCAAGCCGATCTGAAATATCTTGGCAATCGATGATTCGAGTCGCTCTCCGTTGAATGCGGTCAAGAGGGAGAAGCTGGTACTGGGGCGCTCCTGCATATATATGAGAACAGTATTCCATATGCGGCCGAACCTGCGCCTAATTGACAAAACATTTATGTGGTTATAGTTCTTGAAAAGCGAAGGAGCATCCCCTGAGCTAACAGATGAAATTGACATTTCGAGTTGTTATGGCTGCCTTTAAATATCCCACTAATATTACAAATGTGAAAGTTTGGATGGATGTTTGTTACTCTTTCACGCAAAAACCACTGAACCGATTGCGATGAAACTTGGTATGTAGATAGCTGGAGACCTGGATCAATACATAGGCTACTTTTTATCCCGATATTTCCACGGGACCGGGAGTTACGCGGATGAAACCGCGGGACGCTGCTAGTAATGCAATAAATTAACTGCCTATTATGCTGTGTATGCAGTTTGACCACTGATCCTCCTAAATAATGTACATGCTAAATTATAATTGTCTTCTATCATGATTTCTAGTCTAACAATACATCCAAATCGAAAAAAGCACATGGACCGCTTGATAGTGATAGATCAGAGTTGCTTCTAAACATCGCCAGTATTCGGGATGTCACTTCTATGGAGCTTAAGTAACCCTAGTCAGTAGCAGAAATACAGGCTGTAGTTATATGTGAAATCAACAATTTTTCGGCATACCTTTTTGCATCATGTGCTGTACATCCTCCGCGCCTTTTACTAACTAATTTGGGGTCGGCTTTCAATCTAACTATGATACGGCCGAACTTGGAAATTTTACGTGAAGCGACTGCCATCAGACCTCCACAACCCAAGTACTAGGCGATATCGAAGTTCTGTAGTTAGACCAGGTTGTCGGACTTTTTTAGGGCTCCAACTACCCGTAAAGAATGGCACAGATGTTTTGATTTCGATCCGGGACCGACGGTTTAACGTGCTCTCCGAGGTACGGAGCTGTTTCAGTTTGTTAAGAATGGTCACCCATCCTGGACTGACCTGGCTAGTAATACTTAACTTTGTAATGTGTTAACATATTCGGTTACCACTTACTCACGAGCCCTGTTTCATGCTGTACAACACTACGTTATCTGTGCTGTTTAACGGACTGCTGCAGGTGCATCCCCTGGTTAAATTAACATTTACCCGAATTATAATATTTCCAGGCTTTGATAAATAAAGTGTAGGGTAAAAATAATATGGACAACAATCATATTAATATAATCTGTATTATCTTGGTTTATTTTTAGTAGATTAGTTAGATTGAAATCTTTAACCACACTGCATTATGTTTGATTATTGTATATCTACTGTTATCTACCTAATTATTTAATTTCTATTTTTGAATCATAGGGTTACTGGTAGTTTTAAAATACGTCATATATGTTCCAAAACAGAAGAATAAACAAAAGGTGGCTACACTGAAATTCGTCCAATGTCTAAGTTACCATGTGGGTGTAGTCGTTTCGAGTTGGACATGAACATACCTGCTTTATCATGTCATAGCGAGAAGTACCTGAGGATTCCACACAAAAAAGGGTTTCAATATTTTAACCACAGTAAAAGTTTTATGTTAAAGGTGGAAGTCGTGTCACAAGACAAAGTAAGCTTGTATTTATAATTCAAGTATATTCTTTTAAGGGTTACAAATAAACAGTTTTAATGATATGAACATTTCTTGGAAAAAAATAGTTATATATTAAGTGATGGCAGGCCTAGTCTGGTGGTTAGTGATTCTGACTGAGCCAGAGGTCGTAGGTTCGATTCCCACCCAAGACAAATAATTGTGTGATAAGTACAATCATTTTTCTTAATTTGGGTGTAATTTATCTACAATATTATAATAGTGTTTAGAAGTATATAACTGTGTTTATCCGCGGTCTGGTTACCATAGTACAGGCTCTGTCGATCGTGTGAGGCGTCTCAAGTTATTATTATCATTTTATTGAGGAAGGTTATAGATCTAAGGGAGGTCATAACACTACGCTATAACATAGCAAAAGGCATAAACGTTCAAAACCAATCACTTAAGCTGGCTAACCCGAGCTGAAATGCTGAGTAAAAATATGAAAAACTAGCAGCGCCCCGCGGATTCTCCCGCGTAAGCCCGTGGGAATATCGGGATAAAAAGTAGCCTATGTGTTAATCCAGGTCTCCAGCTATCTACATACCAAGTTTCATCGCAATCGGTTCAGTGGTTTTGACGTGAAAGAATAACAAACATCCATCCATCTAAACTTTCACATTTATAATATTAGTGGGATAACTAACAGTTTCGTATTAACACATAAAAAAACGATAAAATTGCGCATTTCAAGTTCTCGGTCATCATAACATATCGATAAATACATGCTTATCACACTGTAGTTAGATATAAAAATGTAGCATTATAATCACAATGTCGCCAATGTAGAATCAGGTGTATATATATCTGTTTTGAAAGAGCTTGTCTAGAGAATTATATCTATATATATATAACTGTGGGAGAGCCATGCTTCGGAATGTATGGGCCGGCTCGACCGGAGTGATCACAGAAAACCGGCAGTGAAGCAATGTTGCATTGCTTTTCGCTGAGTGAGTGAGGTTACCGGAGGTCCTAACCCTTCCCTCTCCCCCTCTTCCCCTCTTCTCCCCCTATCCGTAGTCTCCCTCTTCCCCTTTTCTCTACTCCCACCTTAAAGGCCGGCAACGCACTTGTGACTCTTGAGTTGCAGGTGCGCCGGTAGTCGCTTACCATCAGGTGACCCGTCTACTCGTTTGCCCTCTATCACATAAAAAAAATCTTTAATCGTACAAATATGATTTTTCAAAATTCGATCACTGTGACTGTTAATGCAAGGCTAGCCAATCTTCCTTGAGGGTCTTGGTAGGTTTTGTTATAAATATACCCCTCCCGCCACCATTATGTAAAATAGATCGTTCTTTGACCTCGGGCTTTTAATTTGTTGCATTTTGAATGAATGTAACTCTGCCATTGCCATTGGTGTTTTAGTGGTTTGACCTTAAGAAGATGTTGCAATGTCATATCCTACCTTAAAGATAAACTCGGCGAAATGGCTTAGATTTCTGGGTTGTATAAATTGTTATTGAGTTCCCCGTTGAAGAACAGACATGCACCCACACACACACACACACACACACACACACGCACGCACGCACGCACGCACGCACGCACGCACGCACGCACGCACGCAGTCACGCACGCACGCACGCACAAACACACACACAAACACACACACACACACACACACACACACACACAAACACACACACACACACACACACACACACACACAGACACACACACACACACATTTGCCGCATTTCTGATTCAAGAAGTCTTTGATATGTTTTAATGTAAAAGTATGTAAGTTTAGTTAGCCTCCATATATTTATCTTGTTTTACAGCCTCTATTTATTGATATCCTCCTAAGGTAACACCTCTATCTCGAACAAATCTCTCAGGCGAGGGCCTTACATTATACAACAAGCACGTAGCCTGCTGGGCGGTAAGTAGTTACATACATTCACGCCTGTATCAGTAGGGGTAGGCAGACGTGTATTAAACACCCACATTTTTGGCACCCTAACTATAATTTAGTACTTCTCACGTAATAGGGGGCAAGCCTATTGCCGCCAACGGGGCACTTTGGGAATTAAAGGTGGGAAAATTGGAAGCATATTGAAAGGGAAAGGTAGATAAGAAGGAAGGCAATAGAAGGAAAATGATATTGCTTATACGGATGGATTGGGAAATGTCACCATTAGCTTCAGAAGGTCAGGTAAAGTATACCTGTTACTCGAACAAGCTATTACCGGGAAGTTTGTGTTACTGTTACTGGTGACTAAATACTTGAATGTATGGGCTTCGGCACGTATGGGTTGGCGCGACCGGAGGCATACCACGGCCTGACGTAAAACCGGACATGAAGCAATATGAGGTCGATCCATAAATACCATATTTTACTTTTTTATAATATTTTCAGTGCATCATCATAACTTTTTATGTATTTAGAAAGTATTTAGGAAAAAATGACATATTCTGATTCCAAGGCCTCCCGGAGTTTGAGTACGAAGTCTTCCGGCGACTTAGCCCAAGGTGGCAATGTCACGTTGTTTACTTTGGAGCCGTCGTGACGTTCGCCAAAATTTATTTCATATTTGTTCATCAAAAAGTCTCCTTTGCCTTCGGTGTCGTAGAATTCCGGTACTAATTCCTGCAAAGTAGAGTTAGAGTGAGATGAAAATAAATTGTACAAACAAAAATGATGAAATATAGACAATTAATAATATTTTCTAAACAGACAAACGTCGTCGTGGGAGAGCCACGCTTCGGCACGTATGGGCCGGCTCGACCGGAGTGATACCACGGCCTTACAGAAAACTGGCAGTGAAGCAACGCTTTCATTGCTTTTCGCCGAGTGGCTGAGGTTACCGGAGGTCCTAATCCTCCCCCCTTCTACCCTCTTCCACCCTTCCCCAACTCCCACCTTAAAGGCCAGTAACGCATTTGTGACTCTCGAGTTGCAGGTGCCCATGGGCGGCGGTAGTCATTTACCATCAGAAGACCCGTCTGTTCGTTTGCCCCCTATACAATAAAAAAAAAACATCTTTATCAGCACCATCTCTACTGACCTTCCTCTACTATATGGATGGGAGTAAAAACAAGGTAGGTCAATTAGGCAACATGAACGTAAGCTTCAAACATTCAGAGGTTCAACTAAGGTTTGAACCATCGCTGTACCGCACTAGTGTCGTAAAAGACAAATGATCTGTTAAGAGCAAAAAGAGCACCTGCGTTTATGGATACTGCTCCACCCCTATTGGTCGTAGCGTGATGTTATATAGCCTTATAGTCTTCCTCGATAAATGGGCTATCCAACACTAAAATGATTTTCAACTCGAACCAGTAAGTAGTTCCTGAGATTAACGCGTTCAACCACACAAAAAAACTATTTAGCTTTATAATATAAGTACAGATTATATGTCAGCTTAGCTGATAAAAATAATACTAGTTTTTAATTAGCAAACGAGAGCTGGACTGACCGACTTTGTCTTAAGCAGGTCAGTCAACCATAAAACCAGTTGCATGCAACAAAATCATTTATCATTAAGATTTTCTAGGTAATCACGAATGTATAATGATAGGATGATTATTTCACGAACACTGATTAGATTACTGGTGAACATAAAAAAAATGTATCAGTTACATTTTAATTTAATCCTTACTACTTGTGTGTTTGCACTTTCATGTAGGTATGTACAAAAGTACTTACTTCTTGAAATGCTTCCACTCACTGGCTTGCGAAAGAATTCAATTACCGATGACATAACTTCATCACCCTTAATTTAATATGTAAACGTTATAGCTGCAGCAATTTTTTTTTATAGGGAGCATACGAGCAGACGGGCCACCTGATGGTAAGTGACTGCCGTCGTCCATGGACACCTGCAACTCAAGAGTCAGGGATAAGAGTACGTTATTTTCTTGAAGGTTTGAAGGTCATATTATATCATAATTTGTGCGAGGCAAAAAGTTTCTGGAGAACCGCACGGTGGTGGATTGCCAATTATCCAGGTTTCTTTGTTCTTCTGCAACACCTACACGGTTAATCATCTTTGAGTACCAATCGCAATACACCAACCTTTTGTTTTCATTCTATAAAAACCTACGGGTTGTAGCGTATGGTTTCTTACATTTTCTGCAAACCGTGAGCGTTGTCCCAAATCTACAAAAAGAATAAAAAAAGTAAATATTATGTAATGAGCACTTTTACATTTTGTACAAAAGTTGTTGAGTAGGACAGTATTACCTTAGTGTTATTCGTAAAAAGTTAAATCATTTGACAACTTCACTATCACTATCATCACTATCACTATCATCACTATCACTATCATCACTATCACTATCATCACTATCACTACATATTATAAATCAAATTCCCCCGCGTCTGTCTGTTTTCGATAAACTCAATAACTTCCTGAAGGATTTTTATACGGTTCACCAATAGGCGGAATGATTCATGAGTAAGGTTTAAGCTTAGATTATATATAGGTCCAGATGCCTAATCCGTGCCTCAAAACTGAAGCCAAAAAATACAAGCGTCTAATATAAATATAAGCGTCTCACTCGTCACACGCGAGCGAACGTTCGCCGCTGAAGTACGTCTCGAGTCGCTACTTATAATATTTAAAAATGCCTGCTTGTGCTGTCAAATTCTGTAAAAATTATACAAAAAAAAATCTTAAGTGTCCGAACATCACATTTCATATGTAAGTATTCTATTTCCTAATGTATTTATAAACAATAGAACAAAATTTCAAATTAATAAAATTACGACGCCATTACTAGAGATGTTGCCAGGATGTGAATTTCATTTACCCATAACGCATTCTAGCAGTATATATATTTTTCTTTGCCAAACTTGTTATTTATAGAAAGACGAGAAATATGCTTAACGTTAATGTTCGCGAAACTGGAATCCTTCAAATATTCTTAATTTCTAAACTCTAGCACCCGGAGTTCAATGTGTCCGTCAAACGATACTTTAGCTGTGGGATTGTACTCGTATTATAACTTATTATTACTACTCCTAACGAACACAGCTATAGAGCACTTAGGACTTGTAAAATTTTGCTAGTTTCTTGATACTTTATAAAAATATATATCCAAGTCCTACAAAACAAGGCAAAACATTTACTTTATTTTATCAAGTAAATGTTTTGCCTTGTTTTGTATAAATATAATACATAAACACATAAATATAATACCTTTTGTTACTCTGTTCCTGTGAATAAAGTTGCATTTAATTTTATTACTCAAAAGAGCTTTTATGTTACATTTACCATAAAAAAAAATTACTCTTATTCTCATATTTTTTTCATACGGCCTTATATGAAAATCGATTCTTAAGGAGGAAACTCTAAAAAAAAAATGTCTTGAAAAGAAACCAAAAAAGTATTGTGATAAATATATAGTTCCTACTAAGTAGTTTTATTTTACGTTTGTCTTTTTAACTAAACGAATTAAATGAAAAAAACAAAAAAATGAAATAAACGAATGTTTGTAACTGATTTAAATACATTCAAAATGTATTTATTTAATATTACTTACATCAAAAAAAATAATATGTTTAATAAAAAAGTCCCGGAATTTTGGGGTAACCGGTTTTACTACCAGTGCATAGAGCACTGGTAGTAAAACCGTCAATGCACACAAGCATAAACATTGTACGTAGACACTCGCGTTGGGCGGGGTTAACTCACACAGCACCAAAAAGTGGCTTCAAAGTAAACGGTGACTTTTGTACTAGTCACGGTATCTGGACCTATATATAATCTAAGGGTTTAAGTGTATAATTAATTAAGGTTTTGTGTAAAATAATACACACACGGCCGTCTGATCCCAAACTAGGCAGAGCCTGTACTATGGTAAGCAGACTGCTGATAAACATAGTATATATTTAAATACATACATATTATAGATAAATTACACCCAAACACAGAACAAATAATCGTGCACATCATCACACAAAAATTCACAAAATATAAAATGGTTCATATATGACGATCATTGTTGAAGATGTCGGAAAAAAATCCAATAAATGTTTTGCTATCCGGGGCGGGTTGCTAGTATTACCTAATACCCTATCAGTCCATTGTTTTATTGTCTTCAGTTCTTGACTAATGTCTTCCATCGCTTCTGATACATTTTCCATCATTATCACCTTAAACTTGAAGGCCATTGGCTATGTTCCTATCATTTGTGTAAATATTGATCGTTACTCACCCATAGTCATTATGTATCTACTACTCTGTCAAGAAAGTACCGGGAAAAGGTCAATAAAACACTCATATGTACGAGTTTTTGATAAAGACGATTCACCGTATGCTTTCTGTAACATTTTCAGCGACTCTGAACATGAAATTTCATTTGCAATGCAAAATTCGAGACAAACTCTTTGTTCGATTTTTTTATCCCATGTAGCTTACAAAATCGAGTATATAATGAAAACAAACTAAATGACACATTTTGCTCAAACTTCGCGCCAATATAGAAAACAGTTGTTGCCAACTTAACCACAAAAATAATTATTTGAATTGAATTTGGAATTAAAATTAAATTATCAATTCCCGATACTTTTTTGACAGAATGTATTACGAAGCTAAACAACACTAGCTAGGTAAGGGTCATATGACCCGAATTCGAACTTGCACCGCTGATAATTTTAAAACAATTTGTTTATACAATTTCATACCTCGTGACTTTTAATGAACTACAGTTATCTTTAAAACAAAAGTATTTACAATGTAATATGTACAACATATTACAATGTAATATGTAAACATTGATAAAAATAGCATTCACCGACAAAGGCGGCAAGGGTCACTTGACCTATTCAATAAAAGAATGTATTTTTTTAGTGGGTAGGTTGATAATATTTAGTTTATTTTATTGACTGATCGTGTAAAACGGACCCTAGACGATCATGCGCCATAAAATGCGTTACGTGCTGTCATGCATGCATGCTTTTGTATTTTAGTTCCTATGTTTTGTTCATTACTCTAAGCGTTCTCGTTGAGTCAACTTAGTTATTTTTGATTTGATATTCCATGAAAAATGTCCCGGCATGTTCGTGAAGCTGAAATATTGGCATTACTGCAGTCTTTGCTAGAAGATCAATCGGATAATTAAGGTGAAAGTATAGCATTTCCATCAGAAGCTCAAGACAGTGTTTCCCCTACTCCTGCTTCTGAGTCAAGTTCTAGTGATGATTCAGACAACTACATACAACGCAACATTTTACCCCTCATAACAATATTATGATGTCACCAGGTGGAATATTATGGAAATCTATACTTGAAAATGGTGCAAAGATAACAGGTCGCTGAGGACGTCATAATGTTTTGGCTGAACAGTCTGGGCCTACGAAGACAAGTTGGAGAGAAATTCATGACCGTCTGGAAGCCGGAATAAGTTTTTTATAATATTTTAGATTTGTCTGTAATAAATGCCTGGGTGTTGTACCAAGAAACAAACAACAAAAAATACGTAGAAGAGGCTTTATTCTGCAATTGGCTGTCGAACTTCAGAAGAACCTACTCCTGAGACTTCATTGCAACGTTCTATCACCTGAGAAACGTCAGCATCTGAGTCAAGAAAGAGGCATAATTAAGTGTCTTTAACTGCACCAAACTCTTTGTAAAAATAAAACTAATAAAGTGTGTGATTTCTGCAAAAAACCTTTATGTGGAAGTTGCAATCAATCAAAAATGTCTACGTGTTATAACTGTAAATAATTTTTCCTAAAAATTAAACACACATTATTCTACAAATCTAAAATTATTAGATTTCTCTTTGTTCCTATGAATATCTCCTATTATTTCTACTTTACAATTCATATTATAAACATAATTAGAACTACAACAACAGTGATGGGTCAAATGACCCCTAACCGCCGTCGTAGGTTAGCTGTTTTTCCCGTCTTGCTACTGTTAAATACATTATTTGAAATGCAACGAGTTTTCCCATTGCAACCTGCCGACTAGGGAATAACTACTCTATTGAGCTCGCTAGCTCTGATAAGCAGTCCTACTCAACAGTAGAATTACCTACAACACTACGCTATAAGTATTACTTACTAAATACTTCTACTAATGAGTAGGTGTAGGTGTACCGCTTCGTTAAGACTGTAAGGGTTGTGGTGTCACCGCTTAGTTTGGCCGCGTGTTTGTTTGACAACCTTAGTGGTTTAATATATTTAATTTCAAATTAAAAAAAACACTATATCTTTTACTGGTACGGATAGTATTTCACAAGTCACTAATTACAGAGCAGTGGATATTCCGTGTCTAAGTCTATCGTGGTTGGCAGTGTGCATGTCGAATTTAGGAGGATTGCCTTATTTCTGTTTATGAACCTATCGCTCATTCCTGTACATTATTACACCTTACTGCGGGTTACATAATCACTAGTACACTAGTACAGTACATGAATCAGCAGTCTCTACCTACAGGCAGAGGGCCATCCATAAATTACGTTACACGAGTTTCATGACTTTTGGACCCCCCCCCGTCCTTGTCACAGGTGGTCACATTTATGTCACATATTTTTCATCAATTTCACACCCAGAACTGAAAATAGCAGTTATAAATTTTTTTCTTAAAAAAGTGTAGTAACGAGTATAGTCTTTCGTTTACAGGTAATGTTTTGTGTTTAATACTTTAGATTTCGCCACGTGACCCCCCACCCCTAGTAGCACAATGTCATACTTCGTTGACCCCCTCCCACCCGATAACGTGTGACGTAATTAATGGATGGATGGGGCTGACATGTCCTTATTGGATCAATGCCCCAAAAAAAAAAATATAGATTCAAAAAAAAAAAAATAATGGATGGCCCCTAGGTATGTACATTATATATAATATATGTGTATGTAGGTAGTCATTACATCACTAGGTTGAAACTCGCGCACTCATCAATACAATGTTGCTAAGAGTAAAAAACTTACAACCTATTACAACTTTGATTGTGTCTATGATGTTAAATTTATTAAAAAATATAATATGCAGAACTTGCGTAATGATTCAGTTTAATTGTTTATGATCATCGTATAAAAACAATTATCTTGAACAAAAGCAGATGTAGCGCCATCTGTTATTATGTTCGTGAATTTTTTAGTGCAGACGAATTTGACTTGCTACTTTCAGCAACCAATTAACCACTGGATTACCTAGTACCGCTTACTGCCACAATATGGCGAGATATGTATGTTGCATTTTAGACTTACAATTAAAAAAATAATGCAACCACATTCTATGGCCTATCTAATTTTATGTCAAACATAGATGCTTAAACCTAGGGGTTTAAAAGCCAATTGCTTGTCGACAGTAAAAGTATATAATAGGACATCGGTAAACTTCTATTTGTAATTGTTTTTCTTTCTTTAATCTGGCAGTAGTGATCATCTACCTAATAACTATTTTATAATCCATCTAATAACTCTCTCTTGTCTATTCGTAGCCTCAACTGACTATTTTTGTGGTACATTCTGTAAATAGCCGGGTTATTATAGAAATTTGCTATGCATTTTGTGGATTGTTGGTCATAATTTCGGCTTTTATAATTTTAGTATATTTACACCTATAATTACACTAGACTACGACTTCTCCTGTAAAGTAAATATCTTCTATAAAAGTAATTCATAAAATTATTCCTAAATAACTGCTCCACGCAGTTTCACCTACGTTTAAGGTCACTGCTCTGCCCTTAAGAGTCGTAGCGTGATATTACATAGTCTATAACCTTCTTGAATGTATACTCTATCCAATACAAAAAGAATTATTCAAATCGGACTGACAGTTCCAGATATTACCCCGTTTAAACAAACAAACAACTAAACAGAGAACTGTGTGTTTAGCTTTATAATATTAGTAAAGTATAGAAGTGTAGATAAATAGGTAGAAACATCGACTAACTTCCTAAAGCGGTCCCTAAACGATCATGCAGCCATGACATGCGTTACGTGCTGTCAAGACCGTTTAATTGTATTGATTGATGCGAATGATATGCAAACTACATACGTGCATGACATGCCAACTACGTGCTGGCAGTTGATTGACAATTCCTTTTATTTTCATATTTATACATTTATTTACTTATAAATCTGCCTTCGACAAAGACATTTCCATACCAGCGCAGAAGACCTCTTCACTGTACTATCTATATCGACTGAATAAAATGATTATACCAAGCGAATTATCATGTTGCATGATAGACTCACAATAGGTCCTTCATGTAGACTAATGATTCAGCATGTCATGCCGCATGATCATCTAGGGACTGCTTAAGTTGTTGACCACTTTACTGATAAAGGAAATGTATTATATGTAATGAAAAACATAAAGGTTTTGTAAAATTAAAGTGAAATCCATAGACATAGAAATATAGAGCAGGTATGCATGCACACGTAAAGTAATATAAATAAATTATTAAAAGAATTAGGTGATAAATAAGGTTGTTTTTTTTCGCAGTTGTAACTGGTTTAGCGTAACCTTAATATACAGTTTACTAGCTGCACCACGCGGTTTCACCCGCGTAAGTCCCGGTGCCGTGGGAATATCGGGATAAAAAGCCTATGTAACTACAAAAAAACTACTAAACCGATTGCTATGAATCTTGGTATGTTGATAGCTGGAGACCTGTATTAATACAGGTCTCCAGCTATCAACATACCAAGATTCATAGCAATCGGTTTAGTAGTTTTTGCGTGAAAGATTAACAAACATCCATACATAATCACAAACTTTCACGTTTATAATATTAGTAGGATTTATGTAGAAAATATTATTAATCACTGTTTTATGAATTTGCTACAAATTGAAAAGCGGTTTGGAGCACGTCTCACTAATTAATAACTTAACAGACAACCAATCAATATAAAAGAAGAGCCCCTAAATAGACGACGTAATAAAAATACCATAAAATACAATGAAAATTGCATTTTGTTGCATGTTATCGAAATATGCAATTTTATTAAATCTCTTTATTCGTTTAGTAAATCTTCTATAGATGCGTAGGTAAGTCTACGTACCAACAGATCTTAACTGACAACTGTATACTTAATGATAATAAATAATTATTAAATTTGAGTTATTTATTTACCTTAATTTAAAATTAATTATTTTGATTTATAATCAAAATCCTCAACATTTCTTAATATTGGTGTAATAATTAAAAGCCATTATATTTCTGTTACATTTACTTTCGACCTCTTATAAACTAACGCAGTGTCAACTAGACAGTTTTAAATGAGTTTATATCTACTTATGTGCTATATTTTACTTCCAGTCATAAGTTATAAATAAATAATATTGCTAGTAATAATCACATTTCACTTTGACTTAATTCTAGTTTCTAAGTTTTGAAATACACGATTATATAATTTATTTAACTACTTCCACGATTATTTCATATTATTTAACTACGTTGCAATAAGATTTTGCTTTCTATTTAAAAAAGAACGAAAGTCAAATCAGTGCTTCTTTATTAAATATTAAAATAGTACATTTTGTATATGGAGGGTAGATTTAAGTAGCACCGTCTTGTAGGGAGACCAAACCGAAAATGTGTCCACATGAAAGCAGTAAAAAATAGTTCAAGAACCGACCAGAGTGGCGCTAGTGTAAGTGACAAATGAGGGAAAAACACATAAATTTTGTGAGATGCCTTCTAAGTTTATTTTAATAAGTGTGCGCCATTACAAAGTGGACGATTCTCTTTGCTTGTTTCTCCCTCTAGCTATGGTGGCGCCACCTAAATACACACTTGTGACAGACACTTTTCATATACACAGATGGTACTCCTTACCTCGACTTTCCATAGTTCTGTAGATATAGTTCTTTTGTACGAAATAATGATTAATACCACCGTACCCACAGAACTGAGACCTATTTATTTTTAGTTCTATTGTCATACCTAACTATTCCCCAATCCTTTACTTTTAATATTTGGTTTGACAATTAAAAAATAAGAAACTTGGAAACAGTTACGAATATAGTTTTTCAAAGTCATACTTAATTTCATGAAGACAGTTAAACAATTTATTCTACCCAATGGATACTACTCTATTGTAAGAATATTGTTACCTACGTTAAAGGCGCATTGTTTTTTTTAAGTCTAAGACAAAACTCAAACATCTCAATTAGCAGATCGGTTGGATACGAATTCCAACATTCTCTTGAGCTTAGAATTCTTCTTAAGTATGGTGGTGCTTCCATATCGAGGGATATGAAGCAGAATTTTTGATTTAAGCGAATGACGCGTTTGAAAATCAACGATGTTAATCCCATTTCAATCAATCCATTAACAATACTGTATGTAGCTAGGGTACTAAAGCACTATCTGTCTAATATTGGGAATATTTTATACTTTAGAAAAAAAATTAAGGTCCTTTGAAGGTCTCATCAAATATCCTAGATAACTTGTTCATAAAAGTGATAGCAGTCGAGATGTGGGTCGAGTTAGTTATACAATAAAAAATCAGAAGTCACTGATACTTCGCTCAATTACTTATGCTAAAAGAAGAAAATGCTACAGTCGAGAATTCTACAATTACATTAATTACTTATCGTATAGATTGACACGGAGACGAACTAACGTACACTCTAAGTACTTGTAAATAAATTAATGTTCGTATACCCTATATTTTACAACTAAATTATTTTGGCACATGTTCCACAGATTTGTCTCTGGAATTCTCACAGAGACTATATAACTACAACTTATAGTTACAGGAAATTACTTTAAATTACATAATTATTAGTAGTTATTTAAATGTCGGGATAACTTGATGACTTTTTAATAGTGCGTAGTAACTATGCCGAGCGGTACTGGTACAGCAAATATCTACTATACGGGTTATAAGTACCATATATACATATATTGGTGTATACAAAAGGTTATTCATACGTTAAGTATTCTATGTTCTAATCTGCTTGACACTACATAGGAAAAAAAACATACATAATTCCTCTATTACGTGTGTTAGAGCAATTAGAACTACTTATAAGAAAGTAAAAGTTAGGGATAAACTTAGTTTTGTCGTTAAATAACAATATCATTTTCTGATCAATTCGATTTTTTTTTATTTATTATTAAAATGAAATTCGGGCTTGCTCACCAAAATTAATACAGGTATCTTTAAGGGATCGTCTATTAATCACGTGAGGTTCAGGTTGTTAAAAATCATCAAGTGGTTAATGGACTACCCCTGAGGTAATGTTACGTATATACATTACCTAAGCTTGTATTAATTTTTAACCAATACTACGGCTTTACTATCTAAAAATGCAGAAATGAGCGCCATATTGTGGAGGCAACAAGTATTGGTATATAATTTATCTTTGCCACCACCGTAAACTTGCTTGATAGTCTACGAAGAAATGAGTAACTGAACTCGAGACGTTGACTTTGGTCATTTTGACTAATCTGCACATGTAAAAAAAATATTAAAGGATTTATACATGGATGATTAGGAGATAGACTCTCCATAAGAAGAAACAGAAGAATCTCGTTTATCGTTGTTGTCGAATAGGGTTAACTCTACAAAATTAGAAAATTTGCGAAGTAATCCATAAAGAGTAGGTAATATTTACATTTAAAGGTTTTCCTTCCGTTAATTATAATAGTAATATGATTTTACAGGTAAAATAAATACCTAGGTAAATTCAACCCCGTCAAGGATATAAGTCTAAGAGATTATTCTAATCTTATTATTACAAACAAATAAGTTACGATACCTAGCATTTTTTTTTATAACTAACTTTTTTTATTGAGGAATATATGTAAAGTTTATATGTAGAAGAAGTGGCGAAAGCTTACATTTTTAAACAATACGTGATATAAATTTAAAAAGGATTTGAAACAGCAGTTATAAACATCTATAACTGGTACTATGAAAAGTCTACACAGTGATAGTTCAACTTATACTGGAAACGAATAGGCAGCTCGATTTATGTTACAAACAAATTTAAAATTTATTGAATTGTGGTCAAAATTCGACCGCTAAGCGTAGTAGTAAATATGAATAGTATGAATACTTAGCACCTTTAATCATAAACTGAATTCATTCTAAATTTATGTTTTTCGAGTTTTTAATAAAAACCGAATTAACTTCGTTAGTAGAATACGTACAATCCAACCGGATGTTGGACTCGAATAATAAAAATGACAGAGATAAAAGATCGTCGTTCTCTTTTCGATTAACTCCCGCGTACATTGGCGCACATTTCGATATCGGTAAAGTGAGCAAATTCAGCAATGAGCCATTCAACACAATTTTTATTCATAATAACATATGTTATTTTAGTACCAGGTAATTATTTAATATTATAGAACTAAAATTAAGAAAGTATTAACTAGGAATCTTTCACGATTTTACAAGATAATTTTAATATAAAACTGCAATATTTCCAATTACTCCGTTTACATCAAAAGTAAAATAAGTACGATTTTTTTTAACTCCTCTCTAAGGTGCATTCTTGATTGAAATAGTATAATTTTCTATCTTATTGTAATACTTCATTAACTATGCTACACATATCCATTTTTTGTAATTGATCTAACCCATTTAATAATTTTTTTGACGTCATCAATCTAAACATGTCAAACTTTAAATGCGATTTCCCACAAAATTGAAATTTTGAATTAATTCAGTTTTTGAATAAAGGTGCGACTTATAATTAATATTACGACACATTCATCACACTTAGTGACAGTACAGTATAGCTACATTCTAGCTCGGATACTTTTGTACATAATACCGAGCAAATACGACATTCAGTCCAGAGACTCCTAAAAATATTTGGCAAATTGTGGCATAGATCCCTTAGTAATGTACAATCTTCTTAAGTTCTAATTTACATTAATTTATATTTTGCACTTAAAGATAAAGTTCTCTGTATATTTCTTAATTTAAATAATCTAAGTTTAATTATATACATAGCTGTTTAGTATCTATCGAGATCTATTTTAGGTTTGGTAAGTTTACATCTAGAATAGTAGCAATTGTATCTACCTTAATCTAAACAATGACTTGTAAATAGAAGTGTTTTAGTAATAAACAGTCCATACGATTCAGATTTAGGACTTCCTTTGTTCCTAGTATTTGCCTTTATTTTGAATTGTAATCATTCTTCAGGAAAGTGTTAATACAACTTTAATTATTTTTCAAAAAAGGACATCTTTATTTTTTTAATTGGCAATCGCACACGGCAATGTTTCTGCATGCATGAGGGCTCCCTGGCGCTATGTTTAATTAGGACTATTGAAAATAGTAGAATATTTATTCTTATATTATTATCTTAAGTTATTCTATTTAATAAAGAATGTCACTATAAAATTTTGTAATTTAAAAGATAAAGTAACAATTTATTAATCTCACAACTTTTTACAGATTTGACTTTTTGTAGAACTGCGTTGCAATTTGCGAGACTTAGCTTTCTTATATGTTATGTTTCTGATGGGATTTTAATTTTCACGTAAGAAGTTTGGAGATAATATTAATAATACAAAATATCTATGTAATAAAAAATTGTTTAAAATACACAACAATAAATACACTTGAATTAAAAATCTCCTTTTTTGAAATCAGTCAAAAATATACATGACTGATTTTGTATTTGACTGATTTTGTATTCTAACCCTTGTGAAGTTATGATTCAGATCATTTCAAGTTTTTTGATGGCTACAGAACTGTAAACGCAAATGAATCAGTACTCTCATTTCCAGTGGCGTAGCTACCGGAGGGCTGGACGGGGCAGTGCCCCGGGGCCCCCAAGCTCAGGGGGGCCCTCAGACTCTGACTTACAAACTATAAATTTAACTAGTGAAAATTTCGCGCACATTTGGAATATAAATAAACCGGATTTTTTAGAACCAGAAGTTATCAGGTTTGTACTAGAGTTGTAACTAAACCACTATTTATATTAAAATTAAATTAAATTAAAACGGAACACGAATACGGATCAAACGATTTTAAATAGTTTAATTGGGGTCCCAGTTTATTTTTTGCCTCAGGGCCTTTGGTTACTTAGCTACGCCACTGCTCATTTCATCGTATACTCTAATGTAGAACATTACAGTAAGCCAAATAATGACTCAAGTATTAACACTGAAGTGTCTGAAACAAAACAACGGAAATGTTCGTCCATAGTAAAACATTACTAGATTTATATAATTTAATTTTAATAATTTGGAGTAAAATTCTACGCATTCAAAGTATATCTTATAAATCGTATTTATAGATGATTTATTATGCCCTTAGGGCCTTACGTAAAACATCACGAACATCGTCTCCTGATGTTAGAGTTTCGACATATTGGCCATCGAATTCAACAAGTGCTACGAAAAGTCTCGCGTTAGTCCAGTTTTATTTTGATTACTGCATGCCGAAATTTGTAAATTTTAGTTGGTTTAAATCGAGTATGTTTCGATAGTATACGTCAATCGAGTAGTGTTAGCCTAATGGTATAAAAATTCACGTTTCATCTTATAGTTTTTGCTCGATCCCGACCGTCTATTTTGCAGTTAATCAGAAATTATTTCAAGGAAATCTGCATGGTTAAGAGTGTTCAAAATATTTTCTAAGGTTTGCCAAAAAACCTGCATAAGGCCAGTATAGTAGACTATACCTAGCCTCTCTCATATTGACAACTGACAGCAGTGGGGGGCAGTTCCTGTTTTATATTTTTTACTCTACTTTTTTAATGGATATTACTTTCATCCGAGTTTTTTCGTTACATATTGTCGACAATCGTAGTATACCGATCTTGTTGGTATACTGCAGTTTGTATCTGAATAGTATGGACTGATTGCAATATTCAATTAATAGCCCTTGATATTCAAGGTTCCAATTTAACAGGTAATTCTCAAGATGGCGGGTCAGGTGGTGGAAGTGGGCCTGGAATGGGCCCCTGTAGAAGTTTCGCTGCAGCTGGGAATCCGGTTAAGTCAAAGCCTGGTGGAGGGACAATGCCGGCTGCTGTTGCTGTACTTTGCAGGTAGGCTACTAGTCTGTAACGTGTGATAAAGAATAGATTAGAATATTCTTTATTCTTAACCAATGTTATAGTTTTACAAACAATCTTATATTTAATGAAATAGTCCAAGCAATGAAAAACAAATCGGCTAAAAGAAGGAGAAATCAAGAACTAATAATATTTTATGTTCAAAGTAAATTCTAAATCGATTAAAAATCGATTTCTTCCAAATATTGATATTTCATTGCGTTAAAAATGTGTATTAAAACTGCAGCACTGTTACAAACAATAAAATGATAAATTAAAAAAATCTTCCAGCCACATAAATTATATATACAACGTACAAAATAAAGGTTTTTTTACTGGGTAACTTACTAAGTGCGAGTAGCACCTCTAGTATTACAAGCTTCCATAGGCCACAATAACATTACGTTTCTAGTTATAGATGAGCTGTATGCTTGTTTACATGACTTGTGACATGACTTAAGAAGCACTAACATCCTTTGCAGTCAAAGTCAAGAAAAAGACCATTTTTTTATTTACTCTGTAATAAAATGTTTTCTGGTACCTGCGCAGTTCCTCCAACGCGCTCGCCTGCATCAAGATGTAATTCTTGGCAAGTAACAGCGTTGCGATCTTGGACAGCTTACGAACAGACGGCGAGTGAGCATATGGGATCACTCCACGCAACTCGTCCAAAGCATCGTTCTGGAACCACACCAAAAACATCAGTTATAAATTATGCAACATAACGAATTTCCTATTTTCTAGAAAGACTTTGCCTTGACTTTAATGACTAGGAATACCCAAAATAGATTTATTTTAAATTAAATTGATAATAACTTATGAGATATTACGCTTTTCGTACGTAAGGGTTACGACGTACACATATGAAATTATAGAATTTTTGGAAGATTTACACCAATCGATGTACTGTATTCACAGATAAGTAGCATATTTGGTACTAGATCTACCCTTCTATTGGTTGCTTTGCTTGTTTAGGTCTCGTAAGAAGTATTTATTAGTATAGCAAAAATCCTGGCATAGTAAAAGTTTAATGAAGCGCTGTTATTTCATACAGTGCATGCATATTAGACGAATGTATTGTCGAATCGATTCTATTGTCATTTAGTTCTTAGTACTGTCCGTGAAGTAAATCTTTGGTATAAATGCTAATAAAATTTGTCATAAAATTGAAATGTGAAATCTTACAAGATCATGCATACGGCGTCGTTCTCGGGCGTTGATGTTTAAACGCACGTTCTTCCCCTGACGCATTTTCTGTTTTGATTTCGACTCGTTGATAGGTCTGCAACGTAATATTTAATAACATATTTAGTTAGTAAATGAAATTAGGTAAATTTGATAATTTTTCTTACTGCAATTTTAAAATAAACTTCAAGAACCAGCAGTACATTGCCACGTCAGTAATATTTAATTGTACTGAGTAATAAATTTTATTTTTGCATAAAATGTTAATGACAGTCAAAATAACGTTTTTATACACCAAGGCATTTATTTTAAGGTAAGTATTTAAAGTATTTGTGACAAAAACATAAAACCAAAATGATCGTCTCTTAAAATTTATTTTTGGATCCAGAACGTATCATAACCAGATAGTTTTTAAAACTAGGGTAATAGCTTAAAGATCGGAAAAAGATTTAAATTGTCTCGTGTAAGCTATAAATTACAATTTTTTATTATGTGTTGCTTAAATCTGGAAAGAGTTAATATAAATAGTCACGGTAGACTTTAAAATAAAAAATGAAGGTTGCAGGATAGTGGTTTAGTCAGTAGAGTAGTAAAAAAATAAATATATGACTTTGAATTTTTATTCGTTTATTTTCGTTTTCATTATTAAAAATATAAAAGAGATATTAAGAAAAAACAAAATGGACCAATGCGAGTCTGACGCACCTATGGTTCCGTTAGCAAACATCGTCCATCTCGGTCTCAAGTCTCGAAGATGTTTGCCCGATTTTTCCGAAAGACAAACTTAACTTTGCAGTGCCAAAAATACTCTCCCATACGACAAAGTCAACTTTCCAACCGTAAAATATAAGTTTGTAATTACAAAAACCATTTTTTTATGTGATATAAGAACAAGTTGACGACTTTCATATTTTCTCCTTTACTTGTGCTGCGAGACCTTGCTTTTTACCAAGTTTCATGGTTCTAGATAGATTGGAAGTACTCTATAGGGTTTGCATTACCTGTGAAATGTTGAAATTTGTTAAAATGTAAGGCTTAATGGCCGTTTCATTTGATTGCGTTGACTTAGAAGCTTGAATTTTTACAGCTTCCAGGGACCGCAGATATAATTATTTGATGTTAATTACACCTTGATGCGTCCACGAATTCCTGAGGAAAAGAGTTGTGACAGACGGACACACGGACATCAAAGTGATCTTAAAAGGGTTCCTTTTTATTTTTGAATAACGAAATCCTAAAACGACGGAAAATAATAATTGGCGGGTCTGGTAAATACTTGTATCGAGTAGATTTAAAGTTGTACGAGTATACTAAATAAAATAAATAAAACTTACTTGATCTGTCTCTGTCTCTATTCTATAAAAAGCGTGGTGTGTGTCAACCACACATCAAATGTTTCAAATAGTTTATTGGTATTTATTATAAAGTTATTATAAAAATAAAGTAAAAAGCAGCCCCACGCTTTTTTAGAATAAAATTAATTATATTGTTAATAACTTAAGTCTTATTTTCAATTTATAATTTTTTTTTGTAACCAGTGTACTTTATTAGGTGGAGTTTATGAAACAAACAAGAAAATATTTTCTATTTTTAGTTCGTTTTACTATTAAAGTGTGTTTTTTAGTTTTTTAAGATTTATTTTATAAATCATCGTAATTTAGACTTTTTTATTACACGCATTATATTAGCTTTACTTGTATGTTGGTAACCGACTCCTTTGGGCGCGATTTTGACCCACTTGAAACGGCCAGATTTCATTCCAATTTTGCACACGTGTCAAAGACCGATGACAATGCAATAATTCGATTAAATTTTTTATTTTTTTTGTTGAATTTTCTTTAAAAGCGTGTTTTTTAGTTTTTTAAACTATAATTATTTTATTTCTATTAAAATTCTAATTAAAATATATTCTCGACTGTATTTTTCTTTTATCCCTTACCCGTCTCGTTCAATAATTATTTTTAATAGCTATTTTACCAGTACTAGTGCTAAATCTATTAAATATTTGACTTCAATGTTAAACAACAGGGTTTCCCAAATTGAAAATAGCAGATCGAAGAACCGAAATCATACATAATTGTTTCTTATTAGAGATTCATCATATCTCATTTGAGGTTTAAATTCAATTATAAAAAATAAATGAAAATGTAGAATAAAATAAAAAAAAATATATATTATCAAGAAAAATCACACTATACTATTTTTAAACGGGTAGTGGTCGACTGTTGACGAGTAATAAATAGAATGAAAGTTGGCATTACGTATTCTGTGCTCCCCTTAGGATAAGGGTGCACAGTGAGGTTGAGTGAACAAGTGGCAAATACTCTTTGTTGAACAATGAATAGGTTTATGTTGGACGATAACAAGGGAGAGGGGTGAATTAAGGAGCTTAGGAGAATTTAATGCCGGTTTGGTACTTGATATCCCTACCAACCCTGAACAGTAGTATGATTATATATTATCAAAAATACTTCATCAGTGTGTTACTTTTAGGACCTATTATTGGATCTGTTGAAGTAAACGCAATTAGAGGTTCTCTCTAGCCAGCTCACCTGCGGACATTATTACCTTTTTTGTTGTATATATTTTCTTCTTTGCATTTGTCTCTCTGACGCGACTGTTCTATCTGACTTTATAACCGTCTATTATTATATTGTAAAATACGTTTATCGTAGTAAAAGCATTGTAAGTATTCAAGTGCTTTATTTATTTACAACAGGTTCAAATAATACTAACAAATAAAACTGTGAGTGAGGTTGTGTAAATTTAGCATGCATTGTGCCGAATAAGAGGTTCATTCAGGCTGTCGTTCATGACACGGCATGCATAGTGAGGAGGTTCCTAAGTCAGAAGTCCTAACCATCGTTAGAAAGGATAAGCTTGTTACGAACGGAGTCACTACTTTCGTAGTCCTTTTTATTAAATTTTCACATACTTACGATTAAAACACTATAATGATCAAGTAATAATTAAATAAATTAATAATTTAATTTTAACACTGTTTAAGCCGTAAGCCTCCAAAAAAAAAAAATAAATAAAAAAAACATATATATATATGCAATATAACAATATATATATAATATAACAATAATAAATAAATTAGGGTTTTTATCCCGATTCGTTAAATAAGTCATGACGATGAGTCAAGTGAAAATTATGTATTTCTGAGATAACAAAAAAAAAAAAAAAAAAATCCACAGATTTAATTATTTTGCTCAATTCATTGCTTTTTTTATGCGCATAATGTAAGACGTTATATGCTTATAAATTTAGTGATTAAAGATTACGATTAAATGTTTTAATTGTGGATTAAATGCTTTAGGTGTAAAAATATATTTATTAAAATATTTAGGAAAAACACTTGTTTTGAAAATGTGAATCATATCAGTAAACTATACACTGCCAGAGACATATCAATAAATCGAATAATACACTTTATGTTATTATTACTCCCACTTATACTAGGACAGTGCCACTCTCGGAAGTTTAATTTATAAGAGTTTTCCTCATGTTAAAAATATACTGGTGATTATGCAATGTGCGATTTAGCACATTGATGCTTATTTATACAACGCCTTGTTTATCAACAGCTGGTTTTAAGACATGGTGATCAGAAAACAAATATTTATAATCCAAAATGACTTTGTATCATGCTTTAAAATTAGTACAATTGATTGATCATAGAACTTTGTTCATATTAATGATAATAAAATATAGCACGATACGTACCATGTGCCCATGGACGTATTGAGGGTGGAGCAGGTGGAGGAGATATGCTTACATATTAGTGTGAAATTCGTCATTCGCCACCCCTGAACCAACATGACCAAACCCTGGGCCGAAAGCTGGGTACGCCCATGCACGTGCCAATCTCTCAATATCTTTTGTCATTGGAATAAAGACACAAGGACTGAGGCACTTAATATACGATACATACTGAAATACACAAGACAACAGAACCACGTGTTTTATACATACATACATATGTTATTTTTACTGTGTTAGTTAGATAGCTAAAGTTGAGACAGTCAAACAGAGACATAAACAGACGAAAAAGCAAACAGACAAATAGAAAGACTATCAGACGGATAAATAGCAAGAGAAACAGACAGATACAGCACCAGACAAATAGGTAGACAAACAATAACAAACAAAAGATTGAAAAACAGCACGATAAACAAACAGACAGACAAATAATTCCTTAAAAAACAAACCGACTTCAAAAAAAATATATTCCATAAAAGACTTTTATGGTTTTCTCATGGATGCCATTGTCAGAACTGGATCAGCACCAGCTATCAAATAAAAAAGAATCATCAAAATCGGTTCACCCAGTCGAAAGTTCTGAGGTAACAAACATGAAAAAAAATACAGTCGAATTGAGAATCTGTTCCTTTTTTGAAGTCGGTTAAAAAAGCAGATAAATACACAAGCATACAGATAAACAGACAGAAATATATTGGAAATTACATTTACGGCACCTATTTCATTTCATGTACACATAAGATCACTAATAAAATTAATGTACATTTCTTAGCTTTTTAGTTTTTATGTCCACTGACTATAAATAATGTCACGGGATTTATATATTATATAATAGTATTTTATGGCAAAAATTCCACGGTGTTGAAAGTTTTACGAGTTATGTATGAGAATACTATCCCAGTTGCTATTTGTTATTGAGTTAAATTTAAAATACATTAAGACTGTAACCTATTATATTACCGTGTTTGCAAAATGTAGGTGTGTGTCGAAAATTCTCTTACTTACTGATTAAATGTAGATCTTATGATGTATTTGTTCCTTTGTCGGATTAATGAGCTAGTTGTTTGTTTATATAAAACTATTGTTAAAACAATGTTGAATCTAATAGAAACAAAATGTTCTGGAATGTGTTGAAATATTTGAGGTTATAATTATATACCTAGTTCTTATTTCAAGATTTTCTTTAGATTGATTATATTAACAGAATTTCCATACAAATACGATACGATTCTGCTTTATTTACTATCATTCGTTTCCGTATTATGGTATAGTGTTTCTCTAATCTTTATGAAGATACATGAGCTTCATAAAAAATCAGGTCTTTAATATGTCCATGTCTTTTATCTCATATTTTCTCTCGTTAAGTTTGCTTCTTTTATATCATAACGTAGATGTTTATTAATTCATGACTTTTTTATCTATTTAGGTAGGTAGACCTCTACCTAATGTCATTATTGTGTGAAGAATTATACCTGTAATTCTTAACACAATCATGACATTATGACTCTTCAATACGGTTATGGTACGGTCTTCATTTCAATTAGGATATACGGTTTTACTCACGTGTATATTTCGGGGATGCCCGACTAGTTTCGGACCCGATGGACCTTTATCAAGGAGAAGGGCGTCCTGCCTCCTCGGTTGCACGTTCCTCAATACGGTGCATTTTATTAATCAAATTTTTCGGGTATTATTTTACTGGCCTATATCAGTAAATATATTTACAATGTTTACATGGCATCCCCATATCCGGTTTGTAGTATTTTAGTCACGCGCCAGTTTAAATATTTAAGTGATACCAGAATGAAAAAAAAACGAATGCTAATCTTATACAACCTTTTTTGATTCTTTTTAGTTCTTATTTTGATGTTAAAGTTTAATTTTAAATATAATGTAGAGCATATTCACGCTATTAATACTAGCGGTCAATGGGATAAAAATACTTGTCGTATAGGGGAGGGTAGATTTAACAATAGGGCCATTGTGCACAGATGCTATACTACAAACGTTTCGCAATCATTTTAGACATATGTGCTTTTGATTTTGTGACAGTTTTAATGCTTTATTATATGCAATACTAGCAACCCGCCCCGGCTTCGCACGGGTACAAATTATACACCTAAGCCTTCTTCATGAATCTTTCTGTTTATTAGTGAAAACCGCATGAAAATCTGTTCAGTAGTTTTTCAGTTTATCACGAACAGACAGACAGACAGACAGACGCGGCGGGCGACTTTGTTTTATAATATGTAGTGATGATGAATGAATAAACCAACCTTTTATTTTAATTCAAGTAATACTGAAATAACTCAAAGTTGATGTCAATCAAAGCGGTCAGTGACAAGTTCTAACCTTCAATACTTCAGCTTTGAACAGGTGCTTCATCTCTATACAGCCCAAGTTCGATCTTGCATGGAGTATTGCCATCACCTTTGGGATGACTCAGCTAAATACTCACTTGAAGATCTGGATTCGGTTGACCGAACAGCCCCTACGCTTATAAACTGCGATGTGCTCACGAATAGGGAACTACATAGTCTTGAGCATCGTTGTAAAGAGTCGCCTGCTTATCGGTTCGTTATATGATTCACTTTGGCTCACTTTGGTGAGGTTACCGGAGGCCCTAATCCTTCCCTTTCCCATCTTCGCCCCTTATTCCCCCCTTCCCCTACTCCCACCTTAGAGGCTGGCAACGCACTTGTGACTCTTGAGTTGCAGGTGCCCATGGGCGGCGGTAGTCATTTACCACCAGGTGACCCATCTATACAATAAATAAAAAAAAACAGTCGAACGAAACGGTTTTTGGTTTGAGTTGCCAAATACTGAAATGAACTGCCTGCGTATTTTATCCAGACAATTCTACTCCTAGAACGTTCAAGAGTGAATAGGTTTCTCTTGGATAGGCGTGTACTATCTTCGTCTTCAAAGTCACTTTCCATCAAGTGAGTTGGAAGATAAACGCCCATACCATTATTTAATAAAAACTGTCAGGTGCTAATACAACGTATTTTTTCCATTTGTAATCTTTTTTTGTTTGCAAAAAAAGCACACTCCCGTCTCAAGCCAAGCGACTTAAGCACTTGCAACTTCACCAGTATCTTGGCGACCCTAACCATTTGCCCCCACGCCACCAATGCGATTTTTAACTGCAATCTTTTGAAGAATGAAGGCTTTACCCCAGTCGAATGGTTCCAATCGAGTAACTATCTGATGTGCCCTACTTCTTTTACAATTGCTTAGCTTTGTACTAAATACAAAAATATTGAACAAAGTAAGAAGAACACTATAAGTTTTTCTAGGTATATATTATTTGATTGAAAAAATCTTTATCAAAGGTTGAAGTTTGTAAGTAGTAGGTATTTAGTACTGTAGCAAGTTTTTAGAAGTTGTCTGAATTGTTTAATTAAGTCCACTTACGGTATATTTATATTTCCAGTTACACCTAAATCTAAATATCTGTTGAAGAATGTGTATTGACAGGTTATGAAATATTTGAAATAATTTTTGTAGCATTTTTCAGACAGTTTAAATGTTATGTAAAATTTGCTATGGAAATACTTAATATCCTATGAAAATAACATTCAACGTATTTCGGAAAGGTAAAGTCGTATCTTGGAATCGTAGTTGAAAAGATCATGAAAATAAAAATCTTCGGAACTCTTTTACCCGCGCAGATGTATATTGTAATGATTTTGTTTAATTAAATCATATCTCTAAAAATGTCCCTACATGTCCGAAAAAGTCCATATATTATTATCGTAATAGTATTTTATATTATCTACAATTTTATTCATGTCAGCCAAATTTGGCTACATCTTTTCGTGATATGTTGTATAACTACAAAGATTTAATTCATATAAGTATATCATCACTACATATTATAAAACAAAGTGCCCCGCCGCGTCTGTCTGTCTGTTCGCGATAAACTAAAAAATTACTTTTCACTAATAGACGGAGTGATTCATGAGGAAGGTTTATAGGCGTATAATTTGTGAAAATTTTGTGTAAATTGAATGAAATATGATGATGATTGTTGAAGATGTCTCTACTACCCGTGGGAAGCCGGGGCGGATTGCTAGTTATTTTACAAAAACTTATACAGATATATGTCAGTATATATCTTGATTAACATTATGGGTTTTAGAAACTTTACCCGGCATTTTATGTTTATACGTAGCTATACATTATTAATTGTGTAATACTCTAATGCGCATGCGTAAAAAACCGTATGTTCAAAACAAATACAAAGGCGTACAGGATATAACATTGCAGATAAAACTACGAAAAGGAGACTTATCTAAATAGTTTTTCTCGCAATGATGAGTTGAAGGACATATTTATATCATATCATCAGGAAAAAGCAGTCAGTGTAGGTAAAATTACTAACCTCTGTGCATAGCTTGTGCCTGGTTCTGGCTGGTTCTCGTCTGTCGGGTAGCAGTGTTGTGGGGGTGGCGGAGGCTGGCCACCTTGCATGTAGAAGCCGCCGAGGCCCACGGCTCCCAACGGGGTCCTACGCCCCGGTACCGACTGTGGTGGTGAATGTGACTCGCCCAACGGCACGCCATCCCAAGACCTCCGCCCCTCCATAGTTTAAAAAAAAAATAAAATTAACGCATAACACTGGCTGACAACACTATTTATATTTTTTTTAAGGACGGTGTTAGGGACGTTTGAATTTGGAGCCGCTTTGACAGACAATGTGGCGTGTATGGCGGAGTGGTCCACAGATCGATCGCTGTACGCAGCTGGGGTGCGCACCCCTCTCATCTCTCCCGCGCGAGCATTGTTCTGAGATGGGATTGTGATTTATTCTGCCGGCGCGTGTGTGACCGGCCGGCAACGGAAAATTTGATTATTAATGCATGTCAGCTCATAATTGGGTTGTAGCTGTTAAATACTTCGGATGTTAATAAAATATTACTAAATTCATGGCAAAAATGTATACACAATAAATATTTTGCATCCAGATCGTGAAAAAGACTCAACCCATACTTAAATTGTTTAATATCACATGCCAAAATTCAATTATCAAGAGAGAATATTCTTGGCGGCAACTAAAGAAATAGTGTGTCGTGCATCTATTTTAATTTAAGTTAGAAAGTTTAGCATTTCGTTTTCCATGATTTATTATGGTCATGAGTTTCGATAGCGTTACATTGGCATTGGTTGCATGAGTTTAAACATGGTCTTAGTAATTTCAATGTATAAGATTTGTGTGAAGGTCTTCCTTTTACGGCGATCACTGCACATAATGTACATGCTATCTGGCTTGCAAATGTGAGAGTAACATTGATAAAGTGCTATCTATCAGTTTTGGCATGTTTCGGAATTGCTATCAGTCAAGAACAAAAAACCTAAAACGCAAAAATGAACATTAAGGCGCTAGTAATATTTGCACTGAAAGCTATAAGTTGTTACTAGCCCAAAATAAAAGAAAATAATCTGCACAATTTATTTACATTTTCCAGGGTTTGCCAAGAAAATTGAAAGCCCTTTTCTGACTACAAACTTTTCATTTCGCGATGCTGGGTTGATGAGAGTCGAATGTTGCATTTGACGTTCAAAGCTATCAGTTTCATTTATTCTCTATATGGTCCCGATGCTGTATGAATCCTGAAGATGAAGAATACGCTCAGTGGTCGTAAAGCTGTTGAATATACCTCAAAGTTGAGAGGAGTCATTGCTACAAGTAATTACATGAGACTATACTACTTCGAATAACAATAAAGATATAAATAAATTCCTCGTTATACGATATCTAGCAGTAGGGCCAACCATTCAAGGCAGGGCAGGGCGAAACTCATATTCTTACCTGTCCTTTTGATTAACTACGAGAGAGAAGAATATAGTGATGACGAGGTGGGTCAGGAATGGTAGACGTTGTCTGACACAGATGACACAGAAATCCACTCAGCGTAAGCCAAAATTAAAACCACTTAAAGATATTTTTAATGATCAAAAAAAAATTCTAAAGATACTTTATTCAACTTCCTGTTGTTTGGCTGGATGCTAGGTACCAGAGACCTGGCCGCAGTTTGTCTTCTAAAATGTACAGGAGGTAGAAATTTACGACACGTTTATTGATTTAATGAGGTAGAAAACGAAAAAAATACAGTAATTATAGTTCCACAATCAAGAAATAAACGCGGTTTCATATGAAATTGATTTTAGCTAAATACGTATGTTGGGATTGTCACTGCCCAACAGAGATGTTGATGTTCACACACCCCACCGCACCATGGTTTGGGGTGTGTTATGTTATGTTAAATGTTCATGTTAAATGAGTAGACAACCAACTCGTTTGTTGGATTTATTGTTACTAAATAATGTAATTACACTGTTATAGTATTGTAGTTGTGCCTATCTTGACAATAATGCCGATATGCATTAAATACATATGTAGGTCGCATACACTATTACAACACCAAAAGGCAAATGTACAGCATAGTTCGTACATAAATTTAGCTAAACTCACTCGCCTTTCTCTCTTTGGGGTAGACAGAGACAACAGCAGGCCACTTGCTTCTATCCTTGAATACCTCAGGAGCGTCCTCTTATGTCGTTAAACTTTCCATACAAATCCGTCGATTTCCGGTAGTCCTGCTCTTTCTTCAGAACATCAACAATTTCATCATACAACATAGTATGTGGTCGACCCTTTGACTTATATACTTCGTTTGTCATTCGGGCCCCACTCATTCTTTCAAAGTGCTCCTCGTACACCTCAGTATACCCTTTTTATTTTTCGTCACTTTCTTTTCTTCCTAGCCTTTCTGCTCACGAATATCTACATTCCTCTTCATGTAAACTAATCCAACTAGCTTATAAATTGTTGGTCAAATCAAAACACACATTTGACCAACACTCGACCTCAAATAAATAAAAAATCTAGAGCAGACCACAAAGGTATTTTATCGCAATTTTAATATTGCAATAAAAGAAAGTGTCAATAAAAGCTTATATTCCTGAAAAGGTGAACACAAAAAGCATTGTTTAGGAAATCCAGGTAATGTGGGTATTAAAACAAGGTTCAACGACTTCCATTTGATCGTTAATCCCAGGCCGAATGTAATCTAAAGCGGTGTTCATAATGCTATAGGCTTAGACTGCTTTTCAGAGCCTTGAGTTAACTGAACCTGTTATTTTGTTCTCTCTTCTTGATCTTCCTTTTTTCAATTTTTTTCTTTTCTATTGGTAATTTAATTGTTACTGACCAATGTTACCCGAATCAAGATTCCTTTTGCTCATAATCCCCTTTCAACCATAGTGAAAACAAATTCAGGTTTTGCATTTTCTCGGCACCCTTTTCTAGGTATTTCTATTAAATTAATACTTTTAACAAATAGTTTAAGTAAACAGTTAGTTAGAGAGACCCTGTTTCGAGAAAGATTACTTAGATGATTTTTCTTGAAAGAGGTCGCGACTGTAAAACAAAAGAAAAATAATACAATACAAATACAAAAATCACAACACCACATAACTATATATATTATGATCTTTGTGAGGTAACGTAACGTTTTTTAAATATAAATGTAATGAGTTAAAAATGTAATGAGTTTTGATTATGGGGCCATTAGATTTTCTTAAGTAATGGTTACTTCGAAAACTTAAATGACAAAGTTTGTTACACACACAAATGTACATTTTTCAATATTTTAAAATGCAAAGACTGAAAGAATACCAAAAATTTTGTTCTACATTCGCTTTTATATGTATAAAAGAAACATAAAAGAAAAAGAATTAGGATTTCGTGCAAAATATATAAATATGAACACGCGAGTGAAGCCGCGCGGGAACTGCTAGTTTATGAATAAAGAATATAGATGTCGATCCACCACCACCTCTGGCTCAGCAGTCAGGATCACTAAACGCTAGTCCAACAGGTCTGTCATAAATATATATACATATCTATTAACAAAAAGAAAATGCATGTATATTCGTATGAAGAATACATAGTACGAGCCCTGCTTAGTTTGGATCTAAATAGCGATGTATATACATATATTATGTTCCAGGATATTATCATTATTATCATAGGTACTGCTTCCACTACTATTTTCTTCTATATTGCACAATGTAATTGATTGTGTAATAATAAAAACTTTTTAACAAAAAATTAAACCGACGAAAGAAGAAAGGAGCTGGAAAATGAAAAATAAACTTGTTAGCCTAATTAAACTCCTACACTAATGTAAATACCTAAATAATTTTGAGTTGGCCCCAAACATACAAATCGTCTTTTTACTGAAGTGTTTTCGAGTTTTAATTTTTTGTTTGTAGGTTTCTCTCATCGACACAATCAATTATTTTACGACATGCCGATTACAATTTTAGCAAAGATTGGTTATAAGTATTAACATGATATCAAAACAATCGATGAGTTCGACCACCCAGTAACTTATTTTCGTCCACGGTATCTTTCAACATTCCATAACAATGATTCATCAAACGTTTTCAACTTTTGTTAAAAATACATAATAATATAAAAAAATGTGACCTAAATAAATTAAAATTTTCGTCTTATAAGTATTCTAAATACATGAGTATTCCTTATATTATTATGTAATACATATATCCAGAGACATAAAAATCAATTATCCTTTTAAGTGTTTTAGTATTTATATTTTCATAAATTATATCCTCATCCTCCGCGCCTTTTCCCAACTAAGTAGAGGTCGACTTTCAGTCTAACTACGATACGGCCGAAATTCGATATTTTACGTGAAGCAATTGCCATCAGAATTCCACAACCAAAGTACTAGGCGATATCGAAGTTCTGTAGTTAGATCAGGTTGTCGAACTTTTTAGCGCTCCAACTACCCGTAACGAATGCCACAGATGTTCGTATGGCAACCGGGACCGACAGCTTAATGTACTCTCTGAGGCACGGAGAGGTATCATGGTCAATGTCAAATGGATCAATGGTCACCTATCCTAAGATTAACCTGGCTAGTATTACTGAACCTTGTAATGTGCTAACCTACTTGCTTACCACTTAGCCACGAGCCCCTCATTTTCACACGTTATAATTATGTAAAATAAACAGTTAGCGTATATCCTATAGTACAAAGGTTTGGCATTATAGTCAATTTGAAGTAAGCTGTACATATTCAAGCATATGTATTACCTATTTAAAAATAAAACCGTTCGTGGGAGATCCATGTTTCGGCACGTATGGGCCGGCTCGACCGGAGTGATACCACGGCCTCACAGAAACCCGGCAGTGAAGCAACTTGCATTGTTTTTCGTCGAGTGAGTGAGGTTACCGGAGGCCCTAATCCTTTCCTCTCCTTCCCCCCTCCTCTCCCTTTCCCTATTCCCACCTTAAAGGTCGGCAACGCACTTGTGACTCTTGAGTTGCAGGTGCCCATGGGCGACAGTAGTCATTTACCATCAGGTGACCAGTATGCTCGTTTGCTCCCGATAGCATAAAAAAAAGTGTATGTTTGTTCGTATTTTATGAACTGCTCGTACCGTTCATCTGAAATTATTATGAAATTCTGTATACACGTTGCCAAGGATAGAGAGGGCATAGGGTACCTTTCATCTAGAAAAAAATACTGTTCCCGAGGGATGGAAAAATTACTTTCACGCTAGCAAAGCGAAGAACATTCTATAAAAACAATACCACATTGAAAAAAAATTCTTAATTCTTTTCTGGAACTTATCGTTATCAAGGAGTGAAACAGGTCGCTTCGCTCCTTGATAAAGGGTATCGTCCCCAGGACGGAAACCAGTCAAATTATAAACTGTGAATAGTTTTTTTTTTACATTATACATACTAGCTGCACCCGCGGTTTTACCCGCGTAAGTCGCGATGCTGTGGGAATATAGGAATAAAAAGTAGTCTATGTGTTAATCATACCATATATCATACCAAGTTTCTTCCTAATCGGTTCAGTAGTTTTTACGTGAAAGGGTAACATCCATACATCCTCACAAACTTGCCCGTTTACAATATTAGTAGGATTTAATTGATATAAATGTTATTTTTGTGTTCATACATTTTCTGTTCAAAATTATTATAATGTATTGTTTTTCTAAAACCCTAATGTGAACTCGACCTAACCTTATACGAAGATAATTTATTCGGCTTATCGGCAACTGGGTTAACTAAATACTGAACAAGAGATAAAAACATTCGCATTCATCATTCCTTAGTGGATTTGGTATCCATTTAGATTATATATGAGTATTCTTATATGAGGAAAGTTCCTTGTCCATTTGTCTGTCCGTCCGAGAGGAAATATAAATTAGAACTCTATTGAACAACTGTTTTTAATGTCTTAAATGAAATATACGAAGTGTATTTTGATTTCTTGTATCATCACTTTGTTTATGAACTCTATTATTCGTGGGAATTAAGTTCAAAATATAATGTCGTCTAGGTTAATATTATTAGGTTAATATTCCAATTAAGAAAAGTAGACCCACCATTTGTTCTGAGAGCTTAAGTATCTGTAATAAGAGAAAGATACACAGTATCTTGAATGGTATAGTGTACCCTAAATGAAACTTGTGACGTGGGTCTTATTTTGTAAGAGGACAATTAATAAAGGTACAAATCTGAACGAATCATGTTTGCCATGTAAAAATAATACTTTTTTTTTATTATACTTTAATTTTCACCTCTAAAATAACCATTCGCATTTTTTTTTATTGCAATAATATATAGCTCAATAGGTCCAAAATCGCGACGAATCAATATGGATCCATTGAGCTATATTTTTATAGCAAATTTGGCTAAGTGAATTTGTTATATTTTATATCTCGCCTACTTTGTCCCTGATTAAAATCATTGTGGTTGTCACGAGCATTTCTCTGCAACCCGATTTGATGTAACGTGTTTTTGTGGGTTAATGGTAATTTCAATAATATCTGCAGGTGTTTAATTAATTATATAACGATAGTTTTATACGATTATATAATATTAATGAAACTATTATCTATATTAGTTCCATTATTTTATTTATTTATATATGACTGGCTTGTTGGTCTAGTGGTTGGTGACCCTGAATGCTGAGCCCGAGG